>VWZW01000978.1:2052946-2232908 GCA_013397115.1 Edolisoma coerulescens | reverse complement strand
CGGGGTCGGTGCGGATGCCACGCCCCGGTGCCGGCCCTGCGCGGGGGCTCCGCTGTCTGAGGGCCCTGAAACCTGAGGGCTGCTCTGCCCTGGGCTCCGCTGCCCGAGGCCGCTCCGCTCCAGCCCGCCCTGGGAAGGGACACGCCCGCGTCCAGCGCCGTGTCTTGAGCCGGAGTCGCTGGTCGCAGTCCTCTCCGCGCGCAGAGAGGCTCCTCGGGAGGTGGCAGAGACGTCCCGGTGCAGTCACGAACCTCCCCGGGAGCTCAGCTGCTGGCGGAATTAGTAACAGGCCCTCCGTGTGCGCTCGGGAGGAGGGCGGGAGCGATTCCAGCCGTGCCGGTGCACAAGGGGCGGCTCCCCCCTGCACGGCCCTGAGCTCTCCGCGTGGTGAGCTCGGGGCAGTTCCCCGGCTCCCCGCTCAAGCAGCGGCCGCGGAGATCCCAGAGCCTGCTCGAGAGTGTCAGGCTTCGGTCTGGCTTCAATACCCACTTCTGAAATATCTCTACTCCCAAGAAATTGACATAATGCTACTGAATATTTCACTTAATAAAAGCCAAGTGTAGCTCCTCTTTAACCGACCTACTTTTGATTGTGCCTGTCATCTGAATGCTGTGCTATTTTATCCACTTAGCATCACTGTTGTTTATAGATAATGAGCTCTGCTTAAGTTATGAATGAGAGAATGAACTCTGGAATAGAAGGGAGTTGCTCAACAGGACAGTTATGTTTAAAGACTATTCATGCATTCAGCATTTCCAAAAAACAACATTTATTTTAGAGAAGATTTCTTTTTATTCATGTAGTTTTCTAAACTGGTGCTTTAAATTTCATTTTAAAAATATTTCTAAAGTTTTGCACTTTTAGAAGTGGATTTCCTACAAAGAAGCATCTTTTAAGGATACAGCAACTGATTCTCTGTCTCAGAAGGTTACGGTAATAGTAATAATACATAAATAAACACTTTCTTGGTTTCTTAGCATCTGTAGCATTCCTTTAATATATGTTTTTATGTAATTTAGTAACATGAGCAGTTCAACATTAGCTAAAGTAAAGGCTCTTCCAGTTAATCCTGTTCCCTATACCTCTCCAGAACCAGAGACAGCCAGTAAGCAGATCCAAGGCAGCCCCAAATCAGGGCTGAGTGCCCATTTCCAAGCTCTGAAGCAATGTGAGTCACCACCAAGGCTTTTGCTAGGAAGATGAGAAGGCAGGACATGGGGTTTTATTTGTGTGGGTATGTGCAAGATGGAAAGGACACAGACACCAGCAGGAGCTTCCAAAAAGCTCCTAAGGAAACAATGAGATTCCACCCGCTATGGAATGAATGCTTCCACCTAGCTCCTTAAAAGCAAGATTGCATTTTAAAGTTCACTTAATTTTTAAACAAGAAATAGCATTGAAAATATATTATACTAAGTAATATACTCAGATTTATGCCCTCCTCATTTTGCAGAAGAGCACACAGTAACCCCAAGTCATGCTCTGCTGATCCTCAAGGTGGCTATCTATACACAGCTGCTGCAGCCTCCGCTGGTAGAGCTGCCTTTTATGCCACTGCAAACTGCATTAACGTGTCTGCTATAAATCCTATTATCCCAAATTTCATTATGTTTACATTTTGGGTACAAATAAATCACATGTGGAACATGACTGTAAGTATTAGCCAAAGTACACCACAATTAAATGTGAGAAGAAAAGGGCACAGACACATTTATGAGCATAAAATATCAAACTACTCGATAGGAATGACTACATGTAGTATTCCTAATAACTCACAACCAAATATTTAAAAATAGTCTGTATTGCATGTAATTTTGCACTTAACCCTCTATGAATTCATCAGGAAGAGTGACCAACGTGGCCCATTTACAAAGCCTGTCATTCTGCAGACAGAACAGTGCTTGTGACATTTAACCCAAGTTAATATCCCATTGACCCAGTGGGCTTGCACACAGCTCCGTGTCACTGACAGACCGCAGATGAAAGGCAGGCCAAGACTGGTGTTTACTCTAAAGCTCCTTCATACTCCTTTAGAAGTATAAAGCAGTTGTAAAGTGATAACAGGACTTTGGCAGTGTACAATGGGCCTGTTACGTCTCTTTTATGTTGAAAACCCTGTCAGTAACACCAGCACGAGACATTTGCCATTAAACAGAGAATGATTTCTTTAAACCACACTCTTGTTAAGAGAGACGTGTTTTGTAATAATGAAGTATGGTAAACAAATTCCACTTTCAAATGACACAACACTGTACAATTCCATATTATAGCATAGCATGGAACAGAATTTTGTGCTGTGCCAGGATAGGAGTATGCTAGTCATTTATCACAGCATTACTCCAAAAGTGCAGAATATTCATCAAAACAGCTGATTTTTTTCTGCTAATTCAAACATGGAAATGGCTGGCATTTATCCAGCTGCATTAAAAGAAAATAGAGAGGAAAGGTTCTTGTAGAAGCATCAAAGACAATATGACCTGACTTTCTAAATATTAGTTATGGGATAAAAAGGGACTTGGATAAATATGTAAGGTATTTCTGGCCCGCCTTGTTTGTTTGGGGTTTTTATCATTATCTATTGTTCTAATGAATGATTTAAATACTGTTTAGCTAAATAGTTTGGGGCTTGAGATGGAAAAGTAGCACAGACTATGAGGTTGCCTGAAGCTGCACTTCTTAGGACAGAAGCTGGAGAGTATTTTGTAATAGGGATATTACAGCCACATTCTTTAACAAGAATAAGACCTTGCTCTGCCTGTGAAAAAATGCCAATAAAATCTGCCAGAAAACTGCAGTTCATATATGACACTGGTTTAGCTCTCAAGTTTTCCAACTGATACCAGCTTTGTAGTCTATGGTTAAATATTTTATCTGTCATGGTTTGTATAATCTGTCTGATTGGGAAAATGGGAACTGCCTGGATTAGGATATAAATGAAGGCAGAACGTTTGACACAGTGGCAGCAGTCCCTTTTGGTTCTTTAACTATCAAAAGCACACAGTCTTTCAATAGTGGCAGGCATCCTTTACATGGCATCACAATGCTCACTCATCTCTTGGCTGGTCACCAAGTTTTGGCCATAAACTTTCAGGCTATTCTTCTTAAAATGAGTAATTTCATCTTAAATGGGTATGGAGGACATAACTCATATGTCAGCCACCTTTTATGCACTGCACTGTTATGATTTTAACCTTGCCTCACTCCTGCATTATTGCAGAGCACACCTTTCCCACATCCCTTGGTAGGTGCACTTTAACACCGTGCCCTTTATGTCTGACAAAGTCAGTGCTTTCACAGAATACAAACTCTGAGTGAGCCACTGTATCAGGATCCATTTTCCATCCCTGACAATGACAGAAAATGCTTTTCCATTAAAATTTACCACAGTTTTATGAGCATTAAGGTAAATTGATGGTGTAAATGCACTTGCCCATCTCTCAGAATGCTTTGCTGCCGTTGTGAAAATTTTCTTTTCTACTGCTTAACCTTTACGTAATATTTGACTGTTGGAAGTGTAGCTGAGAACATAAAAAAAAAAGAGATATTAGTTATGCATTCTGCTAGCAAACAACACTGTGTACTGCAGTGGGTTTTGCATGTGCTAATCAAGTAGACACTTAGAAAAGTAAAATGCTGCCAGACTAACAACACTGGGTCCCAGTGAAGGGCGAGGCACTGTTTGGACCAAACCTGAGCTCCTGGGAGCAGGATGAGGAGTAGCAGCCTGCTAAACCTGCTGTGGATGTCACAGCTCCTGGGCATGAGGAACACCCTCAGGAATCAGCTGTGACCATAACAGCTGACTCTACTGCAGCAGGCAGAATTCTTGTGGAACACCCTTGATTTGTAAATATAATAACGCATTTCATTTCTTTTAATCATCCAGGTTAATTGTACTAGAACTTACTTACTCTGAAATAGTTGAAAGTAGAGGTCACACTTATTATACTGAAATTGTACTTTTTTTCTTTTCTTTCAGCTTTATCAAGAGCAGGACAATAGCACTAAGCATCACAAGATAATACATTGCTTTTTGGCAACACATAAATTAACTGTTCAGAATTCAAAGTTTATATACATCTGTAAATTGTCAGCATGAGTGAAATACACTGAAATCCCCCTTGGTTTTTGCTCACAATTGTAACCAAATCCATAAATCTAACTTTAAAGGAATGAGAGTAGTGCCAGAAACCCATGCCTTGTCTACACTTAAAAGAGTTGGCTGGTATAGCTACACCTTAGAGCTGAATTGGCAAGCACAGATTTCTTTTCGGGTGTAACTTAAATCACTTTCCTCATGGAATATTCTAAAGTGGCCGAAGGACTCTGCCAATATAACGGCGTCTACTCCAGGGCTTTTGCCAATGTGGCTGTAGCTCCATGCAAGGGATTTTTCATCATTCTGACAGCTATTTTGGCAAAACTCCTACATTTAGACCAAGTCCAAGTTAAAGTTGGCATTGTTTTATGTTGCAAATAAAGCAGAAGCATTACCAGTTTATGGCCCTGGTTTTACATTATTTTAAATTGTTTGTTCTAAAGGAATGTGTGGGGCAGGATCCATGTGGTCCTTTGGATGTTTGCCGCCCACATTTGTGCTGCATTAAAAATGCTTGGTTTTTCAGTGACTGAACTTTGGCAAAGGGAAAACTTACATTACTAAAAAAAGATAGTGTCCATATTATTTACCCCCAAAATAGCTATCCCGATGGTTTAAAGCAAATTTTCAAACTGAAGTGAAGTCCAAAAGGAAGCATCTGGAACAGAGGACATGTGGATTAATACAACATTCTTCTTCATTTTGCCCTCAGTTCAACAACGAATTTAAGCACATATAGGATTAATTTTAGGCACACTCGTAAGCCCATCTCAAGTTTAGTAATCATGTCAGATATGATAATGCTCCTATTTGAATTTTAATTGAGCAGGTATTTGAAATTAATCACATGTTCTGCACTGTGCGAAATCAGGATTTCTGTCAGAAGCCCAAGTTTACACAGAGCAAGGCTGTTTGTTGTGATGCCATCTGCATTTTCTTTCCTGAACTGGATGTTAAGCCTGTATTTTAGAGACATCCCAAGGGGCATTATTTTTCCACATAAGTACATTTTACGTATTTGGCTTTTTTCCCCCCTAATCTCCATTTTGCTAAGAGTGGGGTTTTTTTGTTTTTTGTTTTTTTTTTTCTTCAGAAAGCCATGCAGAGCGGTTTGCATGGATTGTGTTGACTGCAGCGAAGTCTCTCCCGTGCCGGGGGCACCGGCGCTGTTCCCGGAGCCCCGCAGCGGGGCCGGGCCGGGCCGGGCCGCGGGCGGCCCCGGGGCCGGGGGAGGCACGGGCGGGTTCATGCGCAATCGGGCTGCCCCGAGCCAATGGGACGGGGAAGTCTGACCTAACCGAGGCTTCTTCCTTCCTTTTTGTGACACAGAATGTGCCCGCTAGAAGAAAGCTCGGGCGTGTGTCTCTGCGTTGGGGACGCGCGAGGCGGGCTCGGCGCGGCCGCGCTCAGGGCTCCCCTGTGCCGCCGCTGAAGGAACGCGGCCCTTTCCAGGTGAGCGCTCCGGGCGCCTCAGCCAGGGCTGCCTGAAACCCAGTGAGGGAGCTGGGGCAGCGCCTGCCCTGAAGCGGAACAGCATGCCTGTCTGCTCAGGATAAAATCGTGTCATTTGTTGCAGGGGTTTTGTGTTGTTTCACCTTTTTTTTTTTTTTTTTTTAATATGGAAAAATAAGTAGTATTAGTTAAAAGAGCTTGAGATGAGTTTTAGCTGTGAAAATGAAACTGTTTGCATGAAGCGCAGTTAGTATTCAAGGTACATATATTCAAGGAAGAAGACGTGTATGTCATCACATCCATTTCTGCATTCTTCTGTTTACAAGTGTGTTATGTATCTTTGGTAAACCATGTTTTAAAGTAGTATTTATATATATATACTCATATATATATTTATGTATACAGAACTATGCACCTATAAAGATCTTTTTCAATGTAAATACAATTTTTCTTATAAAGTTATCCCAACTTATAACCAAGAAAAATGTTGTCATTTAAATTTGTTTGGCCATTTTCAGATTCTTCATTTAATCTACTATATATGCTCTTGGGATACACTGTTGTGATTTTCAAAAGGCTGAGCAGTTAAACAATAAGTCAGTGGCTATTCTTCATGTTCAAAAAGCAGCTCATAAGGAGGACTGCAGAACGGTAAGAACTTTCACTCCAAGAATAAGGGCTTCCATGATGCTTTCATTAAGGAGGATGACAACATCTGTGTACTTGCTGGAGCAAGCCAGCCAAAGGAAAGGTTTCTGTTAGAGGAAAGTGGTTTGCACTTCCATTATTTCCAGTGGGGAAAGTAATTTCTTTTCTTTTTATAGCCTTGCAGCTTGCCAGAAATCAATAAGTCTGCTGAAAGAGTTTCTTCACCTCTGTATCCAGCATTGCATAACTGTGTGGTAGACAAGTGGAGGCAAAACGAGATGTAGCAACAACCCTGTCCTAAACCCTCCCATTGCTTAATGACCACTGCTTGGGCATTATTTTAGCAGGGTTTCTTGTAAAACTGTTTTGTTCTGTTACTTAGTTTTCACTCGTGGGCTGAACTGTGAGCAACACTTCGCTCGTGCTAAGGGAACACAGCACCTCGGCAAAGAGTTTAGGATGTTCTTAGAACTTCTTCAACTGCTCATATAACACAATGGTGCAACCAGCAGGTGTTTTAAAAAACAAACAAACAAACAAACAAAAATTCCTTAAATTTGGAGAGATTTAAGCAGCAGAATGGCCAGCCTGGTCTATGGAGTAAGAGTATATTGTGTTAAGCATTTTAGCAGTACATGGTAAAATAGTGGTCCTAGCAGAACAGATCTAATATAGCACAGTATGTAGGGTAAAAGAACAAATAAAAGGAGAATAATTCTGCATAATAATTAGAAAATTCAGATCTCTTTCCACTAAGCCATTGTCAAATTCAGTTGTTTTGTTTTCCCTGTACAGAGACAAGTCTTTGGAGGGAACCTAAAACTGTGAAATACGATAAAAACTTTATACTGCTTTAGATATCACCCTATTTTGCCCTACAGGTTGTGATTAAGAACAGACAACAAGTTTTTAGCTCTTGAGAACAGTAAATTTTAGCAGTGTAAGAGAACCAGGCTGCTGGTTATACTAATTATCTCCAAGATTTTAGTTCATCTGAGCTCACACTTGCAAGCTTGAGGGCAAAATACAAGGAGGAAGAAATCTGCCCACACTGAAGTTCATGACAAAATTCTCATAGGTAAGAGCTGAGTTCCCCATCTAATCTTATTCAACATAACTTCTTGTGGTTTTCTTGTTTGATTTTAAGCTGCCAGAAAAACATCCAAACACTTTCAGTGGTAACAGTAATAGGGGTGGTCCTGCACTATGTATTACTTTAGTTTTTATGAAGTTGCACTGATAGAAGTTCACAGAGAACAATGAGTAATACAAAAAATTACCAAATTGGATCCCCTAAAGGCGTGGTACTGAGAAATGTCATGGTGTTTGTAATGTTTCAGTGATAGCAAGCAATGGACCAAGACTTGCACTGCACAGCAGAAAGGGAACTGCTGGAAGCTGTAAGCAGAATTACTACGTCTTCTACCACAAGTCCACCTGATGAAGAAGAAAATCAACCCAAAGCTGAAATTTCGTGTCAAGTGAGAAAAGAAAACCCAGGAAAAGATGACATTCAAGGTTGATGCTACCCTTTAATTTTATGTTTCATCTAGCTGTTTATTCCAGTAATCTCTTGTATTAAAAACTTCACTTATTTATTGCAGCAGTAGTTCAAAGCTGTACTGCTATACTCCACTGAAAACAAGCCTTGTTTACACGTGTAGTAATAATGTAGCAATAGTGACACTGAGGCTCATCCAGGTGTGTATGTGCACACAGAGTTTTCCTTTCAAGTGCCTTGTGCCTAAAATATATCACAAATTTAATTTACACACCAGAAATGAAAGCAGTGATCATCAGATGGCCTGTCTTGGGAGTGCACTTTCTGTGCATCACAAAATCTGAACTTCTTGGCAGGATCAGCAAGGACACCAAATTGAAGCTAATCTCAAGCAGGCAGCTTTCACATGCCTTTAAAGAGGCAGCACTGAACATTTACTATGCCTAAGATTGCTCTCATCTGTTATTAAATAAAATGTTATGTATAACCCAAAATATACATAATCTCATCAAGATTTTAAGCCTGGAAGGATGTCATAAAAACCACCTCTCCTAGGAAATAGATGCTTTGTAGGGATTGAGCCAAACCCCCAAGGCCTTGATAATTGAAACTGTATGGTCAAATGATTAAGAACATGTAAAACTGGGGCCACTGAACGAGTACTGTGGTGCCTTTACAAGTCTATTTCTGCATCAAGCTGTTCTCTTACCCTTCATTTGTGCTCATTCACCTCCATTGGCAGGATGTTAGATACACTGCAGACTGACTTCAGCTGACTGCCTTGACAAAGACATCCTTGATTAGAAACTGGGACCAGTGTGCCCACTGAGATACAAATATTCCATTTCTTTTATCCATTTTGCTAGCCTAAATGTCACCTGATTAAATCTATTGTCAGTAGATTTCAAAGACAGAGAAATTGCCTTTTTGAAATGGCTCAAAATTCTCCTGTAAGCAAACTCTTCAACCAGCTGGCCCACATTTTTATATATGCACATATATATGTGTGTGTGTGACTGTGGAAAGAGAGAGAGGGGAAAAGAGGGAGGTATATAAAATATTTGTAGCTGAACTGTGCCATCAGTTCAGCTACAAAAAAAAGAGAGGATGTTAGAATTCCTCCTTCAGTTGAGCTGGTTATCCAACTTTGAGGTTAGGATATTCATGTTTTCTCAGCTTTCTCCTATTACTGCACAAACCCCATATTTGAATAGGGTCAGTTTTTGAATAAATGTCTGAATTTGCAGCTGCATTGTGTTATCTCCTCCATTTTGCAACAAAGAAGCCTAGAGAAACATCTGACTCAAAAGACTCAGTGTTTCTTGGGGCTACTTCTGGGATGGTGAAGCAAATCTCCTGCTCAGATTGTGCCCTAGGTTACAGCCTTGACATACAATATTTTTTGGCAGTATTTTCTCTACAGTTTTGTATTCTGCAGATGATATGTTGTCTTTCAAAATTTCAGACCCTAACAGCTTTCCTCAGAGCATCTGCTCCTGTCTTTATTAGCAGTGAAATCACTTACCAGTCTTTAGGTCTTGCTGTTACAACTACAGAAAATGTAGGTTGTCCTTTCAAAACAAATGCCTAAGAGTTTTCTTTCCAAATGCAAAGAATATAACCTGAAATACTAAATATATTTGTTTTAGATTCCAGTGCAACCCTAAGTCCCAACTCTTCGATGACCACTAAGGAGCTTCAGGAATATTGGAGGAATGAAAAATGCCAGTGCAAACAAATCAAACTCCTTTTTGAAATCCCATCAACCAGAATTGTAGAGCACCACTTATCTAAATATGTGGTAAGCTAAGAAATGAATATGTAAGAAGATCATTAATTTTTATTCACTCTACAGGGGTCTGCACAGCACACAGCAGGCCTCACTACATGAAAGCCTTACCGAGGGCCAAGTTTTGCAAGCCATGATCACACTGAATAGAACCTGTTCTCACTGACTGTATGTGCCTGGCTGGTGGAATCTGCCTCTAAAAAAACCCTCTGACAGTCAGTTCACAAAATCTGCTGCAGTGAAAAGGTGTTATCAAATAAATTAGTATCTTGAGTATCCTTAAAACACAGAGTTTTTTCAACATTAAGGAAATTCACACAAATATAAAAATATCTGTATATTTACACTTCCATAGAGCTAGCTGGCTGTAGCAGCTGCAGTGCATTTGTATAACTTCTACATCAGAGATTTCTCTTAGCACAAGTGCAGAATTCTTTGATGTTGACAAAGTCTAAGACATCCTCCAGCTAGGTCACTTGGGATCGTTCCCCTTCCCTACTTGGAGCTCCCTTAGTTGGCATATTTGTCATATTTTTAAGATGAAACATGAGTATGAGTAGTGGGAACAACCAAGTAGGTTGGATTTTTTATCTTTATTCGCAGTACTGACACTTAGTTTTTGTTTCTGATTCTGCTCCTGGCCTTCAGAAGGAATGATCTAGAGCAAGTCTCTTTTAGTACTGCTGTGAAATTCAGATAGGGATGATTTCCTTGGTTGCTACAGTCTGTGAGATCTGTAGATGAAAAATGCCAAGAATCAGCATTGCTGATTCTGGGTGATCCAGTTTGGTTAGAATTTGAAGCAGGTAAATGTTTTGGAGACTGTCCTAAGATCTTGTTGCATGCTGTACACACCTACTTAGTTTCTGCTTTTCTTGCATACACTCCTGAGTAGCCAGCTTGCTGAATAGTTAAAAATTGATTTTGTGTAACTGTATGAGAGCAAGAGAATCATTTATCATATGTGCAATTAAACTTAGTCATAAGCTGCATGCCTAGGCAAAAAGATTTACATTACAACAAAATTGAGCCAATTTGAATGACAGTCTAATTAAATGCTACTTCTTACCTTTTTCATGCATACTCTGCAAATGAAAAAAGCAAGTACTTGTAAATTATTCACTTAGCTGCCCTTGATAAAATGATAGCTTAAAAAAATTGCTCTTATGGTTGTTTTAGAATGCATCAGGCATATATACACTTTTCAGCAGGGAGTGGGACAAAGTATAGGAAAATGTCACAGAGCTTACAAATGAAAAGAGATCAGAGAAGTCAGCTCAAATTTAGAAACCTTTCAAGAAGTGCCTGTAAAGATCATTTATGAAGATTAAAAGAGAGAATTTCTCTTTAAGGAAAAACAAGGAAGAGAATCAGACAGGCATAGTGCGAGTACTGGTTTGCAGCCTTCAACAGCAGCAAAGAAAATAACTGGCATGAGTAAAACCCCTCCAGCTCCTGTGTAAATCAATGGGAACAGGGTGAAGTTGAGTGTGAACGTGGTCATCATCCAAAAGGTCAACAGTCTGTGCCCTTAGCTGCTGTCTGGTGACACAGCTGAACTGGCCTCCATGGGGCTACCGTGGTTTACACACATGAGGGATTTGGCCCTCCCTCAACATCACTGTGCTTGGATCAGAACCAGAAGAGATAATTTGTACAGCATAGCACAGAATTCTGGTTTGCAGCTATTTGCTTAATATCACATCTATTATAGTCTTGAGGCCAGTGAAGAGCTGAGGAAGACACGCTCTTGAGCTCTGTTAATGTGGGGCAGCACAGCTGTTAGCTGCCAGTGAAGGGGTTTGGGTAGCAAGCCCTTGCTGTAGAAACGTCACTTTTTTGGTATTATTTAAATGTGAAGTAAGTTCGAATACAGGACAATGATTTAGAGGGGAGAAAAGGATTTGGAGTTTCTCTATCTTATTTTTGCACACACCAGATATATAGCCAAATACTCCCTCTTCTTTCACAGCATTACTAGCACCCCTAAATCCCTAGGAATGTCTTATACAAAGAACATTTCTGAATATTATGACCAATGTAAAATAGATTACATTCAATATTGAGTCTGGGAAATCCATTCAGTTCACTGAAGATGATTGATTGCAGCAGCCATGGCTGTTATAAACAAAGTACAGCTACAGAAATGCTTTGTCAGTGTTTTTATGTGCTTCAGTCTGCTGCTAGTTTGCTTTCCCAGCACCTTGCAGGATGGGATCTGTTAGTGCACTGTTTATGTACAACTTATTTACGTGCTAAGCCTAAGTCTGGTGACAGAAGTGAAGAACAGCAGGAGGTGGGAATTTTCAGTTTGATGGCTGCAGATCTTTCAGGTCTACACTGAGCATGCACAATAATCCCAGACAGTGACTGATTTAGCAGCACTGCCATAGGAGTACAACAGATTACACATAGAAAATCGATGCAGGAGTATTTCAGCTGGAGGACTGAACAAGGACAAAGTCTTTTCATAGCAATACCAGACAAAATCTGACTGCACTGGGGCTAGGATGGTCCCTTCTCATGCTTATTTTTTCTCTTTGATTGTGTTTAGATGTATAAAATCATCATTTTGCAAACAGGGAGTTTTGACAGCAACAAGTCTGTAATTGAACGGCGTTATTCAGACTTTGAGAAACTGCACAGAAATCTGCTGGAGGAATTTAGTGAAGAAATGGAAGATGTGACCTTTCCCAAAAAGACTCTAACAGGGAACTTCACAGAAGAAATAATCAATGAAAGAAAATTAGCCTTCAAGGACTACCTGAGACTCCTATATTCTATGAAGTACATCAGAAGATCAAAAAAATTTATTGACTTTCTAACAAGGCCGGAGCTTCAGGAAGCATATGGTTGCCTGCGGGGAGGCCAGTACACCAAAGCTTTGGAAATCCTTTCAGAAGTCATTGGGCTGCAGGAAAGGCTGACGAGAGGGAACCCTGTCTCAGTTGTCCCTACTCTCTGTGCCATGGTGGTGTGCCACAAGGACCTGGAAAACCCAGCTAGCGCCTTTGAATACGGAGAAAAAGCTCTGTCACGCCTCTGCATGCATACCAGCCACAGGTATTATATTCCACTGCTGGAAACAATGATCACTCTGGCATATGAACTTGGCAAGGATTTCCTGTCTTTGCAAGAAAAACTGGAAGAATGGAAGACAAAGAAAGATCCCATTCGGGTTTTCACCCTGAAAGAACTTGCAGTTCGGGAGTACATAAAATGAACACAAGAAAAATGTAATGAAAGAGCAAACTCTTGAAAGAGTGAGAACTGGAAATTACCTGTTTGGCTTACATAACATTGTATTAATAGGAAAAAAATTAAATATCTTCTATGTTCAAAAGGGACATTAACACCTCTGTTGGAATATATTACATCTACTCAACAGATATGAGGAGTACCTGAGGAGCGCCTTAAGGTTTTTTGAAGGAACATTGCAAGAAAATAATCATTTATGATTAGGTGATTTTGAACGTAGCTTATTTTGTGTGAAAAGTCAGAATAAGAAAATACAATTAATAAAGCACTTAAGAATCTGCAGAATGAGAGGCATTACTTGTTCATGTGGAAACCACTTCCTTTCAAGTCAGTAGACTCAATGTAAAGGGTGCGTTTTCAGACGCTGAATGTAGTTTTTTACTCCTCCAGCTGGGGCCCAGTCAAATGGCACTTTGCCATTTCTGAGGATGGTGGGTTGGTCCTGTTCCCACTGAATTCAGCTGCTGTGGGCAGGAGGACGTGGGGGGAAGGTGTACAATCCTCCTTTGGTAGGAGGAAAAAATACAAGTGGTGATCATTCCATCAGAGATGAGGAAATACACTTCATTTCCCTTTTGTAACTAACAGTTTTATGACTCTGCATTGAAGGCACAGTCTTGTTTGTTTGCCTGCCTCTGTAATTTCCCCCAACTCTAAGGTCTCTCCCATACACTTATTTTAACAATCTGGTAAATTAATTCTCATAAATATTGTAATTAGCATGTCATTATCTGCCATGGCTCATTATTCTCTTCTGAACATAGTCCACTGAGTACTTTCAGGCCTGTGCTCCTGTTACAGATACTACCTGCACCACAATGACATTGTCTATAAATTAGGAATAACTGTATTAATTTACCTCCCAGAGACATGCAAAATTCAGCTAATTAGATGTGCACTGAAGCTGAAAAATTTTGTTGTGCATTGTTACAAGATGGATGTCTTGAAAAAAAAACAGAATAATAGGACTGTCTAGGGTGGAAAGTTAATATTTTAAGTAGCTATTAACAGCTAGGCATTAAACACAAAATACATGGATTATTTGTTATTTGACAATTATTATTTTTTCTAGTTATACCAGAAGTAATAGAATTAAGAGTAATTAATTAAGAGACTTAAGGACTAATCTTCCCACAACATAGCATATTGCAGGACAGTTAAAACGGATCAAAGGTAACACCTTCTTTGAGGATGTGTGAATCAGTAACAAAGCAGTGAAGAAAAAAGCATGTCTGGGGTCTGCATCATACTCAGGCAGTTTCAAGATCAGGTAGAAAGGAAGCATGGCCTTCACGCTGCTCTAGCTCCACAACAGATTGGGATGAAAAACCAAAAGACTACGAAAAAATTATTTCCTCTCTTTTGCCACCTGCCATCCTTGTGTGCAGCTTCCCAGCTCTCTTGGGTCCTCCTCAGTTTTTATGGGGTGGCACATGAGTATCCACCTGTACCCACAGACCACAGATCTACCTTGCAGCTGACCACAAGATTAGAGGGTCCATAAGTACATGTGTAGGTAATTGTCCTAGCAAGAACAATTACCAGGAAAGCAGCACATCAGTAAGATCTTACTTAGCCTTTATTTGTGCTGATGTTATAACTTTCCACCTCTGAAGGACTGATCTAAAGCTCACCCATTTCTGCTGGTGTGTTTTGAGGTGCAATTGGGCTAAGAGAAAAATTTACATAATTCAAAATTCACTAAAATAAGCAGTGCAAAAAACCCCACAGTTTTGTTGGTGTAAGCTGAATCTCTTCCGAGAATGTTTTTCCCTATAATGTACTAGCAGAATTTGCCTGCAAAATGATCCTGGAATAGGTCACTGTGTGCTGCATCGAGACTTCCAGTCAGGCCACTTCAAAGGGTCAACCCTAATGTTCATAAAAGGATCTTGTGATTTCATTACTATTAGAGTACAACAAAATTAAAATCTCCCTAGCAATTCAACCTCCCCCAAGCAAATCATGTATGTATTTCCTTCCTACAAATACAGAGACCTTTGGATTTATTAATCTCCTCAGAGATTACATAGAAAATCCTTGGAAAGAGAAAGCTAGCATGGTTATGGAACAAAAGGGGGTCCACAGAGCCTGGGTTTCACCTGGAGCTCTGCCACAGACTTGGTCTGAAGTTAGCACAAGTAACTTAATCTCTGTGTCCCTGTTTCCTCACAGAGTACTTCTCCATAAAGTTTCCTCATTCAGGTTTTCAGTACTCATAGAACAGGACAGCTGTGAAACTTGACCAAACAAGTGAACTCCAGCATTTAACTTGGAAATGTGCATGAGGATAGAGGCGATTTTGAGTTATACAAGCCTATTTCATTTCTCAAGGATATCTTGAACCAGAAGAGAATTTAGAGGTCTCGAGTTGCCAAATCTGTGTGCCTATTGTGGATTGCATAGTTTCCTTACCAGTGCAGTCTTATTTTAGAATCAGGTGTTACTTCCCTTATAAACTAGAGAAGTTACAAAATTATCTCTATATTACATTGTACTGTAGTGGCACCATGCTGGCTGATCAGCCCCGCAGACAATCAGCCACGTCTGATTTCTTAGCTGCAAACTCTCAGAGAGTGGTTGGACCTGCCAAAAGAATTCTGCTTCCTTTTACACGCATTTCAAGAGTCACCTTCCACATATTCTTTTTTACATGATTTTTACAGCAAAGTGAGTATTCAGAAGCTACCTGTTGATAAACTAAAAGATAATGGCATTCCTGCTCCCATACTGACTCAGCTGTGTTCCGCTGGTAAGGACAGCCTGCAAGGACCAGGTTCCCTCTGCCTGGTTATGACTTTATCTTCCACAGTTAAAAATGTGTAGCCAGGTAGGACAGATTTCCTGCAGGCAGTCAGACAAGATCAGCATCTTCCCCATTGCCTTTTCAGCAACAGAGCAGTGTTACTGTATTGTCCTGGCTTTTTCATAAGATATGTAACAATGGAATGGGCGCTCTACACCTGGCACCTGATCTTAGTTTTCCTCTGAATAGTGCTCTGAGAATGGCTCAAAAGAGAAATAGCTACCATTGTCATCCACATCTACCTATCTTGCTTGCCTGTTGCCCTCCCTTAACCCCTGTTGAGAAGTCACTGGAGAAACCATGGCTGAAATCCTTGTGCAGTCTCCAAGGGGTTCATGTGCTCTCCCCAGAGCACACATCCCACCCCTCCAGGTGCCAGGCCAGCAAAAGGGAGCAGGACTGCATCAGTGGAGCTATTTTGGAAGAAGGAAGCTCTGGCACTGCCACATATGCAAGAGCATAACATAAATTAACTAAGCAGGTGGTTCCTGCTTCCCCACAGCCATTTTACTTCCCCTCTTTGCTGCTGTGCAATATTTGAGTGATAAAAGCCAGTTTTAGAAATAAATCCATTTCATCCTTTTCCTGTCTCCCCATTTTACAATTTTTTTCTTCAGGTTAATGAAATAAATGGAAATGAGCAGTTGCTGGCATTTCTCCTGTTTGCAGTATTAACCTTCATCAGCCGTTCTCCATACCTGGAAGGTGGCTGGAGTCAGTCTCCAGCTAAAGGTCTAGGGACCCAAGCTCTGCTCTTGGCGGTGTCACAAGCCCGCTCAGTGACCTTGATCAAGTCTAATCAAATCTCAGCTTTCTTTTCAGTACCAATATTGCTTTGTTCTCTGCTGTAAAGCTGTATTTTACTTATATTTTAGCAGTACATTCCAACGTATCATTTTCCCCATTTTACAGCTGGGGGAATTGTGGTACAAATAAGAGAAGTGATTTTTCCCCAAAGTCTAATGCAGTGGTCTGGAGACCACGCTGGCTGCCTGGAGGAATACTGAAGCACAACTGGCATCCCAGCTTTGCAGAAAGAGACGTGTCACAGTCCCGTGTTCTTAAGAACAGCTTGCATACACAACCACAACACAGCTTCACTCGTGCCTGGTGTCACACACCTGAGAAAACTGCCTGAGATGTCTAAGCAAGAGAAAACATTTCAGCAAGTCTGGCTAATTAATATATTTGAAGAACTAATAAGTGGTTGAATAGCACAAATATTTTAACCACTACTTTACAAAAATAAAAAAGCAAAAGTCTTGCCTAAGAGATTTTTAGAATATATTAAAAAACCTCCAGACTTCAGTATCATTTTCCACAAGAAGGAACAGAAAAATATTTTCAAATACATTTTTTCCAGTTTTAAGAATTTCTTAGAACTTTGGAATTTCTTTCCAGTTCTCTTGTAGTCTAAACAAGAGCAATCACACAAACCACTGCAGAGTACCATGTACATCAGCAATCTGTTGCTACCCGCTTTTCTCAGCAACAGCACACAATACATCAGAGCTTTGCAGTATGATCTTACTTTTCCAATTGTTATTGACATCTCTGAAGTATACCATATATACGTTATAACAGATAACAATCCAAGTATAAATTCACATTTAACTTTTTCCCAGGAAAAAAGGTTAAAAAAAAATGGTGTCCAACCAACATCCGCCTAGCATGTCTAACAAACCACAGGCTGCATGTAAGTGAGACAAAAATTTAAATAAAATCTGGGCAGATCATCTCCAAGAGTCCACAGAGAGTTGCATTACGATCTATTGAGCTTTGCTCCATTTCCATATCAATTATTATATCATTTGGGGCATTAAGCAGATAATACTGTTTACACAACTTTCTAAAATAACTAAAGAAGCCCATGAGGATGCCTAGTTACTTATGAAACATATGCAGACAAGATGCTCTCTGTGCAATGCAGCATCTTGTTTACAGGGAATCCTGTGATCTTTATCACATACTTGTTATTAACTCCTGTTATCTGCTGCATCACTGGAGGATAATATTTGCTTTCCTGAATCTTAATAAGGCTAAATACATTTATTGAATTCAACAGATTTTTACAATCAGCATGGGAGTCGAGTTCAGGACACAAGATGAAATCTAGGTTTCATGGCTCAGACAGCAGCTGAGCAAATCAAATCAAGAATGTTTATTTTTTTATTAGATCAAAGGCAGGAGCAAGATGTGTTGAAAAACTAAACACAGTTGTAATGGTGTAAAATACTGAATGTCAAATCCCATCTGGATGAGGTGAGAACACCAAAGAACCAACCTATTTACATTAAGATCACATTACAGCATGTGTTCATCACACTTTGTGAATGTATATATGCTCTATAGATGCACAAGACACAAATTTTCATGTCAGACCAGTAAGAGCTGAGAGTAGCTACACTGAAATAAATTAAGCTATAATGTAGTTGAGAGCAGAATAAGTTCTACTGTCTGTATAAACATGTGCACAACCTCTACACTCAGTGGATGTGTGCATGGACAGATGGTTGATGAGGGGAAAGAGCAAACAAATTTGAATGTTTTGATGCTTGATAAATGTTTGCCAAGTGTTTAAGGAATTCGGATCAAAGCTACTTTTACAAGCACCACATGGTTTTATATACATATATATATAAATAGAGAGTGTCATAGTTTTAAACATACAACCTTCTTTTGTTAGGAATAGGACCACATTTGTAATTAATCAGAAAAATGCTGCAGAGATATACACTGGATGAACTTTAATATACTAATCTCTCTAAACTAGTGTAATTTAAATATTTTTCATTCCAGACAGCACGAGACTCTGTGATACCGAAAGGAAATCTTAAAGAATTTTACTGAAAATACGGATTTAAATCCCACTAATTTTCCTGGTTAGCAGTGATTCTGAAGGTTTTGCATGCCCTGGCAGGGGCTGCAGTGCCACTAGATGGAGCCGCAGCATTTCCAGGAGCGCAGGACAGCCGCGAGCTCAAGGGAATGGAACAGAAAACTTTTTGTAATGATTGAATTTTATTTTTTTTAAAAAATATACTCTAAAGTCTAACATTTAAATTTTAATATGATTAAACTAAATATATATCTCTCAACTCCATTGTGGGTTCAGACTGTAGCGCCTTGCTTTCCAGCTGTCCTTCAGGACAATTTACCACAGCCCTTTATCAGGCAGCTCTAGGAGCCGGCTGGAAAGCTGAAAGAGAAAATGTTCTTGCAGGCTTTTAGACCTGGGGAGTTCAAAGCCAGAGTCACTGCAGCGTCTCAGTTCCTACAGTACCTTTTGCTTCTGATCAAAAGGAACCTAGTAAAACTTACAACTCTTAAAAGAACTATCAAATAATGGGGGGAGGGAAGTAAAAATAAATGGGCCCATAATGCCTTCTGAATAGTGCTGGGGAAAGTTCAATGACTCCATTTTAAAAAGCTGCACTCCCAAGTATGAAAACGAGACCTGATTCTGTTTTGAGTCCAACTACTGTGAAATATATCTGTTAATTTATGTACAGGCACAAATATACTGCAAACAGTATTCATGGGCATGTTTTGATTTTGAGCTTTGTCCTCTGGTTGATAACGTAGAAGGAGAAGATGTGATGACTAAACCTGGGCCATAGTTCCCAGTCATCTCCTTTATCTGTGCTTTAAGCAGCAAAACATAGAAATGTTTTTGGAAGCAGCCCCTGAGAAGCACAGCAGATCCAGCACAGGCCTGCAGTTCCTTGAGTTGTGCTCGTGATTTTTGTCAAGTTGCTGGGATGGCCTGGATTTGGAGAGTGGCTTCTCCCCTCACAGAGTGCCAGCTGCAGACCAGAGTTTGAAAGCAGCCACCCCCTGCATCAAGATATTTTTTTTCCAAAAGGTTTCTGCAGAATCTGCTAGCTGTTAGAAACAGCGTGAGGGAACTGGGCAGTCCAGAGGCAGTAAAAAGCAGGAAGACTTTGCCAAAGTCTTTGAAAGAATAGTCTCAGGGGGTGAAATCTTTGAAGGGGTCTCTGCCTCCTTCCTATTCAGTTTCTTCCAGAAATCATGGAAGGAAAAGGGAAAAAAAAGAAAAGAAAAAAAAAAGAGACAGGAAGAAAGAAAAGAAAGAGATGCACAATCTCGGAAGAAAAGACATGGATTTGTTGTTTCTGTCACTGCACCTCACCTCCAGAAACAGCACTTTAAATGTGTGCTGAGTTAGCAGAGGGGGCACTTCCATGGACTCAATAATATACAGTGCTTTTATAGTGCTTCATATGTTCAGAACATTTTATAAATACTGGGCGAGATTAATCCAGGCTTTAAATCTGCATAAACCTTGGCAGAGGGCTCTGGTGCCCATGAGATTATAAAGTCTGCCATGAAACTAAATTGTGATGATCAAAAAAGGAGACTCAAAAAGGTGTAGCCAGGAAAAAAAAGTTTGCTATTTATGAAATAAGAAAACAGAGAAAAAAATCTAGGAAAAGAAACAAATGGTTGGTCAGTTGCATAAGGGTATAAGTTTTCATTAATTTCATCTCCTTTGGAGAAAAAAGGGTCATGCAGATCCTTATGGTAAAAACAGTACCTCAGAGAGACTGACAGGGAAAACTGGTTTTGGTTTATGCATTTAGGCTTTCCTTATCCTAAGAAGATAGCAGTGAGGAAACTTGGTTATAAGTAAACATAAACCAACACTATAAATTATATAGTCTTCACAAGCAGCAGTAAGCCCAACTAACTTATTCCTTGATTATTATGCTCCATGTTCATCTGACTGGTCCACATAGCAACTGTAAGAGGCTTGATTTGTACTGCATCAGAATGTATTTTACACGTACTTAGATTTGAAGTGTATTTAAAATTATGATTTGTCCTGCTGTGCAGTAGCTTAATGATAACTGACCTAATTTGCCATATAAATCTCATGTATAGGAAAGGAATTCATTTTCCTTTTGGTAGGCAGAGCACTCTGAAACAACCTTTGTTTGCTGCTAACACCCCAAGCCCCTTCAAAACCTAAGGTAAGAGGCAGAGCATGAAGGCAGAAGGATATTCTTTATCTCATCTCACCTTGTTTTCCCTACTGTGGCCGCTGGTGCTCACAATAGAGAGGGTGAGGGAGCAGTAAACACGGCAAAAAGCATCAAATGGAAAGTTGAGACAAGGCACAATCACACAGCTAACCACTGCCAGAGGAACCATGTGGTAGAGCTGGGCAGATTGTGTCACTCCAGAGGTTCAGTCATCCCCCTGGATGTTTATAGCTGCTATTTTGCATCTGTTTCACAACATCACTGTGCAGCTCCAGAGACCTCCCTGCTCCCTCCTCCCATCCCATTCCCTCTGCCTCAGACACTGCAATTATGTTTGGAGCAATGGAAAGCTCTGGAAAAGGTCTATAGCTATGGAAAGGTCTCTAAGTCTAGAACATTGACCATCTCTCACCTCGTCATTGCCACATTTGACACCTGATTCACTACAGCATGCAGGCAGGACTGGCTGCAGCAGGACAAGCTCCAGAGGTGCCCTTGACTTCCCAGCTGACCCGTGCTGTTGGCCTGTCCTCTGGCCCAGATGGGATTTATTCACTGAACCCTGTAGTCTGAATGCATTCCCTCTCCACAGTTTTTCTTCTTGTTCTGGTAAACGTCTTAGTTTCACAACAGCACACACAGCCTTAGGAACCTGAAAAGCTCAGCCTCTGAGCTTTTTTCAGACACACATGCTCCCTGCCCATCCTGCAGTACAGCTCAGCTGCACCCTGTAGCAAATGCTCAGCTACAGTCTGGGCCATCAAGTGTTAGAAGGCACATCTCTGCAGAAAGTGCAGCTTGCTTAATCTGCTAGCTATGGTTACAAGAGCTTATGTCTCCCTGTACAGCTGCATTTCAAAATCTGACTTTCCTTTACATATTTTTTCATTTTTCTTTGTAACAAATGCCACACTTCAAATGCTGTCTTTCCTAACAGTGCAGCTTTAAAATTTCTCTTCCTTTTTTTCACTGCCACTTAAGGTTTTCCTGCCTGTTGAAGATGCCCCTGAAGCATCTGCACTGGTCACACAGTTGCCATGATCTGAGGTCACCACTGATACCCTTTGTCCCACTGCTCAGAAAGCAGCAGGGACAAGCCATGGAGGTGGAATTCCACCAGTCTGACCTCCAGGACAGGCAGAGCTGTTACCAAACATGCAGGACCACTATTAGAACGAGCACTGAACTAACTACCTCCAGTTCCCTTTGTGTTGGTTTAGACCACCAGCACCTATTTCCAGCACCATCTCTCTTCTATTTTGATGTATCTTCACAACCTACAAGTTCTCTTCCATGAAGACACGATGGTGATGATCAAATTACTGCCTTAAAGAAACATTCTACGTATTTAAAAGAAAAGGATCAAAGGAAGTCTTGCAACTTCCTTTGAAGAGGTCACATGCTAGTCTGATTTTCATTAAGATCTCCAGGTCTCGGGGAAAAAAAAAATTTAACTCTCATCCTCCTTCCTCAGCATGTCACCCTGTCCCTCCTGACAGCTTCTGGCAACAATCTTCCTTTTTCAGTCCTGAGAAACCAATTGAAGTTTCCTTTATCTCTGAGCCCCTTGCTCTGCAAAAACATTTGTATCATTTTGGATCCATGAGTCATGTCCCTCAAAGCTGTTTGTTTATTTCTCCCACTGTCTTCCTTATGGCTGACTGAGGCCATGTATCACAAAGAATTGTGTGGCTTTCCCATTTCTTATCAGAAGCAGCAAATGTTAGAACAATGTCTACATAAAGGGAGATCTGATAACCCACCCGTGTATTGCTTCACCTGCCACCTCCAGGTCATTCACAGCACTCATGCAATTCATTCTGGCCAGCAGAGTTAGTGCAGGGCATTGCTCTGCTGGGACAATCACCCCCCAAGCTTTCTAGAAAGCAACACACTGAATTACCTCATCCTCTTAACTCTGCCATAAGAGAGAATTTGCCCCTCTGCCTGTTTTAACTTTGAACTGAGTACATAAACTTCTACATTCTCTTTACCAGTTGGTGGGGTTTTTTTAGTTGTTGTTTTGCATTTTTTTTTAAATTAATCTTTTTGGAATTTGTATGTCGTTCAGAGCTAATTTTAGCTTGATCAGAAAGTGCTCTGGGATGCTTGCATAAAAGGTGCTATAGAAATGTATTGCGTTGCATTGTATCCAAATCAAATTCAACGTAGTTAAAAATTAGCTATGGTAGTAAAAAACGCTGCAGGGACAGGGCTGGCACAGAGTCCATGCTGAAATAAAATGCCTAAAGAGTTGTGATCTCTGTATTGTCACAGGCTGAGACATGGACCTTCAGGGGCCATTTGAATGTGATGCTTTGAGATATGAGCTGGTCACCACGTAGAAATTGAGAAGGGATTTTTAATCAGTGGAAAACTGAGCTGCAGCCATACAGAAAAATACCAGTGGATCTGGAGTACCTAATGCTCATTAGCTGTGGGTGGGAGGGTAGATTCACTTGTCTTTGTCCATGCCCTGTTGGTAATGATGTAAGGCACAAGACAAGGACATCATGGTGAGTGAATCAATACTCAGAACCACTGAAAAAAGTCTTATTTTCTCCACAGAATGAAGAAGAAGCAGCACTCTGAGGTCAGAGCTAGGCAGTCAGGTATACATGGATAATTGCAAGCATTGCAGTTCCTATATGCAGTCTTC
Source organism: Edolisoma coerulescens (assembly GCA_013397115.1). Lineage (NCBI taxonomy): Eukaryota > Metazoa > Chordata > Aves > Passeriformes > Campephagidae > Edolisoma > Edolisoma coerulescens. The sequence goes on along the minus strand of VWZW01000978.1, from coordinate 2,209,690 downwards.
ACAAACATGCATTGATTCACCACAGAAAAGGAATTCTTAAGATTTCTTAACATTCTCCCCTGAGAACAAGTTTCTTTTTCAATCCATTGTGCTACCGTTACAACCTTATCTTTATTTTCAAGAATTTTCATTGAATCACAGAATTCCTCTCTGACACAGCTCACCTTTTAGAGATATTTTTCAATTGATCTAACACATCCATTCTACCTAAGAACTCCTTTGCCTGTTAAAAAAAACAACAAACCAAAACAAAAAAACAAAGACCTAAGGATGCATGTAAAATGTAGCATCATTAACAATTCTTTAATATATACAAGCAAATCTGGCAACTTTAAATCATGTTACTACTTTGAAACATGCCACAGACTGTCTTTTCCACTTTCTACTTAGTGAATCTTCATAGGGTTTTTAATACTCTTTCTACTTTTGCCATGATCAAAGGAATTGCTCTCCGTTTGCTTGTTCCTCTGATAAGTGATAAAAGATGTCAGTGAGACTAATGAGAACTGCCTCCAGCTTCCTTCATAAAGCCCTGTAGAAAAGAAATCACAATGCATCGTCAAACCTGCTAGTCTTTTAGGAAATAAAGTGTGGAAAAACACTAGGCACAAAGACAACAGGGGGATGGGAGCGGGGGAGGAAGGGGGAAAAAGCTTTTACAAAAGAAACAAGGATATTGGTGTGTAAGCAGAAATGTTACTCCCATCAATAGTCCGTATTGGGGTAAATCCTGAAACAGCTGCATGTGCAAACGTGGAACTGCAGTTCTTTCACACACACACATTGCACACATTGGAAAAGTCACATAGCAGCTTCCCCCCAGCCCATGATACAGTGGGGTGTTAAAAATCAGAATCCAAATCCAGATTAGGCCTTTACCCTGCAGTGCTCAATGACAGCTCACTTTACTTTTTCCAGGATCTGCCAGGATCTTTTCAGTTCCAAAGTGAATTTTACCTGCTAGTGCAAAGGCTGTCAGTGAGGGCTGAAGGCAGACTGAGCACACCTTCAGGTCCTACAGCCATGGACATGTTCCCATTTACTGACACTGAAAACAACTCCAATAAACTCAATGGGTCAAATACAGTGTGTGTGCATCGAGATCAGTCACAAACAAGTGGCAAGATTTTAATTTGTGCTGTGAAGAGCTGCTCAGCCTCCTGAGAAAATTCTTCCTCCCATTCGTGTTTCCTGCAGATTTGCTGACTAGTATCTCATCTGCAGGGGCTGCTGTATGTTTTCTCTAGCCCAGATAATGGTCAAATGCACACAGGTATCTTGCTAAGCAAGGACAGGTAGTCTCACTTCTCAGAATGAAAGAGAAATCAAGGATGCGTGCAAATCAAACAGCAGGCTCTGCCTGCATACCATCCTCCTAAAGAATGGGCTCCTGTTTTTCAAGAGTGACACAGACATGGCAAAAGGTGGTGGCACTGCCATTTTTCCAGTGAATAACCTGTCCTATAACATGTTGGTTGATTGTACATTAAACCCTGATGACCTGGACCTGGGGCTGTTTTAGCAAGTTATATGAAGGCTGAGGACAGAACAGTGTGATAGAGAATCACAACCTTTAAGCCAGCAAGCAGAAAAGTGATTTGGTTTTGTCTTGTTTTGCATCAACACTCCTGTTATTTTCCTAAAGAGAGGCTGGTTATCTCAGGCTAGTCACTTTTAAAGCATGCTGATTTATGACTAAGTATAGCCATTTCATTTTGTCTGCAGACAGGGCTTTCTGACTATACACACCTATTAAAGCAACTATAGAATGTAATAATGTACAAAAAACATGGATTATAATTCAATATTTATAAATACAAATTAACCCAAGGGGAAAATATAAAGTTACCAGACGACATCTTCCTTTTCAAATTAATTGTTTTATCAACAAAGGAAGGCTTGATTTGCAATGGTTGTTTCCAACGGTCCCATGGCAAATAAGTATCCTGCTTTTTCAGAGACTCAGTGACAGACACAGCAAAATGGATATATTTAATTTTGAGACAAAATTTTAGTATCATTATCTTTTTTAGGAAGATAACTGAAAAGTACACAATGAAAACGTATCTCAGTGTTCTACACGTTGACTTTAATCACCGGATGATATTGAGTAAATGGAATGTAGCAGAACTGTGTGCTCCTCACTGGTAATGGTGTGAACACCTTGCCAGCAACACATTTTGGGTTTGGCTTTTTTTTTAACTTTGAATGATTTAATACATCAGAATAAATTGGGCTCAATGTGGGTTTAAAACTTAATTTTAAAGTTTCACTCAAGAAAGACTTTTTTAAACTTAAATTAAAAGCCCAATTTATTTTTAGTCATTGATTTTTATCCACCCTGCTGTTCCTCTTCATTAAGGGAAGAATGACTCTGATGCCTCAACAGAACAGAAACCCTGATCTTTCTCCTGGGGCTCTGTTTCCTCTTTATACTAATACTAAATGTGAAGGGTCTATGGAATCTTAAATGAGGAAAAGAAATGCATTTCCTAGCTGGATAGGGGAGGGATTAAGTCAGGGAAGTAGCCTAGGGGGGAGTGGAGCTACATAAACAGACAGACACCCTGAGGCAGCTTCTATCACCATTAGCTTCACTGGGCTGAACACCAATTAACACCAGCCCCGAGTCTGGGCCGTGCCTCCAAAGCCACAAGCACACCTACTCTTAGGGCTGCATTCTTCTAAAACAGCGCAATTACAGTGTTAAGCACCAAAACCCAGCAGAAGTTTCTTTTGATTGTGTTTGGATTACTGTTATCTTGTGAGAGAGCCAGTGAGTGCACTAATTAGCATGGGAATAAGCTGATGTTTGAATTCAATTTCCTTCGTGATCATATTTGCTGCAAGAATCATTGGTAGGGGAAGATACACGGTTCTGTGCTTATTATTTAAGCTGACAAATGCTACCCTTGCAGCTTTCCCTCATGCAAACACCTGCAGAGAAACAGTGCCTCTTGTATTCAAAACAAAAGCTCTTTTATGGCTTTTGTCACGTGAGCTGTCCATTTCATGCATTTTACTAAAAAAAACAGGACACATTTTTGGCCTATTTTTACAAATCTCAAAGTTAAGTATTGAAAAGGGTGTTTAGCAGCAAGTTGCTGGTAGAGATTGAAACTCCCAAAGAATTTCAGCAACACAAGGTTATTTATAACATCCAGTTCTGCTCCAAAATAGAGCCATTTCTGAGAGATTCCACAGGTGTCTGCCTGTGCAGGAGTCAGATGACTTTAAGGTTTGTAGCCTCAAAAGACTGACCTGGAAGCTCTAGACTGTTGTAAAAAAAGCCTGCTCTTCAATCTTTATGGCTGTGGGAACAATACTGATTCTGTTTTAGAGCCACCTCAGAAAGAGATAAACACCAGGTGAAAAATTTGTCAAAATTTTCCAGAGCATTTTAAGAGATACTCTTTGATGAAAATGTATGGATCATTTCCACACCTATACAGCAAAACTCACTGTCAAATCTGCATTAGGGAGAAAAGAAAATCTGCAAACTAGGAAAGGAAATGGCAATATGAAGAGTGTCCTTCAGAGAAGGAAGAAAGGGGGTTATTGAGACATCCAGCTATGCACATTAACCCTGTCCAGCACTCAGCCAGCCAAGTCCTTTTTGTTGTCCATAGGTTGGCTTGCCCCTGAATTCCAGCCCCTCCACATCTGTCCCGTTCTGCTAGCTACAGGCTGCAGTACTCTGAAATGCACAATTCAATTAAAGCGTTTGTAGGAAAAGAAAGAGCCAAGCGCTCAATACCTGCTGGCTGAGACAGCTGCTGAGCTTGGCACAGGCTGAGCTGCAGCCTGCAGTTTGATCCTCCAGCTCCCATCCCTCAGCCCTCTCTCCCCCAAGGGAGCAGGTGCCCACCAGGAATGGTTTATCCCTTCCCTCCCTCAGCTGGGCAGGGGAGAGGAAATATAACAAAAGGCTTGTGGGTCAAGAGTGAAAGACAAAGACTAAACCTTAAAACGTCTTTCCCCCACCCTCCCTTCTTCCCAGGCTTAACTTTGCTCCTGAATTCTCTACCTCATTCCCTACAACCTTGGCCAGTGGTGGATCTCTTGGATCCGGCTGGCGTTGCCTTCGTGGGACATGGGGGAAGCTTCTGGCAGCTTCTCACAGAAGCCACCTCCGGAGACTCCCCACTACCAAAACCCTGCCATGCACACCCAAAATACCTGTGTGACCTACTCAGCAGCAGTCTCTTCACTATTTCTCTTCCACTGGGAAAGAAAAGCATACAAAAAACTGCAGAATTTTTAAAAAAGGAACTTATGCAAAAAAAAAAATTATGAAAGAAATGAAAGAAAGGAAGAGGATAAAGACATGGAAAAAAAATGAAGGAAAGCAGTCAAACAAATCTAGCAAGGTTTAAAATTATGAGGGAAGAAGGAAGGGATTTAAAAGAATAATGAAATACTGACATAGAGATGAAATTTAACAAATAAAGTGCATGGGAGAAAAAAAAGACGGTGGCAGTTACTGAAATAAAGAAAATACCCAAGTAAAAAAATAAAAGAAAATAAAGAAGACTAACATAAGATACATATGTCTCATTTACTGTCACATTATAGGCAGAAATACAGAGTGGCTTCTTAAAGCTGCACTGTGGATCAAAAACTGGATCTCAATCTCTATTCCTTTTCAGCAAGAAAATCATTACTCTTTTCATGTTACTCTCCTTCCAAAAAAAATCTGACTGGAAACTTCCCAGTGTCCTACAAACTGCAAGAATTTTCTACTTGGAAATGAAATTTTACAAATGAAAATTGTACTGCAACTCCACATCAAAATATTTTAGACAGATCTAAGAACACCACCAACTTTCCTTTGGCAAAGGAAAACAAAAAATCTCGAAGGTTTGCTTAGGAAATGCTTAAAATTTATAGGGAAAGCTGGCAGCTTTCCAAAGATGTTTTTGTTATCCTCACACAGAAAACATAAGGCAGTTGAATGATCACATTTCAAGTCCTGTAGAAATTAGATCCTAGATGTCTGCACCATCTGCTCAGCATATTTTGCTTATTATTCATTCAGGTAGCGTCTCCTTCCTTCAGTGGTTTCTGTGAAAACTATTCCAAAAAGCTATTCCTAAAATGGTATTAAACCTAGAGAAACATGCTGAAGAATTGCTGCAGTGACATGTATTAGAGTTTTTCCAGGGAAATCAATTGATTTAAATTTTGTTGTATCACTTCTGGGAAACATCTTAGCAAAGGAACTTTTTATACTTGATCATTTATTATGGTATTCCTTTCACTTAGTAGGTTTTTCAATATGTGTAAAAGACTGGGGATTTACCTGTGTTATTTTCAGGATATAGAGGCTGGGAGTTGAAGGAAAAATATTGGTGGTGAGGGCTTGTAGCAGGAATGTCATAGAAATGCTTATTCTTGTGATCAGTTCCATTTCAGGGCTGTTAGCCAAACCCCCTGTAATAAATTTATGCTTTCCTAAACAGGAAACCTCAGAAAAATTCATTTGAATGAACTGTAGCTGTGAATTAACGTTCCCAAGTGCCTTTACACAGACATGCACTTAAGGGTTTAACAGACCGCAGTGCAGCAGAGTTTGGGGATGTGTCTGATATGGCTGGGAGATACCACAGCCTCAGCAGTAATTATTTTTTAACAACATTATTCAAATTGGAAGGCTCACACTGCTTTTAGTATCTTCAATGCTTCAATTTCACTTAAGTTGTACTTGTTTTTATCCTTGAGAGACCCAAGGTAATGAAGTGGAGAAATGGTTTTTCCTAGTACTGCGTGGAAATGAGGAACAAGACTCCATTACTATAAAAACCAACAATGCAAAACCTGGAAGATGGAATCCTGTCCCTTAAGGCTCTCCCCAGAATGAAGAGCAGGGAGTGTTCCTTTGTTTTTGAGCTGCCTGGACAGACACAGGAGCCCCCCTGGACAAAGGCTCAGTGAGGACTCGGGATCAGTAACTGATCCTGTGGCAAGAGCTCCACTGATCCTATACACCATCTTCCTTGCTATTCGGTGCCTACATTTTACCAATCTTTAGCATAATTTTACCGATCTGCTGCTAGAGCTGCAGGCTGCAGTGCTGTGCCCCCTCGGAAGGGCTGAGCCCAGAGGTGAGTGCCCTCTCCAGTGCCTTCTCCTGCTCACGGCGTGTGCTCAGCTGCTTCCCCTCCGCGGTACCCGCACACGTTTCAGTCTCTGCTTTCACAGCACCACTCCTAGTCACCAGGCCCAGACCATAATCCCTGCTCCTTGATTTGTTACTTTGCTTCTGGTTAAATAACAAAAGGTTTTATTTTTCTGGTTCCGGCCCTACTTTGCCACCCAAGTCACCCAGAAGGACAGGTGCCTTTGGTTGGAATCCTGCCATCAACAGTGTCACAGCAGTGATGCTGCAGTGAGAAGCACTGGCCAACGACAGTCTTCACACTGATGTATGCCACTCCCAGAAACTGCTACTTGGTGAGAATTTCTTTTGACAACAATTGCAAGATAAATCCATAAGTTCTTAATTATTTCACATTTTCTATAGATTTACTAGAATATTCTTTATGTAATAGTCCCAAAATTTACAGAAGCCTTAAGAGATTCAGTCTTTGTGTAAACAAAGATTTTCATTCACTTCACCAGACTGATACACAAAAATCAGTAGGTGTGGGACGCAGCTACTAGTATATTCTGATTTCCAATACTTCGATTTCAGTTTGAAACATCCTCAAAATGAAAGTTGCTACAGAATGAAAATATTTGAGACTCTGCTGTAGAAACCAACACTATGGAGCACAGAGGCCAGAGAGTTATTTAGGTCAGCATTTAGAGCAACATTCTGGGGCATACAGTCTGGAAGTACCACCTCCCACTCACAGAATGAGCATGGACCCAGCATTAGCTAAAATTGGGAACTATCAGCATAAATCTGGAGAGTGTGCCCTGTCACTTTTTGTGTACACAGGCATTTAGATCCACTATGTTTTTTCTCATCCATATAATTTATAATCTCATATGTGAAAACAAGACTTTCCTAAAATACTTTAAAAGCTGTTCCTAGCTGATGCACAGTTTAGTTGTGTTTAGTGCTGTTCAGCTCAACAGCAAAATTCGTACTGATGGTGAGGATAATTCTTATCAAGCTTTTCAAAAGGAAGGGGTTTTTTATGGCTGATAAAGCACTGATCTCAGCTGTGAGACCAGGGTTTACTTCTCACTCTCCATCATCCTCAGAGCAAAGCAAAAAAGAATTTAGGCCTTTCAAAACATTCACTGCACAGAAGCTCTAGAGAATAGAAACACACACAGAACAGCAAGGCAAAAGCCTGGTGTGCTAAAACTGTGTCTCATCCATCTGTACCTTATGCACAAATTCCTCCAGAAAAATTAATACCCTCCATCTGGCAAAGGAGGGTGCTTAGAGCTCTTTGGAGCAAAAAGGCCATTATAGCTCTAAGCTCATTATATAAAATATAACATATTTTTTAAATTTATAAATAAACTTAATATGCTCAGAGAAGAGAGCAAATTATTAAATATTAGGAACAGATGGGGAAATGTCAGACCATGGCTACTTGTATTTCCTGCATTTCACAGCTGGTTTGCAAGTACAAAGCATGCAAAGCCTTAAGCCACTCAGATCAAATGATCACAGTGGACCAAATTCTGTGTCCTTTACTCAGGCTATTTATTCTGCATTTGATTCAAGTGTTGTTTTGCCTGAGAGCTACACCTTCTTCTGCAAAGTGCTTTCACTTAGGACTGATTTTAAACCTCTTTAGGATGGTTCAGTAGCTGAACCAAGTTTCCAAACCCCTCCAGACCCTTTGCCTTCAACTGTACTTCAAGGAGAGAGGGCTGGCCAGGGCATTCCTAGTCCCACCCAAAAAATCCCATATTCTTCCCTAAAGAAAATGGTAGTTACAGCAGATCTCTTCCACCTTTCCTTCAGTTTATCATGTATTTTAGCTTCTTCAACGTTGTCAGTCTCAGAAAATATGAAAGGCATCTTTATTTCTTTGGAGAAGAAAAACGAGCTATTTAGTACTAAGAATATTTTCTCCTTGTTTAGGCTGTTGTAAACACAGTTCCTATAAAATAAAAAAAAAACAACCCAAAACCCCACAACAAACAAAAAACCCAACAACAAAACACAAGTCAAAATCCTCCCCAAGAACAAATCGCTGGTGTCATTATATTTAAAACAAAAAAACCTGGATGATAGATGCAGCCAGACACTGTGCTCCTTTTAACCTGAATCTCTGCCTGTGGGCCATATCATCCTAAAAACTCTTTGATACAAGTTAGGAACTAATGCTAGGGGCGTATCCAGAACTGCACACAGGTACCTGCTGATTTGCCAACTCACAGGTTTCAAAAGTCTCGTAGCCTGCTCCTGGCACCTCTTGTCAGTCACTGACAGGAAGATCTTCCTCTGTGAAGGGCGATTTGCACAGCAGGGGACCTGCAAAGCAGCTGCCGCAGGTACTGAAGAGAAAATATAAGAAGCAAATTATATAAAAATGATCCTTTTTTTTAAAGGATCAGGAGAGAGAGGGGAGGAATTTGCTCTCACGGAAAATGGGGCACGGAGCAAAGAAGGCGGAAGAGAAGGCAGACATGGAAATGTCGTGCAAACCTCAGAGTGCAACTGATGGAGCCAGGGAAGGATATCAAACGTCCCCTGGGGAGGGATGGGATGGCACACAGAGGCCACGACGTCTCTGTGCCTCACAGCTGCACACGAAGCACCCGCCCGGGTGCCCTGTCTGCGGTGTCCCTCGGTCTCAGTGCCGGAGCAGGGCCCGAGCCACAGCAGCCCCTGCCCTCAGTGCTCATCTCACAGATAAGCAGCTGGAGCTTTTGGCAGCATGGCAGGGTCCTGTGCACTGCAGTCGTGCCATCTCACAGTGCTCTGGAGAACATTTCTGTGGCGAGCAGAGGGACCATTTGCACGTCTGCTATATTCCCCTCAGAGACAAGCCTGAATTATTTAAAGGCGTAAGAGGGAATACTTAAGCTTCAGCTTGTCACATATGGAAAGGAAAAAAACCATAAAATAGTACTTTTAGTCTTTACAAGCCACAGATCTTAAACCAAACACGGGATTAATTTAGGTTTTCTGCTTTACAGAGCAATATTAGAGGTTTGTCCAGAACACGGCTTCTCTCTCCCATCCCCAAGCCCGGTTTTTTACTGTTCAGTAACAACAATCGATCTCATCAGCACTTATCCCTTTCCCTGCCTCTTTCCTCTTCCCTAAATCTGCTCTCACAAAGAATTCTTCTCACACCCGTAAAAAAGAAGCCTGAAAAATCTATTGTAACAATCATATCTTCGTACTTCCTTCCTTAAGGGTTTAAACATAGAAAAACTGTTTTTGTTATGCCACTGTACAATATAGGCAGAAGATGAACAGAGTAAATTAAATAACAAAAAATACACACAGAGATAAAAAGCTAAGTAACAACTTCCCCCCCCCAGTTATTTCAGACTGCAGGATTGTAAAATGTTTGCCAGCTCCTGCTAGCTGCGGTGCTCATAGCTGTGACTTGTAGGGTCCCTAGAAATTCAGTTAAAGCCTATTTTCAGGAGATGAAGCAGCCTCTCACCAGCAGCTGCTGGTGGGGGCTCTGTGGCTGCAGAACCTTTGGGTGGACTGTTAGCTCAGGCTGACAGTGTGGTTGAGATAATTCTGTTTTGCAGTGATGGGAAAGAGGAGGGAGATGACACCCCGTGACACGTGCCCATGGAGGGAAGCAGGTCCTTGGAAGAGACAAGCAAAGGGCCTGCTGCTCTTTCACAAGGAACAGCCTATCAAGAAGGGCCATGAAACGGCATTACATGTCTCAGCCACAGCTGCCTCTTCCTGACTGAAAAAGAGCTAAGGATTGTTTTATTTCAACCTGCTGAGTAGGAAAATATATTGTTTGCCTCCCTCCCGAATATCATCAGAAGTATCATTTTTTACAGGGCAATTTTTATCTAAAAGCATGGCTCCAGAGAGCAGCCGAAGGTAGTCCAGGCTTTCAAATATAACAGTGCATAGATTTTGCTGTATTTAGGACCTAGATCCAGCTTTGACATTTGCAGTTTTAAAATCTAAATTTCTGGCCAGAAATTTCTAAATTTCAGTCCAGAGCTGCAGCTTCAGGCATGCCAAATAGCAGGCAGATTCAAACGAGTTCTTCATCTTTTGCTAGAAGCTCAAGTAAAAAAACTCACAAGAACTAGAGCAGGAATCATATGAATTTGATATTTTAAAGATAAATTAGAGTGCTTGCAGGTTTTTTACATGGCTATTCAAAGCTGTCTCCAGCAATGTGTACTAACTGCTTAAACCTAAGACTGTGTAATTTCATACAGCTGCAGCTGTGTGCCAGCTCTTTAAACAATTCACCTAAACAGCTGTAGTTAAAAAGACCCAATTTTCTAAATCAGCTGGGAAAGGTGTTTCATAGCAATACGGAACTAATATTGTCCAACTTGTTAGAATTAGTCATGACTATAATTAAGAGCATACACAGGAGTAGCCATGGGAAAAACAGATCTCTGAAAAGTATTTTTGGAGGTAAAATTACATATTGATCCCTAGTGATAATGGGATAATGCTTCAAGCTTGCAGGCAGAACGACAGGTCTTTTGAACCATGAAAAATGAAAACACCAGAAGCTAAGTGAGAAAGTTAATAAGTTGCAGGTGAAGCTGAATATTTTTCTAGGTGGTAGAAGGACATCTTCAATGATACAAATCTTTTTGTAAAAATAATTTATATTTACTTTGCACTAAAAGAGTGTAGCAGGCAAAGTTTATGGTATAGGCAATTCTGAGGGATTAGATGGTCTGCTAGTAAGGAGGAGGGTGCTAAAACTAAAATGAGTCATTAAAAATAGGTCATTTGCTGAGCTGTATGAGGTGCCTTAAACTAAGCATTCAAAATGATCAAAAAAGGAAGCAAGAAGTAAAACAGAGGGGGAACACACGTCTGTCACTGGCTGTCATGGTGACAAAAAAGGAACAAAAAATCAGGCACGCTAGGAAAGAAAAAAAGGCTCCGGAGTATCATTAAGTCAACAGCCCTCAAAGAGCAGGATTATTTTATAGCAGGAATTCCAGTGCCGCCAGATGCGTGTTTTCATTAGGACCAAGAGAGGTCAGCTGCACACATTTCAAACCCACTCAGACTTGTGGGCTTAAAAATGTGCTCTGGTAAGCGAGCCTTCTGCATTCCACAGAGAAGCAGAATTCTCACGTTTCCAGAAGCATTAGAGGTTGGAGCTGACCTGGTAAACCTATTTATTGTCATAGTTGTGTACCAGAAGCTATGCATGGCAATTCCCAAACCTAACATCACTTGGCACCTCATGGCAGTGTGGAAAAGCGTTCAGGAACAAAACATGCTAGTGAAATATTAAAAAGAGGAGATAGAAGGGTAAGGTTGATATAGAAAACTTGCACAGCGGCCTTGTTTTTGAAAAGCAGAAAGAGAAAAGATCTGAAATGCACTGGGATTATTTCTTCATTGACCTGTTCTATACTCAGGTCCCCAGAGAATACATTTTTAGCAGCTTGCTTTATATCATAAAACTAAAATAATCTTTACTCACCCTTTTCCTTGCTGACAAAGACTCTCAAAGAGACTTCCCAAAAAGCAGCCTCCAGGGATAGATACAGCAAATGGGAAAATGAGGATGTTGACCTGTTCTCAGGCCAAATCCTCAGGTGGTGCACATTGACAGAGCCACTGATTAAATTGTTTTCAGCTCTTCTCTCACTGAATGAAAGAAGCATTTGATAAGATGCAGGTGAAGCACTGGAACAACGGTTCCTAGCCTGAAACATCAATTAGTAGTTTAATTAAAAAAGCAGGATATTCTATAACTGAGAGCAGGAAAGATCAATACAAACCTATAAGATCGAAAAGAGAGGAGGAAAGATCAATACAAACCTATAAGATTGAAAACCTGCGAGAACAGATTTTTTTGTTAATCCTTCAGAATCAGGCATCTACTTTCAACAACATTATTATTCCTTATGAGATGTTAGAAGAAATTTGTGCAGATGAAAATCATAAAAGATACATTTCTGATCTTTGTGTTTCACACAGAAACTCATATTTGTGTTTCATTTATCTATGAACAGAAATATAAAGTCAGCTTTTCAGCAATTTTCTCCCAAATATCTATGCGACTTGGAGAAGATCTACAAGATAATATGAAACCATTTCCCCTCACCTTGATCATTATATTAGTCCCCCTGTCCTTACTTTATCTAATTTAGAAAGGTGGAAGTAACTACTCCTGGTGTATAGTTTTCATACAGATGGTGATTTAGCCAAAATGTCTTTTTCCACAGTTGGTCAGCACTGATTATGAAATGCACAACAGCCTCCACAGAGCCCATTATCCTCCAGCTAAGTTCAAGTATTTCAGCTTGAAGTTCTGCAGCATTGTCATGAATCACTGTTACTGCAATAACAAGACCAAGGCACTTTTCTTTAGCCTTCTTTTCTAAACAGCATATTGACTTAAACACAAGTACAGAAAAAGTGTTGCAGAAAGATGTTTTCATTAGGATTTCACTGCTGGTAGGCAGCTCACTGGAAGGCAACAGCGCGGGCATCATTGTGTCTGGCCTCAGTGTCGTTGCTGAATTTATGCCGGCTTCCCACGTCCTTCCAGGCATCTGCATTTAGATTATGTGTGCAGTCCTGGCCCCCTTGATCAGTGCCAAAATTCCCATTGACTTGGATGGGGCCTGGATTTCTCTCCATTACTGCTTGAATCATAGAGTCACAGAATGGTTTGTGTTGCAAGGGACCTCAAAGGTCATCAAATTCCGATCCCCCCTGACAATCCTTTAATTTCATTCCAAGCTAAAAAATGCATGGAACACAATAATTCTCTGCTAATTTACAAATACATCTCTGGAACAAGGCTCCTGTAGCATTCTGTCCCTGTTTCTGTCCTTAATATATTGGTTAGATTGTACAATACTTTAACCTCCAGTGCTTCCAGCTCAGGTAACACACGTACCTCCAGTGGACAGCCTGTGGGACTACTCCTGCCTGAGAGTTAAAGGCAAGTTTAAGTGAAGAAATGTCTGGTTAGCTTTTTCATTAGAGTGTATTTGATAGCCTTCCGGTGAATCAATCTAGAATGCCGTTGCCATGAATAACTTCTGCTATGAATTGACAGAAATCAATAAAAATAATGAGAGGAGCAACCTTTGTGAGATAATTTATCATTCAACTGCTACAAGTAAAAATTTTTTAAAAAAATTAAAAAAAAAGAGAGTGAATAGGCCTGAACAGACACATGAAAAATAAACCAGCATGAAGACAGGTACAAGGGACAGGGAGGCAGCATAAATACAGGAAACCACTCAGAGGGGGACCATGCCAGAAGACCCCCTACCAACTTTATATGCTCACATAAATGTCCAACTCAAGATTACAAAAGGTGACTTTTAAGGGACCATTTCCTTTGAATAGAAAAATCCACAGCCATGAAGATCCACATTTCTTTCACAAGCCTTTTGGGAGATATGTCTCTAAAGCATCTTATTTGAACCACCCAGCCAAAAAGCATTACCTGTCCCCACTGCCACACTATATGGAAGAGTCAGATGTCATCACTTACAGCTTCTGCTCCTGCCTCTCTGTAGGTATCATAAAGATAATTTTTAAAATCCCAAAGTAAAGGTTAAAACAGTTATATATAAGACATTATTCTTCCGCTCTGTGTTAGTCTATACAGATTATAAATTCTTTCAAGGATACTCTGTTTATTTTTAACTGTCTGTCCAGAGACTATAAAGCCATAGCTCTGATGCTTCTGCTCCTACTAACCAAATAGATGTACTGCAGCTGAGTGTTGCAAGTATGATTTAAGATGAAAATCTGAGGATGTGCTAAAAAATTAGAAATGTTGCTTATTCTTCCTTTTCTTTTTGCCAGGTCAAAATATGAGGACATAGACTCTAAAAAGAGGACATTTTTTAAAGATTGCTCCTATGCAGAGCTGAATTGTCCAAATTACAACTAATACTGATTAATTCAAAACTCACAGTACTGTAACAAAATCAAAATGGGAAATTGCTACCCCCAAACATTGTCAAAGTAAGGCTCTCCCAAGTGCTTGAAGGATTCCTTCTTCCTCCCACAGCACACATTCACAAGGCACAGCCTGCACTGGACATACCCGTGTCCAAGCTAGGAGTTAGACACTTAGAACTGTTCTCAAAAAAACCTCTCATCTGTTTTGAGGCTTTTAAATTCTTGTTTTGAAGTAAAAATGCACTCTGAAAGCAGGGAAAGAGACTGAACTACAACAGGTGCCCTAAGGGCTCCTCTGTGCCTCTCCTTGGCCGTGGACTGTCAATAACCACAACACTGCAAAACCACTTGACACTCCTATAACATCACTTGGTTTCCCTTTGTATCACTGACCACAGGAAAGAATGGAAATTATTTGATGGATCTTTCCCCACTATTCAATATGGGTTTGGATGTGCAAAACACAATCTGGCCCTAATTTAAAAAAAAAAAATTCAAAAAATAGGGAGATGTCTGTACAAAACAATAGCAAGCTTGTTTGACTCAGTGTTGTCATGTCCAAATAGTTCAGTGCTTGTCCTATGACATTTTAGTTATTTAAAGCTTTAGTTCTTTGCTTATTTGTCTCAGCTTTCAGTGAAAAAAAAAAAAAAGGGGAAAGGGTTCATTTAAATTCCTCCTGCTTGCAAGGCAGAACATAAACTCCAGAAAAAACTCATGGGGAGCCCAACAATACTCTTCTAGATCTCCTGATACAAAACCACATGATTTTTGTGGCCTACCCGGTTTTGATTTCTCAGGCTTACTGAAAATTTAAATTCACTCAGAGATTTTCAGTAACACATACAAGATGTAAGGTGTTATGACTGACAGCTGACTATGACATCTGTTCAAGCATCTCGTGCAATATACTAATAGTGATGCAAAATGAAATTTAGATTATTGCACTTTATTTCACACAATAGGCAAGAAAGACATTAAAACAATTTTATAACAAAGTTTTCAGGCTGGTTTTAACTTCACATCTTAGCAGAAAACTCTCATCCCATAGTTGTATTTTTGTTTCTCAGGCTGCCAGGAAATGCCTTACAGGTACTATGATTAGCTCTACCTAGGTATACAGATTTTTGTATTTTTTTTAAAGCTTAATATCACCTGTAGCTGAAAGACTTGAATCCATCCATACGGATTTGCAAACATTTGTCCAAAGTGCTCAGAGGCATTCTCTTTTTGAGTGTCATGTGGTGCTAGACTGTATCCATAGGTCCGGATAAGCTGAATGACCAACATTGGGATTACCCTATTTACAATGTAGCTCACAGAAACAGAGATCCTTTGTTAAACCTCCTGTTTCTGTATGTGAGTAGGCCAAGAATGTCAAGAAAAAAACCGTGAGGGGTTAAAACATTTGCGGATGTTTTCTGTGGTAGAGTAAGCAGATATTTGTTCAGTAAGCTCTGAAATATTTCAAGACTGTCTCAAACTGTACCCTGAGGATGAAAAAAAAAAGTTTAAAACTGGGAGTTATTTTTAGTGAAGAAAACCAGAATGGACACGTCTTCACTGCTCTTTCTGTACTGGTAGGCTTGGAAAGACAATGAGGCAATAAATGCAGCATTAACCACAAATGCACCTGTCTCTTCCAACTGCAAAAGCCTCGCTCATGGCTGTGTAAGACTAATATTGAGGGCCAGATTGTGACATTCTGGTGAGCAACACCAGCAAAACAGCAGGGCATCATGTAGAGCATCAATCAAGACATTGTATAAGAGAAAATATATCTCACTTTTTCAAAGCTCTGGGAAGGAAGGGATCGTGAATAGTCCTTTAACCTCTCCGTGCTGTTGTGCCAATCCAGCAAAGACTGAGGGTGCGCTAAACTTCACGTGGTGAAAATTCAACAGCTGTGCAGCATTTTCCTGCATCAGGAGCTCTGCCAGTTTTCATGCCCTTTGCAGTTCACAGAATGTTCTCAGGTGGCAGTTCTAAACCTTCCCAGATTTGCTGGCCATCACCAAGATGTGCAAGAAGATGATATTCAAGCATTCCTTAACTTCATTTACTTTAGTCACTTTACCTTTTTGTAAATGGAGAGGTCCTTAGCTGCTCTAGAATGTGTCTGTGTCACGTTAGCCATCACTCTGCAGTCCTCTGAGGAGCAAATGGAGTGTTCACTCACGGTTCTTGACAATTCCTACTGTTTTCACAGTCATGACTATCAGTGCCCCATTTGCTTTCATTTTCTAAATCCTCCTACAGTCATTTGAGAAGAGTGCTGATCCAAGAGCAGGAAACACAGAGAAGACTTTTGGACTCTGGGCCTCGCTCTACAGCTGACACAGCAGCAAAGGACCTGCTCCAAAGTGCTGTTCCCGTGATCACACGTGCGGGTGCTGTCAGTGTCCGTTCTTCCACCTTGCTTTAAGAGTCTACAAAATATATTCTATAATATACCCCAGGTTAACAGAGAAATATTTGGAGAATACTTAATTTCTAAGACCACTGAGGACCTCAGAGAACAGGCACTAGTTGAGCCCAAAGTATTTGGAGGAATCTCTGTGGATTCCGTTGCTAATAAAACCTCAGACCAGACAGAGATAATCTTACCTGGCTTTCGGCATCCAGCCTTAAGAGGTGAGTGGTGATAATGCTGTTCCTACTGAGCTTTTGTCTTGTAGAAAGGATATTTAACACCACACAGTGTATCAAGCCTCATATTAATAAATGATGCAATTCATTTCAGTCAGAATTATTGCCACAAGCACCAAGAAGCGTAATTAATATTTTCTGGTGTGCCTTGTCTCATAATAGTTTTTATTCAACGTGAAGGATCATTAGGAGTTGTATCATTCTGAACAGAATGCTGCTTCACAAATTCCTCATGCTAAGCTTTACTTTAAGGATTTTCCACCATAAGAAAATCAGGAGTAAAATACTTATTCCAGTGCTGTAAAATATGCTAAAATTAAGGGTGATATTTAACTCAGTATGGCAAACACATTTAAAAAGGTTTTATGTTGCTGAGAGGCAGCTTTCTGAAACTGGTAAATGAGCAGGTAGACACGTTTCTTCACCTGTAACACCACTGCCACAGGCTGCCAAGTCATGTCCACCTCTGCATTAACGTAAAGCTGCAGGATGGAATTAAATTCTCTGTCATCACATCAAGGCACACACACAAATTCTGAATCTCCTATGTGTAACCATTTCCCTGGATATAGTGGTGGCAAATACATAGGTTTTGCTATGCAAGCTGTAACATTAATGTCTGAGGAAGTCAGTGCCAATTGAAATCAATGGAAATTGGATTTACTGTCGAGGAATTTTCCAGCGGGAAGAGCTCGAGCTGCCGTGTGGGATTTTCTGGCTTCGGTGTGACACTAGGTGGCAGTAGCTGTTTTAGAAGCCTATTTTCTTTCTTTCTTTTTTAATTTCGATCCATAAATAGAAGTGGAAAAGCGCACATAATAAAATCAGTGCTGATTCCACTGCCAGTTGATGAGGTTGGGAAATGCAGAGTCTCAATACCAGACAGCAGCATAGCATAGCTTGAGAGCCAAGACAAAGGATGCGTCCAAAAGAGTGATGGCCAGTCCCAAGATCGTGCTAAGCAACCTCTGGGAAGGGCCACAGAAACCCGGGGAGTCTCAGTCTGCCACGGGAAGGTTTCTTCTAAGACCTTCCCAGAACAAGACATGTCATTTCTTCCCCTTCCAGGGCCAGTCACTCCATCATCAAGAGATTCTGGGCTCTTTTATTACATGTGGGAAAAATACTGAAAGTTCACCTTTTATTTTTCCTCTCCTCCTTTGCACATAAGTTATCTTAGGACACAAAGAAGTATGTGCATTAATAAAAAATTAAAAGATCTACTTTCTACATTGCATGCAATCAGGTATTTCTTAACTAACTCTCAGGAAAGGAATATGATATATTCCTGTCTCATAATTTATTTATCAAGCAATAAAACAGCAATTTATCTTTTTGCAATTCCAGTTTATCAAATTCTTCAATTAAAGTGGATTCAAACAGCACTATCTCATATAATAGTGTACAAAGAAATAATTTTAAATTTCTACACTTGCAGTATGCAAAACAAAGAATTAAATACAATTAGGTCAATCTAAAAACTCAGGGGTGTTCTAAAAAATATAATAGAGTTCGGTTTCTTCTAAGCCTGATATTTCCTGATCCTATGAAATCATGTATAATCAAGTTTTTTTCTCTATATCCATCTTCATAAAATAAGGTGCTTACTTTTACGAAAGCTAAGATTTTCACCTAATCATTCAGTCAAGGAACCAAGGCTTTAAAAAAAAAAGTGAGGTTTTCATTTGACTTGTAAGAGTTGTCAATGCTGTATTTCAGGAGCTACTGGAATGGTGCTTTCAGAGACCATGTACATCAGCTGTTCAGTGGGACATAACAACCCTCTGTAGCCCTTTTGGGCAGCAAGAGAAGCAAGAAATGGCTGGGTCAGTGAGGGGGGTTTAACAGTGACACTATCCTTGCTCTAATCTGGTCCAAAAGTCCCTACTTGGAAAAAAAATATTTTTAACAAGTTATCATTGGGAATTTGGGTTTTTTTGCTGTACTCTGACACAAACTGCACCATCACCCTGAGTTCCCCCTTGGGTTATGTTGAGATGTTGATCTTGAGAAAGAACTAGTTCAGAACTGGGCTCTTTCTTAAAGATTATTTGAGCACTGACTAACTAATGAAAGCAGTTGCAGTCATGGCACAAAATATCCTGGCTGAAATGGGGCCAATCTCTCCACAAGTTTTCACTTTTGAAACCATGTCCTAAGAGAAATGAACAGTCAGCACTGAGGATCACAGCATCCCAGTAGAGAACAACAGCACTGCAGGAGTTCTAGTAAATGTGAAATTTCTGATCAGAGTTCATACAGCATTTTCATTTCTCTGATCCCAATGTAATTTGCCATCAGACCAGATATTTAAACTCATCCATCCTAATCTAGTTCTTGCATTCTTCTCTTCTCAAAGAAAAAAGAAAACACCACATTGATTTTTTTTTCTTCAGACTGACAATGACACTGTGCAGACTAATAGTGATACAGTTATGAACTCCAGCTGTCTTTGGTAAGGAAAAGCCATTAACATTGGCTTTCCCTTTATCCTTTCCTTTTATATCTATTTGCTTGTTAGCTGAACTTTCTTTGTACCTCTTGAAACCCACTGTAATAATTCATACTGATTGCAAAAGACATGCTAGAAGAAAAGGCTGCAAAGCCACTTATTTGTAGCTATCTCAGTTGTTGATCTTAGCCAATAAACTGCTGACTGATCACTGCGAATGTTTCTGCTTATAGCAGATATGCAAGGGGCTGATACTTAATTCATTGTAGCTTCTGTTGCTGCTGGGCAATTGGCAGGACAGCTGGAGGGCTGAGCAGTGCCCCAGCTCGGGCACAGCACGAGTGACCGGCCATGTCTCAGGGGTGCCGGGGTGCCTGTGCTGCTCTGGGACCCCCTGCCCTGGCCTGGCCAGCACGTGCCACTGCTGTCCCCTCAGCAGCGCACTGAGATCTGCACAAGCAGCTCTTCCAGCTGCAGAGGGAAGTGTGCAGCCCCGCTGCTCGGCCTGCCCATCACAGCCAGAGTATTTTAAAGGAGATGGGGAGAGGGAGGGAAGTTGCAAGGCTGTGTGCACGTAGTGGGAGGGAAATGTTTATCTTAGGAGCTACTCTGATTTCCATTGGCAGCTCTCTACCATCTACAGTGGTGCCCTGGGCTTTCCCCCTCTCAGTTCTACCTTTATAGTGCTCAGGGTGATGTCCCTTCTCTGCCAGGATGACAAGGTGCTCCATTCTTGTGCTCCAGGGGTTCAGCTGTCAGCCACAGCACCGGGCTCTTCCTGGCATCTCGTGAACAGCCCGTGGTGCGTCACTGCTTCGGGATGTGCTCTGCATTAGTCTGTAGGATTCCAACACACAACAATTTAAAAAGCTGAGAGGGTAGAATCTGGATGTTTAAAACACTCCATCTGTGCTTCTCCCTCATCTCTAGACAGGCACTCCTGGCTACCCACAGGCACTTTTATCTCTGAAGCCCAAGTGGGAATTTTATCCTTCATATGCCCTCAGTTTTGAGCCAACTATCCCAGTGCAAAACTGAGCCAGCCTGTATAAAGATACCCCTGCACAGCCCTCCCACGCTGGGAAGGAGACAGCTAAACACAACATGCAGTGGTGTGCACAGTTGCACAGATCAATACTGTCATTCCTTCTCTTTATTCCCTGCCTTTCCCCTTCCATCTGCTTTTCCTTGTCTTAGAATGGTGGATTTTGGCAAATGGACGGGCTTTTTGTTCTTACTTTGAGCTAGATCTGGGGTTACCAAGCCTCAGTTAGAGCTCTTACACACTGCAGGACTCCAGGTGATGAGCTCCAGGTGCCCAGAGAAGCGCAGAGAGGGGCTCACACCGAGCTCCTGCCTCGTGCACAGGGCCCGGGCAAGGCCGGTGTGGCACCACAGCTCCAGTGTCCTGGGCAAGGGTGCGAGTGATGCAGGTCCAGAGCAAAGGGATACATTTCAGACACGTGGAGAATGCCTAATATAAATAAAATAAACTGTATAAATCAAATATTTAGCTTTTGAAATGCTAGCTGTTCCAGATGTAAAAATCTAAACAATTATCCCTGAGATAAGCATCACAAAGTATATTTATATTTCCCCCTAGGTTTTATTTTGTGTTCATTAATATATACAACATTTTCCTTTTTAAAAACACTTTATGAAGCACATGCTCTCTCTGTGTACTTTTATGGAATTGCTGTCGGAGTTGGATGAAGCTGCATTTGCATTCAAGGGACAACTCAACTCGCTGTAATCATGCCTAATTTGTTGGAGCACTGAGTATTTAAATCAGATTATTATAATGTTTACAGCTCCCACAACCCCCAAATTGCATGATAATTGTCATGTCATGCATTTATAGCTATGCAGGCTCTGCACTACGACTGACAGGACCATTGTGTATATTATTAGTCAAACATTTTTGAATCTGAAGAAATTATGAGGAATCCAAAAGAAATGTGAGGAGCAGACATTACTAGGGGTAAATGCAGTTTAAAGCAAACCCCTTCCATTTCACTACTGAAAATGTGCAGTCTTTCTGCCCTTTTTGATCCTGGAGGCTTCAGCTGACACATTCAGAGGTTCAGGTCACAGACAACCCCCTCCAAGCCCCCAAGCAAACAAAGACTGGCCAAAGTTGAAACTCTCTGCAAGCACATATTCTGCTATTAGGCACATTTACTTCCTCAAGTTTATTCCTGGTATCAGACAAATATAAAAGCAGGAGTGTGACGTATTCAGAAAGGAACTACTAAGTACCTGGACAGTGCATGAAGCTTGAGTTTCAGCTCTGCTTCCCCTGTAGAAGCAGCTCTATGTGGAATTCAGGAGCTGAATTGCAGACTTGTAAGCAAATGTATGACACTGAAAGAAACCCACCCTGCTCATTTGGCAGCACTTAGCACAGTGTGGTAATGCTTCATAAGTAAGTTTGTAGATGTCACTATAAAATCACTAAGAATAGTACTTTCTCATTAAGGGGAGAGGGAAAGGAAATGACAGGACAATTATGTTTTCTGTCCCCAAAGTACAGCTCCCACTGGCAGAAAATGCACACAGCTGCTAGAAACTCAGTGGTGATGCCACTACTCCGGTTCTCTTCCAGAAAGCTGGGAGAAATGTGGTCCCCATTTTCCATTTCTCAGATGCAGATCCCACTCCATGGGGAAGTAGCTGCTGCTCACATCCTGAGGTACCCAGCCAGAGGCAGCTCCATGTTCTCCTCTTTTAACCCAGTGATGCCAAATTAGTGGGGAAGAAAAATGAAGGCAACTGCAACGATCAAAGAGGAAACTTTGCAAAGAGGCACGTGTGGTTGGTTGCTAACTGAAACACAACGTCCGTGGTTCTTTTAAAGCAGGAAGTCGATTCTCCTGTCACTGATGAGAAGGCTGAGGGAAATTTGTGCGGCCTTTGAGAGTGGTTGTTCTGGAACATCCCCTTGGAGGGAGCTCAGGCCAGCTGCTGGCAGTGAGAGGGAGCAGTGGCAGACGGGGCTTCCTTGTGGCTTGTGAGGAAATCGATTACAGCTGACCCCCGGGCAGGGCAGGCTCTGCAGCCCCGGCGGGAGGGGGTGGCAGCCCTGTGGGCCAAAGGGCTGAGGGACAGGTGGTCAGCAGCCACTGCCAAATCACCATCTTGACCTCTCGATAGCCAATAAAGAAATAAAACAGAAACACCTTACAGATGGCAAATAGCTAAATAAAAAGGCATAAAACTGCAAAGAGGAGCTCTTCTGGGGAGTAAACTGGTCCTTGCGCCACCAATTCTGACTGAGAAAAAGAGATTAAATTGCTTGACTAATTTACCCTAGGTGTTCAAGGCATGGTTCATACGCCCTAGCATTTTAAATAGTTTGAAGTATTTAGATGGTCAGTGATTATCACAAGGCAAATAATTTTTATAAAGAGCTAAAAATATTCTCATTCAAGAAAACACAGCTGGGGGGACAGAAAAAGAAATAGATCCTAGAGACCAATTTCTAATAAAAGTTGATTCTAAAGCAAAATGGAGAGTGGAAAAATGATACATTAAAAATCAGAGTATTAGATTACTTCAAAAATCAAGAATGCAAGTATGTAAAACAACTGTATTTTTTTTTTAGAATTGAAAAAATTCAACTTCCAACACACCTGCCAGATATTCAACATTCAAATTAACCTGTGGGACAGAAGCAGCAGACAAGCATGGCCTTTGGAATGTGCTACCAGGAAAATGTGTAAGATAAATGAAACACAACAGTCAAAACATCCAACTCTCCTGTGAGTCATGATAGATAATCGTCAAGAACGTGGTGGATGGTGACGGCCAGAGAGCCCAGCAGCTTCAAAAGACAAGGATAAAACATTAGTTTAGTGACAGCTATTTACAAAAAAGCAGGGGCTATTTGTCCAGGCATATAAGAAGCTGTTAGATGAACATCTTACCGTGATGAGGAAAGAAAGATGGGAGCTTATGAAGGAGAAAGTGACAACAGTGGAGTTATGATAATATTGCCTTGCTAAAATTTATTTGTAAGACAGAATTAAGCATTGCATGCTAGGCTTTTCTAATACAGCAATCCTGAGAGAAAAGGGGTGGAGGGCTGTAGGATTTTGTGCATCGACAATGCCCTAGGGTAGCTACATCAAAGAGCAAATGGAAGCAGTGTCCACCAGGATTCTCAGGTGCTAAAGCAGAAATACCAGATCTGGGAAAGTGTCCATATGTGTAACCTATTATCACTACAGCACACAAGATAACAACTCTTGAGAGCTGCCTCATGCTTAGCAAAAGTGATGTGAAGATCTGCCTGGCCTGTCAGCTTTACCAGGACATTCCTCCCCCGACAATCTCTGAAACAATAACATTTATTAAACTTTTTTTGTTAACACCATTTTTCTTGCTGTTTTGTGCTTGTTTGTTTGGTTTGCCATCCAGCAGAAACAAAACAAGTTTGGTACCTAGATGGGAGGGCCTGGTTAAATCCCAGTGGCAGGTGAGAACAAGCCTCCAGAGAAACAAAGCGAGCCCCAGCAGGCGCAGGAAGCGCGGCAGGGACGGCGCTCTGCGCTCAGGGCCTGCCCAGGGCTCCGCTCCTGCCCGACAGCCCAGCTGGGACCGCACCGTCCCCATGGACCCGTGCAAACACCACCCCCATCTCCACATATTTCTGCATCAGAGAACAGTGCAATCTCCCTTAAATCCCACAGTCGAGACTCCCTGAGCTCCCTCCAGCCTGCTGTTGTAGGAGCAGGGGCTTCCACCGACGAGGAACCACACCAGGGCTCCCACCCCGCTCTGCCTGTGGCTCTCCCTTGGCATTTCCCTGAGGAGGTGACAAATCTACAGCCCAGCTTAGCCCTTGGAGGTGGCCATTTCTGCATGGGCTGTGCCACAGCTGTCAGGTCAGTTGTGAGCATCGCTGCTGGGCTGGGCTCAGCTCAGAGCCGTGGCCATGCTCACAGACTTCATGGTTTATGGACACTCAAAAGCACACCAACCCTTCCCTGCAGCCTGTGACCCCTGGTTCCGAGATGTCTCTATGTACTGAATGTTACCAGGCCCAAAAGTTGTCTGATTTTCTTTTAAAAACTGGTAAGTACTTATTAAAGGTAATTATTAAACTTTAGGTTTCAGCAAATGTTTAAAATACAATGTGTTGTAGGAGCTCATATAAACTGCACCTGTAAGTGACATCTTTGCAATGCTCTTGTACATAGGAGGCTCAAAGCTATTTCTTGCCAGCAGCAGTGATCCGCAGACTTTAGATGTTGTTAAAAAGCTTACAATATCAGCAGGGCAACTGCTGCCTCCATTAGAAACATGATACTAAGATGCTGATTAATACCAGGAGGGGGCTTTAATCAGCCAAAGCCATATGCTATTTCACTTAAGATGAAAGTGCAAATGATAATCATTATTTCAGAAAGGATGTATTTAAAAGAAGAGCAGAACAGCAAGTGGCATCTTTTTATCATTAGAGCTTCTTCATGCAGCCCCTTTTTTTCTAAAGCTTTATAAGCTTTTATGAACATCTGGATCATTTCTTCATTATATAGGCTTCCAATATCATTATGTTTGATGTAGTGTTTTTAGTGGAGCTATGCTAAATGTCTAAATATACAATTAATTCCTATTAATTATAGTTTTCAAACTGGTAAAATTATCCATCATTAACTTAATCACTTGTATTTTATCTTAAAATTGTATTCACTCTTTTATAATCCCTAGATCTAAAGCCATTTCTTCCCTGGGCTTTGTGTGATGTTTTGCATGCTGTTTGTATAAAGGCTTGCCAGCCATTTTCAACTGCTTGTAGAACTGAGGCTGTCAGCAGCGGACCGTTTTAAAATAGAACCTAATTCAGCTTAGTTGTTTTACCAAGAAGTGCTTCAGAGAGAAGGGGAAAAAAAGAGGTGAATTTGGATCTGTAAAGGGCAAGACTTCATTAGACCTGATGAATCTTTAGTTCTGTATTCCTTACACCAAGGCAAGGGGGGTGAGGGAGGCTAAACAAGAGCAGAGTAAGGGAAGAGAGTTATTCACTGGTTTCCACTTCATGTGGCAGTAATTCAGCATGAAAAGAGCCAAATGATTTGGAAGTCTACATTGACTGTACTTGAAGAATTAGGAGCATCTTTAATGTCAGGTTACAACACATCTAAAGAAAAAAACATCTCCAAAGCTTTTTTTGAACACTCTGGCCTCATTTTAGGCTTCTTCTGTGGCTTAAACTGGAACTTATATTATGACACATTAGTCAAATGCCTCCCCTAGTTTCGAAGCCTCAAGTTGGATGAATATTCCATTTTCTCTCATATGGCATTTGCAGCATGAAAAGAAAAAGAATCAAAGGATTAAAAACACCAGAACAGACTTGCTTGGCTCTCATCAGTCTCCTTTCAGGCACTGACAGTCAGAAAGAGTGCAGCAAACCAGAACTGCTGTTAGCACTGATGAGACACAAGTATCAGCTTTGTGGGGTGTGGTATGTCCAGTGTGCAACAACCCAGTTATTGCCGTGGTCACTTATTTAGTTCCCAGCTCTCCTCCTCTTGCAGAAGCACCTGGAGTGGGTGGTGGCCATGGTTTTCACTCCTGTCAAGAGGTTCCTAAGCCCTGATTGCTCTAGGGCTCTCTCTGTCCACAGCCATTGACCCTCCACAGAACAGCAGAGCACAGCCACGAGGAGTTACACAGACTCCAACACAGCACAGACTCTGTGCAGCGTGGCACTCCATCCTGCCAACCCAAACTTCCCTGACAGCACCTTTTTGATTAGATCTGAGGCCCACAGAAAGCTGTCCATCTTCTGGGCTCCTACCCCACCACAGCCCAGGACATACCTCAGGTTCCTGGTTTGAAACACCTCAAGGAACGAAGCCATTGAAAAAGACAATTCTCTTAGAGGTTCATCATCCTGAGCAGCTATTTTCTAATCCCATCACTCTTCTCCACTATTGTAGATTTTTCTCTGCTGGACCTGAAGGAGCTTAAATGACATTCATATGCATCTTTTACAAGGAATGTAGTATTATCCTGGTTTTGTACTAAGGGCTCACAGAATGCCTCCTCTGCTTGAATTTACATAAGAACTGTTAAATACATCAAGAGCACAAAGACTTCTAATTCTCACAAATAAAGCTGTCTTCTTGTCTTTGCTTTCACTGGCTTTCTGTGATAGCAAATACTTTCTGCAATTTCAAATCTTTAATTCAAATGTCTCCTATAGTTTCAGAGAACTCTTGTCACAGCTCTGGATGTCCCATTCTTCCAGTCAGGTCATTTAGGGTATTCTTCTCTTTACTCATGATATGATGTGGTATCAAATGATCATTTGGGGCTCAAGGTTCCTTAAAGGAATACATGTCATTCACAGTTCCAGCTGCCTCGGAGTCACAAAACCATGTGCTCCTGCTCTGCTTGTCTTCCAGGCTCCCATTTTAGGATGCTAACTTACTTAAAACTACAGTTCTCAGTGCCTCAGATTACAAAGAAAGATTCTGCATTGCTCCCCCTCTTCCATAACATGTTGGAAAATTCTTACTTCTGTCAAATAAAAAGAACCAGCTTGACTGACACTGAAAATTTTTGTTCCAGGAGAAAGACTGAGCAGGAGCTAAAGTTTGTTTTATTCCTTATGTAGTGAGACAAGGTTGTTGCTGGTTTTGAAAACTTGCGGCAGCATGTGAGACCCAGCAGCAAAGTTGTGCTGGCTAGGAATGGGATCCTTTGGTCTGTTTTAATCAATGCTCTATTTCCTTTCAGCTCCTGCCCCTCCTTTGGCTTTGCTCTCATTTTTACTCCCCTCCTCTAAATGGAAAATTTAAAATATAAGACATCAGGCATCCGACCCATGGCTCACCTCCAGGTGTGCCACAATGTGCCTGCTCATCATAGGGGCTGCTTTGGCTCCAGAGGGCAAAGCTTTTACCTTTGATCACTCCAGATGTATTTTCTCCTCATAATAAACTGAAAATTACTATCATCCCTTTTGGGTCTCCAACAGCTCATTTGCCCTTTATTTCTTCAGTAAGGCATACAATGAATATAGTGGTAAAAAGCTACACAGTCTAATGCAGTTTTAAACCAAAATTCAGAAGCAGTAAAAATGAACTGTCTCTCCACAAGTAAATTAGCTGCCAGGTGCTCCCAGATCAAGACAGCAACATCCAGATCCTGCAGGGCTGGAATTTAGGATTTACTTCAGAAGTTTCTAAGTTAGGCTAACAAGGATGGCCCAAAGTTGACTCTTTGTAGTTTTGCATAATGTATATACCACTCCTTTGCAAATCCCTCCTGACTAAACACAGAGAGGAGAATACTGCCAGTTGCTTCTAGGTAATGCAGAAGACATTCACATGGCCGCTTTTCAAACTTATTCTGGATGAGAGACTGTGACTAATTCCAGAATACAGGAAATGCTGGACGAGGCCAGTGGTGCACCTAGACCAGTATTCTGTCTCCAGCAATGGAGACGTGCCCTTTAAGCCCAGCCCTTTATTTCCTGTATCGTGGTCAGTTTTCAGTAAAATAACCTGTCCACGAACATTTTTGCAATGCAGTTTCTTCAATAGCCTTTTGTGTGTAATGTACAAAAAGGTTTTTTGAAAATCGAAGTATTGATGTGCACACGCTTGTTGACACCTCCTTGAACTGCAGCAGGTCAGGGGCAGGGCTTCCTTTTCCAGAAACTCTTGCCCACTCTGCCCTCACTGTTCTGTTTATCCCAGGATCTTCTCTAAAGCTCTTTTAATATTTAATTTACTCACCATTTGAATAACCTCAGTCAGAAGCACTCAGGTGGAGTCTGAAATTTCTCATGTTGTTCAGGCATAGTTCACTCCATGAACGCCACAGCTTCAGTCTGAAGGGTCTCTGAGCATTAGTGCAACCTGCAGCATCCCATGGGCTCAGTCCATTTGGTGGTGCAACGGGCAACAAAAAGCTTGCAGCTGCACCTAGACACGTGATATAAACACAACAATTTGTACCTTCGCTGCTGCCACAAATCAGCTCCTTTTGGAGACCTTCTTTTTTTGTTTTTTTTTTCCATGGTAAGATTCTTTAGAATGAATACGCAGAGCCTTTAAAAGATTAAGGTGCTTGGCTCCTAGTGATCCCTTTGTTTACAGAAAGAGCTGGGGGTTGCAGCCTAAGGGATCTACAGGGTCCAGGGCAAATAAACAAACCAGTCAATTTAGAAAACAGCAGCAAGGACTAATGACCAAGAGGTTCAGTTTGTATTAAGATGCCTTGAGCTGGAGTCCCAGCTCTGGCAGACTGCAGGACCTTTGGAAGTCTTTCTGTATCCACTGCAGTCTGTAATTATCTTGTCTGTTTAGATTGTGATCTCCTTGTGTCAGTGATTGACATGATACATTTGTACAGTGCCAGTAAAACAGGAGTCACAGCACAGCCCAGGTTAGGACCCTGAGGTGCCTTTTTAGTAACAACATCACTCTCCTCCTCTGGCATTGCAGTAATCCATAGCTACATTATCGTATCCACCTGCTTTGGGCCATCTGGTATACATAAATGTCCCTGTGTCTTTTTACATGTAAATATAACTCTTTGAAGACTCTTCTTATTGTTAGCAGTCAGTGCTTGTTAAATGCTGTCAGAGTTTTCTGCCCTGCCAGAGAGAGGTGGATCCAAGGAGCCCTACAGTCCAAGGGGAGCAGCAAACAAACATGCAGCAGGTGAGCCAGGAAGTGGCTCCCATTCAGTGTTCCCAGGAGGGGACTGCCTGGAGCTGCTGCAGGTTTCAGGGAACTGGGAAAGGGGGCAGACTGTACATTCTGTTAACAGCTGTGCTTTTGAGCTTGGAGGGAAGTTGCAGGTTCAGGAAGCACAACATACCACACCGTGCTGAACAAGGAAGGAGGTATAAAGACAGAAGAGTGTGAAGCAGCCAGGAGGAACTAGAGGAGGGACAGAACAAAACCATGGCTGTTCTCTAGGGACAAAACAGATCAAAGCTCTTAAGGCTAAAAAATTAAAAAATTATATAAAAGGGATTAAGAGGATGGAAAGTTTCAAAATTGGGAAGGGGGGAGGCTTTGGTTGTCACATACCTTCTCGTGCCAGAAAGTGTAAGAAGATCCCCTGTTTTTCGTTATTGCAGTGACATCTGCCTTCCTGTGACAACGGCCCTGAACTGCAGAGCTCGAGTGTGACAGAAATCAGATCCTGCAACAGATCTGCTCTACTAAGCAGGGATTATCTTTGCATAAGATTTGTGTGAAATGCCTCACACAACTGAAGCTGAATAGGGCTTTTAGATCCAGCTACAGAGCACATGATGCAAAAACACTCATCATCACCATCACTGTAGGCTGAAGTAGTGTGCATCCCACGGAAGCATACTGCAATCACAGAGAGGGAGTATACTTGAAACTAATTAATCCACTGGTTCTTCTATCTTTTAAAGATTCAAATGCCAACATCTTTACCTGCCAGTCCTATTTCAATTCCCTTTGTCTGAAGAAATTGAGCTGAGAGGGAATCATAACAAAATGAGCTGATTAAGCTTCCTAGAACAAATACAGTTTCTCCTGCACAAGTGTTGAGGGATAAAACTTTCTTACTTCCAAAGTCTTTTGAGAGTCCTGAAATTCTTTTCTTCTGCGTTGCATTTTGAAGTTGCTCCCCATGAATGTTATTGTCAGACAATAGTAACTCTCCACCTACTGACTGTCAGTAGTTTTCACAAAGATGACATTTAAAAGACTCAGAGCTTGAAAGCTAATCTCTCTTCTCAAAAGTTGTATTTCCCAGCAAATATTTGGATATATACTAGACAAATAAAGTGAATGCAGTGTTCCTTGTAACTGTTCAACCAAAAAGATGAAGACTGTGTAAGAATGGGACTTAATTTGACTAAAAAGATATTTGTGACAAAATAGTGTCAGTTTCAGACTCGAGTTCGATGTAACTGCAATTCTTTAGAAAAACAACAATAAAAATCTGAATTAAAAATTTTCCTCTGCAAGTGCAATACTAAGGTTGACACTGTTGTCTGCTGAATTCAGAGTTTCTATGAATAGTGGATCAAACCCTTCAGCATACTAGCATGGCTCTCAGTGAAGAAAATAGCCACAATGCCATGAGCGGTGTGATGGTTGCATTCAGACTATCAAACGTTCTTAACCCAGTCTGGCTACAGCTCAGTGCTTTTGTGACAGGGTAGATTTGAGTGTGCTCAGCAGCCCAGAGGAGTTCTACAGGCTGGGCTGAATTTCACTCTGTGACAGCTTCCCTGGCACCTGCTCCGGGGCAGCTAAGGTGAACTTGAGCGTGAATTGAATCTCCTCACTGCACTAGGAACACATCAGAAGTCCTTGACAATGTCTTAGGAATATTTTTGCCATCTCTTTTCTTAGGTATTGTCATTATTTTTTAGAAGTATCCAATCTAATTGCACTTCAAATTAAGCCTGAGTTTTGAATGGCAGAGAGAGACCTCAGGCCTTTTAGATCTTAACATGAAAGGTCTCAGATGTTGCACACCAGCTTGTGACCAGACACGTTATTTCAGCTGTTCCTCTTGCCATGGCTCATCCCTTTGGCCTAATCAGTCAGATTATTACAAAAACATTTTCTGTAGCTGTGCCCCTATGCCTGATAGCATGAGATGTGACTACAGACCTTTGCGAGATCTTGATGCAAGAATGGAGAAGCCACCCTCTATGTTACTGTTCCTATTCAATGGTCGGTGTTAGTTCTGCTCCTGTAACCACTGCTGCACAAGGATCTTCTTTCTTGCTCCCGTGTTCTGTTCAAAGCCCAAAACATGGTCCTGAAGCTTTGGCTCAGTGAGGCTCTATCTGTGTGCAATGGCATTCAGCAGGAATTGTTCCAAGAGCTCTCCAAAGGGTAGTGCAGTTGCACACCATCTGCAGCAAAGCTTTCCCATTCTTGAACTTTCCAAGGCATTTCTTTATTGGACATGAAATCCACAGGTTGATGATAAAACTATGAAAACAATATCCAAGTTTAGAGGAATTATTTAGCAGTTGAGACTTAAAATTGGCCAGATCTCCCTTGCCTGTATCCATGATCTCTAGGTTAGTAGGTACTATAGCCAGCTCATAGGACTGTCAGTCAGATGATCTCTGTTCACTTTTGTCCCACCTTAACTGAGAAAAAACATATCTCAATGTTGACTTTGGACTTTCCCTGAGCCTCTTACACACCTAATCCTCTTCAGTCAAAATAGTCTGAATCTGACAAGGAGTTCTGGAAGGAAATAAAGGTCCCCTTTTACCCAGATTTTCTTTTTCATCTCTGCACATTATTTTGTTAAAGTAGAATAGAGAGGAAGAAAATTCAAGAAATACAAGAGATGATTCTTAGGAGTGATAGATAGCTTTCCAGAGAAAATGTAGGCATTGTCTTTAATAATATTGTTATCTTCCCACAAGATGTCCCTCATGTAAGAATGAAAACAGATAAGGTGTCTATGTTCCCATGCATTATACCCTCATTTTTCTTTTTTAAGTTATCATCCCAAGGCTACAGAATTTCTAGACAGTTTTGGGAAGCTCTGAATATGTGTTCTTAGGAAAAGTCACTCCATGTTTATGATTGTCTCTCCCCCATATTCAAAGCTCTAATAAATACTGTTTTCTTATGGTTACTCTCAACTAACAGAAGAATAGCCAGATAAGTGCCTTGACTGAAGCTATGGAGTTTAACCTCTTATTTCCCTGGATTCCTGTGGATATCCATTCCTTAACTATCATACATAAAATATCCAGTCATTTCTGTGTTCTGACAGGTATTTCTGATCTTAATGGGCAAGACTCAGTGTCATACAGGTTAATACTCACCTCTGTACATTCCTTATCCAGATATACCCCACTGCAACAGGCACCCATTGAAAGGTTTCTATGTCCTGTTTGTTAATCTGAACTATTTTGCAGTGTCAGTCCAGTTTGCAGCAGACAGATGCTAATATTAAGACATTGCTATATTTCAGGCTCGAGCCCTGCGGAGCTGTCTCAGCACAGCGCAAGCCCGGCTGGCGCGGAGCCCGGGCTCCCCTCGCAGCCCCCGTGGGTGCTCCCTTTTCCAGGGCAGCGCGCCCGGTGCACTTGCTCCGCGAGTAAATCAAGCAAAGCACACGCAGTTCATCTAACCAACTTTTTACAGCTTCAGAAATAATAAAAAGGAAGCATAAATTCAGTGCTAGCAGCTGCAAGATACAGAAGGAACCCTCTTCTGCAGCTAAGTTTCTAGTAACATCACTGGACGTTCTGGTCCTGACAATTAAGGGGTTTGGGTCCAGAAAGTGCCTTCCCCTTCACGCCAACACTGCTCAGCCTCCTCAAGTGACTATCACTCCATTAGAGTTTCTAGATCCTCGGAACAAACCGAGTTAAATAATTGACGCTTTCCTTTGTTTGATCCAGCACACAACTTTTGCCAGTGTTCAGACACTAGAGACCACAAAGCAGCCACTATTGATTTCCAAAATGCACTGTGCTGGTTTAGACTTTGTCTCTGATGCTTTTCCCAGTATTAACTCTGTATCTTCACAAAATTACACATTGTCAAATTAAGCACAGTTGGTGGCACATTTATTATTGTTAAGTAAAGCCAATGAAAGAACACTCATTTCTCATAGAACAACAAGGATTTTTACAGAATTCCTGTCTTGGTTCCACACTTTTAAAAAAAATCACTTTTTCTTAATCTCTTAAACTTGGGCTAAGCAGAGTTTTGAGGTTTGTAGAGCTGTTCTCCAGCTGAGTGTTTCCTTTTAGATATGCACACCTCCTTGTTGGACATTCATTATCAAACCTTGTGTTTGCCTTTTATCTACAAGTCCTCTTCAGTGTTCAGCATAAACTACATGGACACCTTGCAGATTGACATTTCTTCATTCATGCTTTACCTTAAACAGCATGCGAAGACATCAAAGAAGAGGAGCCGACTTTGATGTTACAAAATGAAAAACGCCTCATGATTTGCCAAGACCAGGGGAACTTGTAGTTTGCTCTTTTTTTTCGCTTAAAGAAATACTACTGCTTTCCCCACGAATATGTGAAAATCTTTGCCATTTTCACCAAACCTGTATAAACATTTTGCTCCTAGTGAAAAAACAAGCCACATCTCATTGCAGTCTGTTAAATCTGGGCCCCAGGGCCTAAACCCAGTGGCTTGAAGGAACACACACACACTTTATTTAAAGAGCTTATTTGTTTCTCACCTGTGACTTTGCACACTACGGTTGTCACGACCCCCAGCATCATCTCACTAATAATGGTAATGATAGTGCATGTACTCTGTTTTTCATTCACAGGTCACTGAGAGGGATTTAGA
This sequence comes from Edolisoma coerulescens, assembly GCA_013397115.1. Classification (NCBI taxonomy): domain Eukaryota; kingdom Metazoa; phylum Chordata; class Aves; order Passeriformes; family Campephagidae; genus Edolisoma; species Edolisoma coerulescens. The sequence goes on along the minus strand of VWZW01000978.1, from coordinate 2,176,245 downwards.
AAAACATGGTCATTCCTATGCTGTAGATAAAGGAATTGTGCAATGAGAGATGTTGTTTGGTTTGGCCGTGAGAGCAAACAGCCAGCAGTAAAACAGAGTTGTCCCAATTCCTTGCGGATGCTTGGCTCCGCAGCTCACTCTGATCATGAAATCAAAGGTGATTTCCTCAGCACCATAACAGACACAAAAAGTGCCAATAACTCTGGCAGGAGGCCGGGCATACCTTGTCAGAAGGTGCCGCACACCACAAGGGGAAAGACCAGATTTGGTTCAGAACTCATGTTCCTATTGTTTTGAACACTTGGAAGGGAGATTTGCTTTGTGTGTTTTCTTTCATTGTTTGAAGTGAAGAGCTGCCCTGTCCTTATAAGGACAGAAGGAATGTGCATAATTAGTCCAAGGCTAGAGAACAGAGACACTCAAAATGAACATTTGTTATTGATTTCCCAGGCTGCAGTGGAACTGAGAAGAATATCATGAGAGGAAAAGATACGTAATTAAATGTGATTTGTTCGAATGCTGCCAAGCTAGGTCATTGCATATGTATCACTCAACTGCATTGCTTCAACATAAAGTGCACAGTCCCTCTCCCTGGCACAAAATCCTTTGATTAACCAGCCTCTCTTCACTGGTGGAAGGGGCCAGCCCTTTTGTTGTTTTGCTGCCGGCAGTGCTGCTTGTGCTATTTCTTTAAGACTCTTCATCAGATGTGGTTTGTCAGGAACATGCCTAGACTGTAAGTCAGAACAGAGCTCATTTTCTTTGATGTGCATTTGTAATGTGCCTGCTCCAAAAGGAGGGGAATGAAAACTTTGGTCACACTGTTAATCTGCAGGAACTACATTTTAAGCAACTGGATGTGAATAGATTATGCACAAATTGTAATGTTGGCTACTCCTCTCAAACAGAATTTTATCAATAATTGGTGCCAACACAAGAACATATGTCAAACACTTAACCACAACCAATTCAGGAGGAATGTGTTTAGTCCAGACCTTCTGCTACAGAGAGACTTTTTATTTCCAGTTTAGGGCCTGAATTTTTCCAAAACAACACAAATAGCTGCTCTAACCTCATTATTTTTTTGTATTGTGCTTAAGACCAGCTCAGATATGATCAGTTTGGCTACTTGGCTCTGGTTTTATAGGTTTTGTACTCAAAGCTCTTACCCTTGAGCAAGTGTTTTGCATGCTAAAAAATCTGAAAGTGAAAGGGTTACACTTCCTTGAAGGTCCACTTGAATGGCTGTGAGAAGAGAGCCAAAATGGTAATCAGATCCCTATGAGATCATATTGAAAGCAGCCATGCCTATTGCACAGAGTCTTCTGATGTTGCAGGGGTCTGTAAAACATTTAATCACTGGAGTTTCAGTAAGTTGAGATTTGTTGTGAGTACTGTAGAGAGCACTCGTCTTAGATAAAATGCTGCCTGGTAATGCTCTTACAGCTACATGAGCCAGAATGCAATCGAATATCCATGGTGATTTAGCCTTGCACCGTCATCCCAGAGAAGGGGATGCAGGATTTTCACAGCTACATAGCAGTGGATTAATATAACTATTCATTACAATTCATGGGAGGCCTGATCCAGCCTCTGTCAGTGGAAGGAAAGATGCCATTTGATTTTACTGCGAGTTTGGATGGGGTTTTGCGTGTCTAAACCTGTAACTGCCCTCCACTACCACAGAAGCTTCTCCAGGGCTCTCTATTACTCTGCTGCCCAGGTGGCACCTCTACAGCTGCTGGTCTGCTCTTACTGCTCAGCGGATCCCAGGTGATCCTAATTCTGCCAGGCAGCCAAACATTGCTACAGAGAGGTTTAGTAGCTAAACCTTGTCTGCCTTGCTTTTATTTATTCAAGCTTGTGAAGTTCTGACTGACCTAAAATTTAAGTTTGGCGTAAACCATGTCAATGCCTGTCGTGGAAAGAAATGAATACCGGGGTTTTGAAGATGGCTCTGCAAAAACTCACAGATGAGACTGCGTGTGGAAGAAACCCAAGCAGCTTCACTCACAACGTACCTTCTGCTCTGGCTCAAGGTGTGCAGGGAGCCAAGGGACAATCCTCGTTAGCCTATCTTCATTACACAGCCAGCAGTCTCCACCCAGTTAAGCTTGCACTGAATAAACCTTTTATTAAGGCTATATTTTGAGGAAGCCCTTCACCAATGGCATGGTTTGAGCCTTACTTTGAAAGATGCAGAAACCAAGCTAAAAGTGGACCAAGATTAAAGAACAAATCACTCACACAGGTCAGTCCAAAGGACCCCTTCTGGTTTCTTGCAAAGATCCAAACCTGTAAACTGTCAATGGAACTTGAAACACTGAAGAAATCTGAAAGGTAGTTTATGTCTTTCAAGTGGTTAAAACAAAACCAAACCTGAGCCCATTTTAAGGTACAGGTTCTGTCTTTGCTGCCACTACTGAGCAGCAGAATGAGCAAGTTTGGAGGTACCAAGGGTAAAGATGCATCAATATATGGTTATATTGTGTCCTTTGTGCCTATACAATCAAAATACACATTAGACCAAAAAAACCTACCTGGCTTCTAGAACCAAACAAATGAAAAGGATGCCTCTGACCAAAGAGCACTGAGTTTTCAGAGGCTGTTCCTGAAATATGCCAGGTTTGAGAATGGAAGCCTCAGAGCATCAGTCCTTTCCCCTTGGCTGACAGGCTCTCGCAAAAGAACAGAAGAGGTTTTCCAGCAGATATTTTGAGTGTCAGGGAAGAAAAAACCTCCTGAATTAATGTGGATTTTGAGGAGAATGATATTGCCTAAAAATACCATTGTTAGTACAGGATTTTTTGACAGACTTGGCAGGTTTCTACAGCACCTTCTGACTATATGAAGTGTGTGTGACTTAACCTTTTTATTTCTGCCTTTTGGAGTTTAGTCTCTGTCACTGTTGCCCTCTGCATTCGACTCCTCTGAACCCTCAGTGCTCCTGACACTCATTGTTATTCTGCTCTCTGCTTTCAACAATATTCCAGTGAGATTCCCTCCCTGTCAAAGCACTGACTCAGTCTACCTTAGAAAACTCTCTGTTGGTCTCTGAGAGACAAGTGAATATTTCTAGTTTCATTATTGTTATTAATTGCCCAAAAGTGCCAGGATTAAAATGTTTAACAGAAAAAAAAAGTGCTCTCAACGTTATTTATATTACTCTCAGCAAAAGAAATTTCACAACATTTTAGTGTTTTACTGTGCTTGAAGGGTGAACATTATTAAGAGCTGTTTGTCAGCATCACATTCACTTCCCACCTCCTTTGCTGCTACTGCCCAAGTCCCACACCACGGCCCCAGTTTCAGGCTGCCTATCAGATGTTGTTGAAAAGAACTGTTTGGAGGCATAAGGATCAGCCAGGTGAAATCCTGTGTGATCCCTTTGTTTCCCAGGCCAAACACTGCAAAGCACACCATCTATAAGCCATTCTTATCCCCCTTTTTTCTTGAGCCTGAAATAAGGCCTGGTCAAATCACCATAAATATTCTCATTAAGCATTAGCTCGTTCTTAAGGAAATAGTTGTCAGTATCAACTCAGCTGCGAGAAGCCCCTTTTAGTTTTGTAAAAGCTGTGCAGCAGCAGACTAGAGATGGGAAGGCAAAGGAAGCAGATTAAGTTCTCAAGCAGTGTTGTGCCAGTTTAAGATGCCCACATCCTGTCACAGACTACACCCTCGTCCGTGGCAGCAGCAGTCATTTCTCTACCATTTGTGATGTGTTCAGACATCAGGGAAATTCCCCAGCCTGAAAGGGTCTTGTTTCTAGGCATGGTTACAGCCAGCCCCAGGACTTTCTGAGCTGCAGCCAATGGGGACTGCAGCACCCCGAGGCCAGGCTGCAGCTTCTGCTGCTCCTGCACTCCTTGGAGCCCTGCCAGGACCCTCTGGCACCCCAGTATCTTGCTTGAACACACTCAGTAGCTCCCCAAGAGAAGGAGCAGTGTGCCCCACCCTCTCTGAAATCCCACCCCACACTAGAAGACTAAACAAGCCACAAACAAAAGTAGAGGACTAAATACTCTGTAGTCAATAAGAGCAAAAAGAATCACCAGAATTATGATAGCAAGACCACCACCAGTACGAGGGGCTGGGAGCTTTGGAACAGACAGGACCACCTGTTTGCTGCACGCCTCAAGGCGGTCTCTGGCTGCTGAGAAGCCTTGGGAAGTAACTTCTCAACACTCAGGAGTTTATCCCATCCCTTAAACACAAGCAGCACTGGCTGCTGTCAGAACTGTACTGCTATGCTGAAATATCTGCTAGCATTGCCTGTTTTGGCAATATTTGGTAGTGCAGATTTGGGACCTTTATGGTGCATCATGATCTCTGAAAATTTCCTAAATAAACCTGTTCATTACTAGCATAATTAACCGATCTCATGTAGCTGTAAACTCTGGTTAAGGAAACTGGTCCATTTCCTCCACACTGGCAGATAACAAGCACTACACAGCAGTGACCCAAACTCTGCTGTGAAATCTTCCAGGAGACAAGGGCTATGTCGTATTTTTCACTCGGCACTACAGCTCTAGGACGTAGCACCACTGTAATGTCAGATTGTCATTTATCTTTCCCCAATTGCACTTCTGCACTTTAGGGAGAAAACCACTTCACCTGTCTTTAAAGACCTAAGAAATACTACTGCACTTTGAATTATTACGCACATCAATCTGAAAAGATCATCTACACACTTGTCTCCTTACCTGAGAAGCTCAGAAGTAGAACTTAGACATGTGAACTCCATCAGCCATAAGCAAACAAGGAAGAGGAAAAAAAAAAATCAATCTATTGCAAATGGCCAATACAGCAAGTAAGAGCTGACACCCTTACTGCTAACTGAGGTACTACAATATCAAACAAAATGATTAAGGACTTAGCTGGGTCTAACAAAACACATGAGCAATTTAGACTCTTGCTGTAAAAAAATAGCAGTCATTTTATTTGATTCATCCACAGCACAGCAGCCTTAACAGTGTGTTTGTGTGTTCCAGTGAGGCCTGACAGCTTACAGGACCATCAGGTCTCCTGTGCATGAAGATGTAGCTTTGTTCATCCATAATTCCCTCAAGAAGTCAGTTACTTGTAGGTTGAAGTTAAACAAGTTTGGGTTGAGCACTTAGATCTCAAAGACTGAAAAATGGGGCTGTTAAAAGATTAAATCAGGAACACCTTAGGAAAAATGTCACAATAAAGAAAGTGTGTGTATTTAATCATAATTTGATTGCTGGTCATCAGGCATGAAGTAGCCCTCAATGATACAACCTTCTGAAAACTCAAGGTTTCAGCTGAGAGATCAAGTCTGGAATTAAAATAGAGTAAAATTTAAATTCCAGAGTTCACTGGGTACTGTACTGGAGTAAAAGAAAGTCTGTCTTATGCTTCTAATTGAAGCAGGTTAGCAATGCAAACTTAGAGCTGTCTACTACACTTAGAAAAAAGAGCATCTCTCCACACTGAGCATTTCCATCCTTCAGTCTCTATTTGAGCGTCATTACAAGCAAACAATTCAAACCTGCCACAGCCCCTCAAGCTTTGCAACTTATAACCTGCTGCAAAACCACACTTGAGCCAAGCCTTTCTTGGAACTTGCTAGAGCAGCTCATGGGATTACTGCCCCAAAGTGTCCCTTCTGCCTCCTGTTGGAGCATAAGAGACTTTGAAACATCACAAATCCATTTTCCACGTGGAAGATGATTTTCAGATTAATTTTTCTCTTCATGTTTTTCCTCAAGGTAGTTTTCCACTCAGAACTCTGAGTAAAAAAAAGGGGGCTGGGAGGTGGGGGGGGTGGGGGTGCATTCTGGCTCATATGCAGTCTACATCAAAAGTTACCAGGGCTACAAACCAGTTAGGAAGCCAGCTAACAGACCTAACCAAGAGTCTGCTGTGCCCCCTGAAGGAAAAATGAAATGACTGGAAGACATCAGAGGAGGAAAAATAAAAAATTAAAGTCCATCCTGTTGTGCTAAGCTGGTCAGAGCATGCCCACTTCATCCTATTTAGGGTGAAAGTGTCCAATATTATATCTGACTGGAAAAAAAAAAATTAAGCAAGAAACTTAATTCAAAAGTTCTGAACATTTGCCACGCTTTCCCCTGACACTCGGTGCTGCTGAGGGCCCCCTTGCAGACAGGGGCAGCCACAGCCACCCCTGGGTTATGGGATGGCTGCCATGAGCGGGTGAGGGATCCCTCGGCAGCCACAGCCAGCGACAAACCAAGCGGTTATTTTCATCAAAGTGGTAGAAACAGAGTTGATCAAAACAAGCAGAAGGCACTGTTCTGTTTGGTCTGTACACTTTGTACACTGCCACTTGGGAACTTAATTAGCCCACATGCTTCATGTTTCTATCTTTAGTCTGATGGCATACAGCTGTTCTTTTCAGCATCGCTGCCTACTGCCCTTTCCCTGCTGTTGGGGTACGCTTGGAAATAGAAAAGGCAGGACTGCCTCAAGTTTAATCCTCTGCCAGCCCTTGCTGATTGCCTGAAACAGAACATTTTGGCCCAAACCATGAGGTAAATTATTTCATTACATCATGGGAGTTTTCCCACATGGCCAGGGATGGGGAGGAACCCCACAGTCTCGGAGTGCTCAACCCATCACAGGGCCACCCTTCAAAGCCAAAATGCTGAAAAAAAAATGAACCCTTTGCAGGGCAATCTTACCTGCTGGGGTGAGGCGGGAACATTTTTGAGTCACTGTCAGCATCAGGTGAGGGGACAGAAGTGGTTCTGCTTCCCACCTCAGCTGAGGTGGATTTGTAGCAGAAGAACAAGCCCTGGGCATGAAGTATGAAGGGATATAGATTATTTCAGGATATCTGAGAGACCTGGCACTTTCCCCATGGCCTGCCATGACACACAGTGACCAAGACTGTGCAAGGCTTTAGGAATAAAAAAATACTCCAGTACTGAGGTTGTCATGGTCCACTCATACTAAAATACAGGAAAAAGATATCTACTGAAGATGCCCTGCTGGCCAATGAAGCTGAAATTGGGGAAAGACTCAGGAATGAGGCGTGAGCTCCCACTCCTGGTTGCCTCTGTGTTCAGCATCAGGTTAAGCCTCATGCACCCCTTTTTACAGCACAGGAAGGAGGACAAAGCTGGCTTTATAGTCCGAGTCTGCCCAGGGAGGAAGGGAATGCCCCTATGCACTACGTCTAATAAATGAAGGTCTTCAAAAATCCCTTTGCTGATGTCATTTCTTGCCCAGGGTGTCACAGCCTTGGCCTTTCAGCTGGGACATTCATATCTCCCTGCTGGAATGCAGCCGGCATCCCCAAGCCTGGCTGTAACCTCCCAGCTCAGAGAGCAACTCATTTTTCTGAGCAGTTAAGAAGTTACACATTCATCTACTCCCGAGGTTTAACCATATCAGTATCCTCCACCTCGTGCCTCCCCCCACTAGTTTTTGTCTCTAGTAATCATTTTTTTTCTCATATTCCAGGAATCCCTGCTTTACTACCTTGACAGTGAGGTGCTACATATCATGCCACACTCATGAGTTTTACATTCCTACGGCATGGCAGACTTTGATACAATTACAGCTTGGCTACATATCTTAATTTATGTTACAATATTGCTGTAGTGATATCAGAGACAAATGTTTAATTCACAGAAACTCAGTTTCAAGCTACCGTCCCTGAATGCAAACAGCAGACTTCAATATTTTTTCATCAATTTCTTAGTTCATAAAAATCAATTTTTGTAGAGTTTTTACACTGTACATAAAAGACTGTGGCATCAATTAGCCTTAATTCTTTTTTTTTTTTCTTTTTTGGAAACCTCTTTGTAGGAAAATCTCATATTTCAGCAATTTGCATTATCCACACAATCTGCTTTGAAGTTCTAAGTTATGGTAAGAAAAGGATCCACTTATCTGCACATAAAAAATGTTCAAAGCTTATAAATTCCCTGAAACAGATGTACATTATCATTGGATTTGCCTTTCTCTCTTTGCTGTTGCATGGCTAATAGAGTTTCATGTGCCCCCTCACATCCTCCCCATTTAGCATCTTTTCTCTACAGAAGCATGCACCCTACTGTGCCAATCCACACTTCAAAGATTTCTGTCTATCTATTAGAAACAAAGCACAAAGTGAGAACATATGGCCCCTTTTAAATTTCCCACATTTAAGTCAATATCGTTTCTTTTCTCCTTTGGCAAAGAAACATAATAAGGTTTATCTTCTCCCTTCCTAAATCTGCTGGCTCTCTCAAACTGCTTGTGCCAATTCAGCAGTTACTTTGCAGTATCAGACTTGGCAGCACATATGAAAACAAAATCTCTAATTTTTTAAATTGCTTTTATTTCTTCAGATCAAGAAGATGCATTTAAATGATGAAAAGGGACAAAATGTAACTGCACACTTTCAGATAAGTGGATTTTAAACCCATGAAAGGGCACAACAGAAAGTCAACAGCAAAAAATTGTCTTGTTCAAGTTCTTTTCATGGTGACATCTTTCCAAACTGACTAAAGGGATGGAAGAGTATTCTGGAATCTAAGGCCTTACTGCACCTGCTTGTCACATGTGCCAGAGCCACCACAGAAACCCAGCAGTGGGGCAGGGGGATGGTGATCAGACACTGTGAGACACTGACACCCCTCTTGAGGACCAGGAACAGTTACTTGTCTCAAGGACTGTGGCTCCTCAGTTTTCTCTGTTGGTGTTACAGACATGATGAACATACCTCTTTTGTGCTGGGAAGAAGAAATTTTGGACCATTCCTTTGGAGTGACTCCATCCTGCACATCCCTGGGGAGATGAGTAACAGGGCACGCAGGACGCCCATGGTGAGATCTGCTGCTCAGTGGATTTCCTTGGCAGTTGTAGGCTACAGAAGCAATATCCAAAAGAACAAAGGCTCCAAGTAAAACAAACTTCATTAACTATTGTTAGAAAGATCAGCAGACACATAATATCCTGTGAATGCCGAATTCCTGATTTAATTATAATGAAAGAGGTTGCAGTGATGATGTTTTTAGCAGAGAAAGGAATGAAAGTCTTCCCCTGCTCCTGAAAACACAACTTGCTCCTTTGATTCATAGTTACCAGCTAAAATGACTCTGTGTTTCAGACTCGTAAGATATTAAGATTGTAATATTTAAATAATTGATTTCAGCATCCATTTATTAGACCAGGAAAGTTCTAACAAAAACCTGTCCCTAACCAGTGCAAGCTATGTGTCCGAGGGCTCTGAGTCCAAGAGAGTATAAATTGAAGCACTTCTGTTGATCCAGTAGAGCTGCACAAAATTTCCAGGGAAACCTATGGAAGTCACATGCTCAGACCCGTTGAGGCTTGTGGGCCTAGCAGATGGCACACTCAAACAGCAAGTTGTGATTATAGACATCAAAAGTAAAAAATATTCCCTGAAAAGGCTGTAAAGAGACCAGAGGAATGTGAGGCCCACAGTACTGCCTTATTGCTTCCCTTCATACTTTTGCACTTACTGGAAACTCCGAGTCCCTTTAATTGAGCTTTTCCTCTCCTCCACTCCTCGCAGGGTGAGAGGGTTAATTGCTTTGGACTGAAACATTACAGTTCTTGTACTCCTGCTTCCTACTGGCACGTTGAGTATGCAGAGATGCCGCGTGCACACCTCACAGGAGTGCCCCAGCACTCGGAGCAGGGATGAGAACAGCTCAGACCTCCCAGCCATGGGATGAGAACAGCTCCAGACCTCCCTGCCGTGGGTATCTATAGAGCACCGTATCTATGGCTTTGAAAATCAGCACTGGCCAAGTGAGACCTTAATGCTAATTGCCATAGCCTTTCAGTGTTTATCTTAGTTGAACTAGCATTACCAGTCATGGTTGTTAACAACCTCAAGTGGCACTTTATTCATCTATCAACAGCCTTACCCTGTGAACAAGCAAGCAAAGAACTATAAACACCCACTCCAAAGTCACTTTGTAGGTTTAAGCTGAAGCCCACAGAAAAAAGGCTATTCACAGATCGTCAGGGAGAACAGACAAAATACAACCTCCAAACCAATGTTTTAATCTACAAAGTTTTATTTGTCTTTTTAAACTTGTAAACCATAAAAAGAGCTTATCAAATATCTGAAATTAGTACAAGAAAAAATGATGACTCATAGCAAACTGCATTTGTAAGGTCCAAATTCCAAGACATGCATGGGGCTCTTCTGCTTCCATTTATGAAGCTGAAAACAAATTTGGCCCACTTTGTCAGGTGTTTTACTAGAAAATTCACAAAGCCTCAGCATGCTGTACTTCGTGAATAGAACAGAATGGGAAGGATTAAGTGCAACAATAAGCACTCAGCACCAGAAGGATCTGAACCTCATATCTTCATCCACAAAACACAACACCAAAGGAGTACATCTCTCAGCTGGTAGTAATTACAAGCAGCTTTGCCTCTGTGGACTAGGCACTCGAAGGAAGACACACACCCCACCTCACAGACATGTCCTAAAAACCAGAAAGCACAATGCACATCGTTACCAGTATGCCTGATATTGTTAATGTTTGCCCACTGCCAAATTTATGAAGCCCTTTAACATTATATCTTCAACATTCTTAAAAAACCTTCTGGAACTTCCTACACTCAGACCCCCCAGAATACCAGCCTGATGAGACAACCAACAGGCCCAGTCTGCCATTCCTGGTGGTATAAAGATTATCCTTTGTCAGTAGATTTCACAGGCATAGTTAGTGTTTAGCGTTTCCAAAAATCAGGACAGATACTGAAGCTTTGGGCAACATTTGACCAACTTATGTGTGTTTGTAACCAAAAAGAACTGATGTCATTATTCAAAATGTGTCCTAAGAAATATTCAAAACATCTGCAGAAACACTCCTGCTTCCAAAAACGTTTTCCTCAGCTTGGACAGGGACTTAAGAAAATGGGGATCCTTCCTTATTCTGCCAAAGCCCCAGTGATTATCTGCAGCTTTCCTGCCTTGTGCCTCCCCCTGCACACTGGAGATTCACCTCTTATAGAAAGTCTTTCAAGTTTTCCCAGTGAAAAGCATTCTACAATCTACTGTTGCTGTTTTATGAGCAAAAAAATGTACCATAAGAGATTCATAGAAGTATTATGAATAAAAACTTCTCCACACAGCATTTTCCTGCCTCTGGTGTGTCCCCCCCCCAGTCCCTCTCTTGGATAGTTCTACGCTATCCCTACCTTCTCAAGTCTTTCCATCCTTCCCTTGCCAGTCTTTCTACACAGCTCTAACCCTCACAGTAATCTGCCCGAATAGTCCTTAAATCTTGCTAGTTTAAAACAAAGAAATCAGAAGACGTCATCCATGTGATTCCTATCATTTTAGCTCACTTAGGATTGAATTATCTAGAAATATATAGAAATGTTAAAGTAAATTAAAGCATCATTGAAAATCTCATTATTTAATAACTATAATTCAAGCTTCAAATAAGATGCATTTCAATATATATTGAATAATTTCAATATAAAGTTATTTGCTTTTCCATATCTGCTCCTTTTAGACCATTTTGAGCACATTTAAAATGTGCACAGAACAACAAAAAAATCCCAAACCACACCCTTCCAAATCAAATCAACTCAACATCTGTTCAAATATGCAAACAAAATACATTATTATGTCGTAAATAGAGGCTGGTTTTGCTGTTAAGTGCATTAGGAAAGAAATCTTTTTCCAGAAGCTATTTAGAAAACACATTAAGTTCAATTTTTAGTTCATGGATTTTCAAACGTGTTTCTGCCGGTATATTAAAAAAAAAAAACCCCAAAGAAGTCTGACAACTAATAGGATGCTGAATAAGGCTTGGTTCCCAGCAAAGCTATGAATAAGTCATGTTTGAAAATGTATTTTCAGATCTTGATGAATTGCATGAAGGTAATTAAAGGTGAGACTTGATTAGCTGACATGTTTCCAAACATGAACATTCTTGCCTGTACTCCAGGCAAAAATTATGGTGAATGTTTTTGCAAATTTTCTAGCATGATGAATTTTTCTCAAGTATAATCTAGGCCCAAAGGGGCCCAACTTTCCTGTTAATTGGAATACAAATGAAATCTGTCATTCAATAATTGAGGTACACGATGACACATGGAGAACAGTATGCATTCATCAGAGCTGTGTGTTTATGTGGCAGCTTGTGGACCGTCAGCACCACACCACGCTCATCCCTTCAGAAAAAATCACCACTGTCAGAATGCAGCTTGTTCCACTCACTGACTTCTGCCAGAGGACACACTCACACACACACACACACACACATCTTTAAAGTACTTCTCCAGCTAAACATTGCTGTTCTGTGCTCATGATGACCAGAGCAGAAAGACCACACAGAGGTCATATATCTGGCTTTTTAATTTGGTAGGGCCTCAAGGGCCTAGCCCTTTTTAATTTGGTAGCCCTCAAGGGGCTGGTCTGCCAATATGCCAGGAGAATCCACACCTCATCATCCAAGGGCAGAACTGGGTTTCCATTTCTAACAATGACTAAACGACGTGGATGTTTCAAAGACATTTGGAAGTGCCTTGAGGTCCTCCAATGACATCGGTATAAAGACAGTATTTGCTGCTAACCTTAATTAATTTACCAGCTCGATCTCTTACAGCAAAACTTCCATTTACTATTAGCAAACCCATCAGCTGTAAGATGCAGAAAAAATAAATACTGAAGTTACTGGCTGCACGTTATGTAGACTTCAAACCTGCCTTCCTGGAATGAAATTACAGGCACCCTGCAGCCAGTGGGAACCTGGCAGTCTTGCCAGAGACTTCACTGGGACGGAGATTTTACTTCACAGCCTTAGCTTAGGTTACTTTGTATTGTGGTCATGAAGTTGTGAGAAGCACTTAGCAATCCTTCTTTTCAAAAACCTGTCCTCCCCAGAATTGAGGCTGGTAGAGATGAGCAAAATTTTTCAATTGAATTTTTTCAGCAAATAGTGCAAACTTCAGGATTGACTTCATTTTGCTGAACTGCCTTGTGTAAAACCAGAAAAAGTAAGTGAAAAGTCTGGAGTTTTCATCTGAACTTACTTAATGCCACTCCATTTTACTTTTCAATATTAACAATATACCCAACTCTGATATTTTTTCTTTGAAAATAAAATGGGTTTTTTTTAACCAGAAACTAAACTCTTTCAAATTTTGATTCAGCTACGGTTTTGAACAACTTAAACCAATATTTTTTTTTTTTTTAAGGAAAAGTTTTCAGAATTAATAGCAAGATGAAATATCAGTTACTCAACACAGGCCCAACAGCAGGGGACAAGAAATTTAACTTTGAAACTTGATAGTTTAAATATTAGACCAAAGCATACCCAGTCCATACGTAATTTCCTGATCCTGTTCCCAAAAATGTTAATGCAAGCTCTTTCATCAGTGGGATCTGCAAGCATTGACAGCAATTGCAATAGGCCCCTGAAATCCACAACAAGAAAAAAGAAATATACTTTCTGAACTAGTAAAACTTTAATTAACAGGGGGTTCTCTTGGCACAGTTTTTGCTGTTAAATAAATAAAGCATTTAGTCAAAACCATCTATATTTACTATACAAAATACTGAAAAGCAAACATATTTAAAAGATACGGAAATTTAAGGTTCTGTGAAAAGTAACTGTGCTACATGTTATTCACACTTATAATGCACATAACACAACTGCAACACAGTATTTAGATACTGTATATTCATACATGGCTGGTGGGAAGTTTTTGCAAGGGGATGCCATGTTATTAAAATGTACTTGTGTTTCACAGACTCTGAGCAAGGCAGAATTTGTCTTTTGAATGTCCAAATACAATAAGCCAAAACAAATCAATGCCAGGCTGTAACCAATGGTCAGTTGTGCTCCATGTCAGAGTTCACCTGGCACAGCCAGGACCGCACACTCCTCAATCAGTTGGGATTTTGGTAGTGGTGCTGTTTTCTTTTCCAGCAAAATATCTTTGGGTGAAGGAGCATTTTTAGCCCTTCACTGCCCTTTCTCAGAAAATCCCACAGTTCTGAAAGCACTCGAGTTTTCCAGAATGTTTTCTGTTTTTCAGCAACAATCTGCATTAAAGAAATTGACTAAGAACAATTTCCACCTCTCAGTCTTCCTGGCATATGCTCTACTGAAAAGAGAACAGCTTTAATTACTTCTTCAAAACAAATAGCATGGCATCCCTTCTTAGATGGAATGTACACTGTGTGTTAGCATGCGGTATAATGTAAGTCACTTGAATACATCAGACTTTTTTAACACTATAATATAAATAAGCTTATTCCTTCTACTAGACATATAAATGCCTTTTTTTTTTTTTGCAGTCCATAATTATATATACATTGAAAAAGAATGATACACAAGCAGCAAAAAAGGCTTAGACTAGAACAACTCAGTGGTAACTAACCAAATTCGTGGCCTTTTCATATTTTCAACACAGAAAATTCTGCATATAAATATTTTTGGACTTTAGGAATTTTAAAATAAACAGAACAGTATAGTTGTCACACAGATCAAACACATTTTAAAAACATTTTGTTAGATTTTACAGAACACGCTGTTGACAGCTAAAAAAAGTAAAATAAAATAAACCAGATTTTTTAAAGGGGACAATAAGTCTAAACATCTGCTGATCCAGGGAGACAAGAGACGGACCTAATTACCATGAAGCAGTGATTCTATTCCAATTCCACAACAGCACAAGGCTTCCCACTGTTCTTTACAAGGTGATGTCTCTGTGTTCTTAGAAAGGACAACATCTCTCTAAAACTGGTAAGCAGTAATGTAATACCCCATTTTGGACTGATCAAAACTCTAGTCAGAAAATAAAAAATACCCTAACCATAAAGGGCTTATAACAATGTCGGATAGTTACATTTTACAATATATACTATTGACAAAATACCACAACATTAAAAATAATTAAAACCAAAAGCAAATACATTTCTAGAACAATTATGTTTCGATGTAGGAGTTCTCTACTTTCATGTTCCAAAAGAAATGTAGGTATTTTCCAGTCACTTTCTACCTGCAAAATGGTGATCTGTACAAACCCCAACTGAATCTATTATAAATCTGGGCTCCACAGAAAGCAAAATGCGAATGTACTAACCCTTTATTTTTTTTCACTTTTCCAATTTTCTTTTGACCTTCAAATTTCTCAGCAGCCATTAAGGTCTTGTGAGTGTGGTCTGATTCTCCTTCATGGAATGGAAGCCCTTTGATATGGAAAAAGTAGAAGAATCCAGAATGATTGTGAATGATATTTTTTATACACGTCTCTAAAATGGGAGAAGCACAAATTGATAGGTGCTTGGGAAATTTAAATTGGAGGCACCAAGATAATGCCATGGCATATGTTTCTAAAAAGTCACTGTTGTGGAAAAAACAAATATAATGTTAATATTCAAACCACAGATTTCTAAAACACAACAAAATGTACCTGAGAGTGTGCATATTTTATATATATATTTATATTTATATTTTATATATATTTGCCAACATTTAAAGTGAGAAAGTATATTTTCCTCAATTCTTTCTCAAAACAAAGAACTGTGGATTTAAACANGCTGTTGACAGCTAAAAAAAGTAAAATAAAATAAACCAGATTTTTTAAAGGGGACAATAAGTCTAAACATCTGCTGATCCAGGGAGACAAGAGACGGACCTAATTACCATGAAGCAGTGATTCTATTCCAATTCCACAACAGCACAAGGCTTCCCACTGTTCTTTACAAGGTGATGTCTCTGTGTTCTTAGAAAGGACAACATCTCTCTAAAACTGGTAAGCAGTAATGTAATACCCCATTTTGGACTGATCAAAACTCTAGTCAGAAAATAAAAAATACCCTAACCATAAAGGGCTTATAACAATGTCGGATAGTTACATTTTACAATATATACTATTGACAAAATACCACAACATTAAAAATAATTAAAACCAAAAGCAAATACATTTCTAGAACAATTATGTTTCGATGTAGGAGTTCTCTACTTTCATGTTCCAAAAGAAATGTAGGTATTTTCCAGTCACTTTCTACCTGCAAAATGGTGATCTGTACAAACCCCAACTGAATCTATTATAAATCTGGGCTCCACAGAAAGCAAAATGCGAATGTACTAACCCTTTATTTTTTTTCACTTTTCCAATTTTCTTTTGACCTTCAAATTTCTCAGCAGCCATTAAGGTCTTGTGAGTGTGGTCTGATTCTCCTTCATGGAATGGAAGCCCTTTGATATGGAAAAAGTAGAAGAATCCAGAATGATTGTGAATGATATTTTTTATACACGTCTCTAAAATGGGAGAAGCACAAATTGATAGGTGCTTGGGAAATTTAAATTGGAGGCACCAAGATAATGCCATGGCATATGTTTCTAAAAAGTCACTGTTGTGGAAAAAACAAATATAATGTTAATATTCAAACCACAGATTTCTAAAACACAACAAAATGTACCTGAGAGTGTGCANAGTCAACCCCTCTCCTTCTCAAACCCCCATGAATGATATTTATGGCCCAAGCACTAAAGTCTAGTGATGCTTTGGAAAACCCCATTTCACATCCTCCTCTTTTCAAATGGTTACCCCAAACAGAGTGGAGAATAAGCAAGAGAAAAACCAAAAATAAAAGAAGTATATTTAAATATTACCCAGTATATAACAGACTGCACTTGTGTCAATGAAGAATCTCCAAGAAAGTAAAGTGTAAGTCGTACAAATGTAGCCCTGTTGACAAGTTTAGCTAATATTTCCCTGTAATTAGGATGATTTGAAAGGATGTGAACACAAACAGGCTACATGAACACAGTATATTAAATTTCCCCCCTGTAGCACATTACAATCAATAAAAAGAAAATAAAATCTGAATAATACTAGAGGTAGCAGCTGTTTGTATTTTCCATTATCTGAGTATCTCTGGAGTCCAACCCTTCGAACATTGCTCCCCTGATGAAAGGCTTGTGTGCGATCAGCCGACGTACAGCAGAGTGGAAAGCTAGATGTCTGCAAGAGTGTTTGAAGTATCTTTCTGAGTACAATGGAAGTAGTACTTGTACAGAAGTGCGTTGACGACCTGTATTAAATCACAGCTCAAAAAGCTATGGCTGTTTGCTGTTTTACAAGCCACTTAAAAAAAAAAAAAATCCACAAAGTGTTTGAGTAAGCTATGCTGTTCCACAACATATAAATAGGGTAAGTTTCAAGAGTTCCATATAACCTCTAAATATATGCTAGCTGAATATTAATGGAGTAATGATAATATTAATCATAGTAATGCCTTAGTTCTGGTATCACAAGAACGCATTTCCTTCATTTGGGATGATTCTTGGAGGATGTTGGTGGGATCTCTTCTATGTCTGGTAGAAGTGGTGGTAGTGGTGGTGGTGCTCGTGGTGGTGGTGGTGCTCATGTCTTTGTATCATTTGTCCCACTTGGCCTTCATATAAAATGACTGTGGGCAGGTCTCTCACGTGTTCCTTTTCCACAACTGTCCCTGGAGACGGGAAGGTTTTGCACATTTGGTGATTCTCCTTTGCCCTCTGCTTATGCTTCTTGTGGATCTGTTGGGATTGCAAGGGAAGGTACGGGAGGTTCTGGCCCACCCGTGCACTTGGGGAAGCCATGGGCAGGGGCACCCCTTGGAAAGGTTTATTTCTAACTGCCCTTGCAGGATGCACAGGGGCCACATTTTTGCCCTGGGCTTTGGGAGACCTCACAAAGTGCTTGTTTGAGTCCTGGTTCCGGAGCCTCTGCTGGATTTCTGCAATCTTGGCATATGAACTTTCAGCCAGATTGATGTGGTTTGGATCCACCACTTGAGATTTCCTATGGTGAGCATGGAAGGTCTCAGGCTCATGAGAACGGGATCTAGTTTGATTCACAATTCTGCCTGGTGGGTCATGTTTTTGAGCTGCTGGAGGAGATCCTAGGAAATAACAAGCTGAGTTAGTCATCTAGTATTTCAGTTTTAATTAGTAGCATGCAGTTGGCAGGGATAGCATTATCGGCAGAACAAATTTTTCCTAAGGAAGTGAATGCAATTATAGCTGTCTAGTTTAATTACATTTAATAATTCTGGCCAGTAAATAATACACACACAAATACGAACACATATCTAGAGAAGAGTGAGTGTGTGTATGTGTGTGTGTAAAAATCTTCATGTTCCCAACTCTTGGTCATCAAATTAACTGTGAGGGGAATAGTAAAACCCTGGCAGAGGGCAGGGAAATGAAGGAAATCCAAATCTCTTTAATTTAGGGACTGAATCCAAAATTCCAGGTATGAACACACATTCTCCTATTTTTGGGTCAGTAGTGAGTATAAAATATGTGCTGGTATCATCTTGGGAACAAGCTCCAACACCCAAAAGTCAATCCTTGCCTCACCCGTAGACTAAACTTAATAATTTAGATGTAAAGATTGTTCTCCTAGGCTCAGCTCCAAGTTTAGCTTCACAAACAAGTACATCAAAGCAGCCTTGTAGCACATTAGCCACTCTGTTGTGATACCACCTTCACCAGTAATTATCTTGCAGTATTCACAGTCCTATTCCTAAGTCACTACAGACAAATCACACAGCTTCACAATTCACTGTCCCTGATATGGAACATGCAACCGAAGAAAGAAAAGATGATGAGGTTACAACATAAATTACCTGGCCCAAACTTTGATGTGTAGTTCTCTATTCCTGCAAGATCCAAATAGTGGTTTCTCCTTTCAATGTTCTCATCAACACAATGACGATAGCACCCACTTTGTTCTGGATTGTTCTCACTCTGGTGGTATCTGTCAGCAGGAAGCAAAATTACAATTCAGCAGAACTTCTTTAAAGTTGTTATCACCATCTGCAAACCAACAACTAATGGACCCTTTGAAGTGACAGGAGCTGCTCACAAAGAAACAACAAATGCTTGAAATTCTGGATGACCAGATTTGCTAAGTCGATAGGCTTGAACTGACTGTTCCTTCCCCTGGTATAAATCAACCACAATGTTGCAAAGCAAAGGAGGCTTTCAAATGGCATCACACGTGCAAAGGCAAATAAAACCACTCCTAGCATTTATAACTTTCTTTCTTAGGGCCAAATCATTCAACTGATTCTCCAATTTGGACATGCCAAGGAAAATCTGCTGTTTGATTCATGACCACTCCCATCACAGTGGGGAAGTGCTGGGGTAATCCAGATAAATGTTCATGTGTTCCTGCTTCAGAAAGAGGCAACAGCACAGGAGTAGTAACTAGAGAGAGCCTGGGAAGAGAAGGTGTTGGTAGGACAATCAGAGGTACCTGCTGCTTTCCAAAATATAATTAATAAGGTCAGATCAGATGCTGGCTTTAGAATCTCAACTCCTTTTCCTGCTCAGCTTTGCAATTTTATTTATAGCAGAACTATTTCCTGAGAATGAATATCTGAAATACCATTCATTTATGAGGCAGAAAAAAATCAGGCAGAAGTTTACAGTACTGTAGCCCATAATGCCAAACAATTTAATTCAGCAATTTAAATGGAAGTCTGCAAATATGAACAATATTTTCAATATAACAAACAGGATAAGCAGAAAACTCTTGATTAAGTTGCTGCCTGTCATTCAGACAGTTCAGTCTCCAAGACCACGAGACTGGCTTTGCTATTTCTCTGTGCAAGTGCACTGATGTCAGCCTAACACCAGAATTTGGCCTCGCATCCTACGCCAGTTGCTAAATATGGGCTCTGTCCTGTATGGTGCCCAGTGCTCTGCTTTTAGTCTATTAACACATTCCCAAGTTTCCAGAGCCTGCTGATCCCACCGAGCTTTGGCACAAATGGCTTTCCTGGTCTAGCTTGTACTGTTCAGGGACATTACAGAACTGAGTCCCCTTGTGTCTCTGCCAGACACAGGTCTGCAGTTTCTTTGATAAAAGTCACAAGACTTGACCTACCTGGAAGATCATTTTTGCTCTACTTTGATAGAGGTAGAGTCTCCTGAATGGAGGAGAGTTTGCCTGGAAAGCAGGTAAGGTTTAAAGACTCTGAGTCAGCTTTGAACCGCAGAAGTGACACAGGGTACTCTCAGAAAAAAAAAGGGAATGTCCAGATATTCTTTATTTTTTGGATACCTAGCCCACTCAGTACCTTTCCTATCTCAGACACACCTTTACAGGTTGTTACACTTTAGCATGTCAACATAAAAGATCTCTGGGGCTAGAACTTGCCTGACTGCAGTCACCAGGAATGAATCACCCGCAGAAACCACTGGGACTTGCACACATGTGCTGAAGACAATGCACAGTTAACCCAGAAAAAACATAACTGAATTTGCTCCAACACAATTAAGCAACACTGTATACAGCACTGCCTGTTGGAAATGAAGTTAACAGGGAACCTGTTATTTTGTTACTGTAATAAATTCAATCTCTCATCAAGACAGAGAAGAAAAATGATGCCAGTACTGCCACAGCCCTACGTTCTAATAACTTTCTTACATGCAAGATGACGCTCAACAATATTCATGCAAATATACACAGTGAAGCAATTATACACTGGTGAGAGATGTGCTCCACTGTCAAAGAGAACTTCAAGTACTTCTGAGAACTGAAGTGTCTGGCATCCAGCCCCACAATGCTGTCCTGCAAACACATGGGAAGACAGGGGCAGGCATCAACCGTGAATCAAGGACTGTGTAAAAATACAGTGTTGTTAATGAGTTTGGGCTTGGTTCGGTTTTGGTTTTAATAAAAATGGCATCTGCTGAAGTGTTTGTGGAGTGTATGGAAGTCCTTTCTAAAATTCCCACGCTGATGTGTCATCCTGATGGCACGAAGCACACAACAATATAGCAGGAAAGGGGAATAGAGCAGTGACAGGGCCCAGGGCAGAAAAATGCAGGGACATCTCCTGAAAGCCTCACTCACTGAGAACACAGAGTTTAAGTCAGTCAGGGAGAACCAGGCTATCTAGCCATGAATCTAGCTACTTATCTTGATGCTCATATTAGCCCTACAGGTGAAAACTCCTGCCTGTACCTTCCAGCAAATGAAAAATCTAGCTCATCTATCTCCCAGGCTTCAGGATAAAAACATTTCTATCCATTTTATCTTGAATATTAATCACATCTTGCCTAGAATTCCTAAGTGACTGAATATGTGAAATGTGTGCACTTCTCACAAGTCCTCATTGCTGCTTTCAAAGGGAAAGCAACTGCATTAATATAGTGAGATTCTGATCTGAGCTTTCCCGAGGGCTGTCAGCTTGGCCAGAGTGCACAAACATCCCTGAAACACACACAGTGTGAACAGCACTCTCTTCATCCTGTCTACATTTAGTGGGATGCAACAAAAACTGTCAGATGCTGACCACTGCCTGATGCTGATCTACTCAGCTCAAGACACAGATTTGTTCTGTCTACGAAGCCTGTCACCAAAGGGATGAGAAGGACAAACATTTTGTCCCAACATTTGATGCTTCTATGACTGTGGTTTTAATTGGAAGTGCCTGCTGTTCATAAAAACACTATGTTTGCAGAGCCAGGACTTTAAGGTGGTTAAGAGGGGGACTTCAAACTGAAAGGGGATTTTTGCACTAGATTATCAAACAAAAACAGTCTATTGAATTCACACAGGGCAAAACTTTGCTAATGGGCAGAGGGAATCTGCACACCACATCTAGGCCAGCAAGTAAAACCACAGAGTATTCTTCGGTTCATAGAAGATTTTGTACAGAGTTGCTGACACAAGATTAATACTAATTTTATTCTTCTTTTAATCTGAAATTTGATTGTACTGGGATTTGCTCACTGGGATAGCTCACTAGCATTTTTTCTCCATCCAAAAAAGGGAGGTACTGTTATCTTGTCAGTTTTAATAAGACTGAATGCTCCTTGTCCTGATAAATTTGTTATGTATTCAGACAAATATCCCTAAATCCAAGGAAAGCCAAAAGTTTGTTGGGTTTTTTTTTTTTTTTTTAAATTTGCAGCTGAAGAAACAAACACAACTAATGAGTCCATGTCATTACTGTAACATTTCAGCAAACACTTCCCTCTGCCTTAGTATGAAACATAAAATGCTAAAATATATCAAATATACACCAAGATGACCTGTTAGCACTCTGGTCTAACACCAAGTTAGACCATATAAAGCTTAGCACTGTTTGAGTTGATGAGTGAAAAAGATAGGCTGGAAGGAGGACAGAGAAAGGTAGCAGCTGGCCGCTAAGGAGATGAAAACGTTTTAGGACACTTTTAGCCAAAAAGCTGTGCTATTAACCTCCCTTATTTGCAGATGGCATCTAAAAAGACAATTCAGATCCTCCAAAGAGCTCAAAGAAGAAGAAAATGTCAGGATTTTTTTCTTTCTTGTTTGTTTTGTTTTAATATAAGTATCCAGCTATGGAATCTGCTCATAAGCCCACAATGAAAACTCCTGTAATTCCACTATTTTAAAATAATTTTTAAAAATAAAACAAGCAAGAAAGATATCAATAGTTGAGGTTTCCTCAGAGCTACCCAGTGGCTGCTAGGAGTCAGGGTTCATTCCCCTTACCTGAGAGAAGCCCTCTGCTTCTTCTCAGAGCTTCTTGCTTCTTCACTAGGTTTGTTTTCAGCTCTGTGCCTGGCACTCTGCAAATCTGCCAAGGGAAAGCACATTATTGTCACATTGCTGCCCTTGCTGACCAGCATAACTAACATTCTACATTGCAAACACGTTTGTTGGTCTCCGTAGATCAGGATGTGATGTATCATTTCACAGAACCTTCTCAAACGTGCCTTTGCCCACACGAGAGATTTTAGTCAGACGTAACCTCGACTGTAGGATGTCAGTCAGGGTTAGGCTGCACTCCATGTGGCAGCCCAAGTGGAGCCACGTTCACACTGACAGGCTCAGTAGATGGCAATTCACTGCTGTACTCATGCATCACGTAGCTCCCCAGCAGTGAGAATTTGCTTCTGTCTGCTCTTGAGGGAGTGAGTGTTTTATTAAAACCCAGGTAACCAGGCTCTCCTTTTAGATCTGACGCCTACATTTTCTACTGAAGTATTATTTTAAATACTTTTAAGTATTTCAATTTAGTACTACTCTACCTACTGAAGTAATTATTCTGATAACTATCATTACAGTGAAAATAAGTTGGATAAGCCATCATGGTGCAAGCATTTTATAATGGCAGACTCTGCCAGCACAGAAAAATCCACAATTTTTATGCATATATTCTTTACGTCTACTTATGCTTAGTTGTTTATTTTTACCCAGTAGTAGTGGTAGCTATGCACTGGCAAGAAACATTTTATACCCCTACACCTGCTTCCACACAAGCCAAGTGCTGTGATATCAGCAGAGGTGAAGTGGTCAAAAAGGCCTTAGATCTGCCTTGCAGTGCACAAAGACAGTTACACAACATAAAGGTTATTGCTGCTTCCAAAAGAAGCAATCCATCACGAGAGGGAACCCTCATTTGCTAATGACACTGAAAGGAGGGCAGGTAATTTTACAGCCAAGATCATAAAACAGGTTCATGGGGTTTAACATACTCACATAATTATTTGCCTTTAAGTATATATGTATTTGTATTAACAAAATATAGAGATGGGTTTTCAAGGGACTTTGGAAGTTTTTTGGTTTTTTTCCAAATGCACATCCTTACCAGTATGATTTAACAAGATACTCTTTTTCTTCTGGCTGCCATCTGGTGCCACAGTAAGTTTCACTCGCAGAGTTTTGCTGGAGCTAGGAGAATGGTTTACTGATGCATCAACTACCTCATAGATGGTATGAAGCAAGCTGGTAATATCCTAGAGTTGGATTGAAACACAAAAGAACACAGTACTGTGAAAATGGCATGAAACCTACAGCTTTGATGCTTACAATTGTTTTGGACTAGGGACTACTAAATGCTGAAGTATCCTCAGAAGTCACTGAATTTAGAAGACTTCAACTTGCACAGAGCATTACAATCTTCACCAAATGGATTTATGAACTGGGGCAAAGCAGACCAAAACACTAACAACAACACAAGGTATTCAGGTTTCCCAAGCTCTGATTCAGCAAAATGGTGTTCTGCCTTTTCTTTGATTTACACAGAACCCAGGGATAATCATTCATACTCCACTAAAAATCTTGGACATCACAGTCTTCCTATTTGTTTGTTTGTTTGTTTGTTTTTTTCCTTGGGATAGTTAAATGGTTGATTATCTAGAGGAAAACCAGCAGGAGAAGTGGCAGAATGGTAAACTTCAGGTCTGGAAGTAAATGATGTATGTCTGAATGTCACCCTACCATCTGTGTTTTGGGGTCTAGCTTATTTTGCAAAATTCAACCAGTTCTAAACACACATTTTGAACTGCAAATATTATCCAGTCTATTACAGAACCTTCTTCACAGATCTCACTGAAGGCAATGGGATGTGAACAAAGGCTTACATGTCTGTCTGTATTGGAAAGAACAGCAGCCAATTTTAACAAGTCAATTGTTTCAAACGGGAAACACTGTTTAGTAGCTGGTGATGCTCAAGGGTCTCTCAGGCTGATTTAATCCAGCCAGGCTCAAACAGGGTACTGCCTTAAATTGCCAGGATGAAAAGGGGATCTCTTGGCTCACAGCTCTTCCTCAAAGGGATTTTACCCAAACTGATCTTGGGCACCAACCTAAGGCCAAAGCATTCTGATCATTGAAGGCTATAAAGAGCCCATTGAATGCATATCTGAGAATTTCTCCATGCTGGTCTTCCTTTTCCTTGATCTATCCTAGTACCTAAGCTCGTTCCAGACGCCTGCAAGCACAAAGGAAATATCTAAATCACCTTTTGTTAAGTATTACTGGTTCCGAGGATTAGGAGTCAGGTCTAAAAAAATTCAAAACCTCTACAACTTTTCCTTTGCTCAGGGGTCACACCTGTAACAAGGGCAGCTCAGAGTTTAGTATGCCTTAATGGAGCCCAACACTTCTCAAGATACCACACAGTCCTCATTATGGAACCAGCTTTAAAGATGACACAGAAATACTAATTTCTACTCACACAATTTAGGAAAATACTGACCTTATGGCCAGGACCAATGATATTACAGTAGATAATTTTCCAGCTCAATAGGAAGAATGAATAACTAAATCCTAGGGGGTTCAGACTTTATCTTAACATGTAACCTCTCTAACTTTTCTGCACTCAGGGGAATTTCTCCAGACTTGTAAGTTCAAGACAATCTATTCATAAAAAGAGAGCAGAATTTGCAGTGTCTCGTTTATTTTTCCACTGATTTTTTTTCTCTCATTGCTGCAGGAGTCTATATGGGCTGTAACTACCATGTCAGTAGCTGCTTTCCATGCTCTTGACAATCACTGTCTAAAGCCTGAGTGTGGGACAGAATGCTCTGTGTCAATCTGGTGGACACTTCACAACTCTTTAACACAACTCCCTTCTCACACTCCCACCCCAATTTGAAACCTGTCCAGACCCCTAAATAGACAGAGCCACATCCAGCAGCCAGCTTGAAGGGCTGGATTTTTATTTCCTCTAAGAGGACAAATCCAAGCAAGCACATAAACAGACAAACAAGCCAGATCTGCTGTTTTATACACCCTTCATAAGTCACATTCTAGGAGCATTGTGCTATAATCCTACACTTTGATAAGCCAAACCTTCTCCTTCAGCAGAATACTTAAGCACAGTATTTATCCTTAACTGGGTTCCATACACTCAGCACTTGGGTGAATGGAGCTTTTCCCATACATTCCTGGACAAGTGTTGGTTAGCCAACATGTCATCTTTCCACACAAGGCTGCCGTCAAGAGGTTATTATCAACTCTTCCATTCACAATGATCTGCCCTTCTTCCTTTTTTCAGCTATGCCAGATATTTGTAAAGCCAGATGTTTGCATATCCAGTCTATTTTAGCTTCAATGGCCAAAGACAAAAAATCCCCCACTGTCCTTTTACATGATTTTTTTTCAGGGTTGAGGTCTAACTTGCTAACTGGCTGACAATCTGCGCCTTGTGTCCTGTGAGGGTCTTTCTCAACAAGCCGCTTGACTCAGCAGTTTAAAAAGTACTCCCAAAGGCTGTCAGGGAAGGCCAAATGTGGCATTTGTGTGACACATACTTGGCAAGTCACAAATATGTGCACACGCATATCACATCAGGACAAGTTACATCTCCCGGCCAAACAGGCCCGAATTAACCCAAATTAATGCCCAGGCTGTGAAATGACTGCACAGAGGACTCAGCACCCTTGTGGACTTACACACTGCTGCCTTTGCATTTTGTTATGTGCTTAACAGGCAGCTTCCTCCATGGTGCTCCGAACTGCTCTGCGTTCTGGCGCTGGAGGAACGTGGTCGTCACTCTGGCTGCGTACCAAGATCGAGGTTAGGGACAGCCACGAGCAGCCACTTAGTGCTCACGCTGATCTTTTAAATACTGACAACAACATTTTTATTACAGGATTCATTTACTTGTGGTCCTAATTTGGGGCTGGGAGCTTCAGCAAATTGACAGTTCTGATTTAGTCAAACAAGGCTGCTTGGGTCGTTCTGTCTCATGCGCCACAGTCCCGGCTGAGCAGGTACCAGCTACAAGGCAGCTTGAGCCTCTTGTTGCTTCACAGTTATTGCTTCACAATTATAACACATGAATTTCTGAGGCACTGATCTACTGAGAATGGTCTTTGTCAGTAAGATTTGAACTGTGACTAAAACTGCCTTCTCATGGCCCTGTTTTGGCAGCTCATATGGTAATGGTTTCTTGTCAAATTGCTAGCAATAGACCATTAATGTTACACA
Organism: Edolisoma coerulescens; assembly: GCA_013397115.1. Classification (NCBI taxonomy): domain Eukaryota; kingdom Metazoa; phylum Chordata; class Aves; order Passeriformes; family Campephagidae; genus Edolisoma; species Edolisoma coerulescens. Next base: position 2,149,548 of record VWZW01000978.1, on the reverse strand, counting down.
CTCTGTATTTTATAGTTACATGTATATTTACCCCCAAAAGTATATTCATCTTCCAGTAGCCTTCCAGCAGACTTGTTTCCCTTGAAAGCTGTCTCACTGAACATTGTCTGTATTTAAATTCCTTAAAAAACTGCCTAAATCCATTGAGACAACTTTACCTTCTACACACCAGCTTGTGCATTTCACCATCCTCAAGAAATTTAGCATCAAAGATCAAGAACTAAACCTAGTTAAATGTTCCTCTCGTCTGATACATCAACCAGCATGACTCAGAGCCCACCTACCAAAGAATCGAACTTTTCTGCACAATGAATTGAGTTTTACAAGTCATGTGATTTTGCAACTGTTTTACTTTAGACTGCTTGGCACCTCCCCCACAGAAAGAGGATTTTTAGATTATCTTAAATGGGTAAAGGGAAACAAGAACAAACAAACAAAAATATTTCTCTCCTTTATAGCAAATGGATTATATTTAGAGGGGAAGTATGCTGCATGACTCTAACTTCTGAGGGACTTCTGGTATGCAGAACTTCTGCTGGGATCTCTAGTTGAATCAAGTACAAAAACTGAAAACATGATATTTTTCCACAGAGAGGAAAACAAATGCTCATTGAGTAGTATCCAAACAGCCAGCACATGACATACCCAGATTTGTCTTTTGCTTATTGAACACCATGGTTGGTTTTCCCAGGATGAAAAACCCATCCTTTTTATCAAGCAACCAATGCAACAAAGTATATTAAGAAGAGAAAATTTAATAGATTGCCAGAAATATTTCCATTGAAAATATTAAAAATCAAACAGTTAAGCTCACACATGTGTGCTGCACTCACACATGTATCTGCAGAACACTTTTTTGGATCTCCAATAGGAGATTAACAGTGATTTAGAACATTCAGAGAAACCAATGGGTCTGAAAAAAGAACGAGAGCACTGAAGTATTCCTCATTCCTTCCAGAACTTATGTGAGACTGAGAAAGTCCCTATTCCAGGTATTGTTTTCTACTTTTAAGGAATATTAGTGGTACAGCGATGACCTTATTTTTCCCTGTTAATAAGCTATTAGCAAAGCTTATCATCACAAGACTAGTTAGCAAATTAGAGATCTTTGTAGAAGCCACTAACAGGCTTTTCCATTAGAATTAATTTAACAGAATGAGATATTTGCACCAAAAAAAATCCAACCAACAAACAACCCCCAAAAAACCTAAACTACCAGCCTCCCCTCAAATAAAAAAACAAACCACAAAACACCTCCAAAACCCAAGAGTTTAATAACATTGAAAGAAAAGATTCAGTTTGAGTCTTTGTAGCTTGCCTGAGAGAGAATTCTTCGACTCCCCTTAAAACCAAAAGAGAAAGTTATATTTTCTCTTAATATTTGTATCTGACATGAAGCCACCATTTCTAATGGCTGAAATGATGGCCACAGATAGGCACTGCTCCTCTATCCTTTGGTTTAATTGTTCTTTCTATGTCCTGAGTTAGTACAATGCTGACAAACAAAGTGAAAACCAACAAATTTAAAGATAAGGGTCAGGCTGATAAATGGTTGTCCCAAAAAAGCCAATATCCTTCCCCAAGTCAATGACTTAGTGCTGAGTTCTGAATGCAGATATAACCTCAAACCTTTTTATTCGTCAGAGCACAGGAGTAAAAAAATCTAAAAAGGGAAAGAACAAGTCACAAAGGAAACATAAGAGGAAAAATTGGGTATTTAATGTAAGACACAAAGAACATTTTTAGCATTAAAAATGCATGAAGAGAAACATCAATATCAGTTCATTACCTTTCCCTTGGAAAAAGATAAATACAAATGTCTCATTTGTACTTTGTTTGTAGTCTGATTTCTACATACAGCAGGATGTTTTTATTGCAACATCAGCTCTGTTTGATCACATACATTTTTGAATCATTCTTATTTGGAATGTGAAAGGAGCTTCACTTGCTATCTGCTCAAAAGCTACTCTAGNAAAAAAAAAAAAAAGCTTGTGTTTATGAAGTATAATTACATTCAGAGAGCTCAGTATAAAACCTCACGGATCAAAACACATTAGTTCAATTATCCAAGTTTCAAGTCCAATTACAAATATTCGTGTGAAGATAATTACAGCGCAGCTGTCAGTTCTAAAAAGGCCTGCTGTACATAATGAATTGTCCTCTTATGGCTTATGGAATGAAGGGAAACATTATTAGCCAAGTTTTGTAATATACATATTAGAGCAGGAAAAGTTATCTCTCACTAAACCAAAAAGGATGGAAAACCGGTCATCCTTACGACAGAAAAAGCAGAAGTTTAGTAACATACAGTAATGCTAATTTATAATTTGCCATCCCAATAATTATGCTTTCATAATGGGTGTATCTCTTCAAGAAGCCTGACTAGATGTGAATTTCTAATTATAAGGACTACAGAATAAGTCGTACAGACTCTAGGAAGAAATCAGAGCAGTATTAAGTTCTGAAGATGTTGTTAAGATCCAGAAAAGATTTCACTTAGATGGAATTTGAATGCTCTTGTGGTGATCTGTCATTCTGTAGAACCCAAGGGAAGTTGCATCAACTAAATACACAGCTTATTTACAATTTTTAAACACTTGAATGAAAAAAACCCATTCAGTCCATTAGTAAAATTGCTCCCCACCTATGTGTGTCTTACAAACTTAATTTAACACTGTGCATTCCTTTGGAAACTCTCTGGACATGAGGTACAATGTTTTAAACACAATGATTTTGAATCAAATTAAATGGATGTGGGTGGGCAAGCCACTTCTTTCCCAGTGTGTCACTTTTATAACGTAATGAAAAGCAAGAATAATACTACTGACTTCTTTTTGTAAAGCACCTCCAGGTCTACAGGTAAAAAACTAACTTAAAAAGTTTCATCTCTCTGTTAAATCCAGCTATAAATCCAAGAGACATTAAAGGGAAATTTTCCAAGAAGGAGAAAAGGTCCATATTAAGCTTTTCTCACCAGAACACTGGACCTTTGTTAAGAAAAGCTGACTGGTTCTGAATGCATTTTCATCAGCTCACTAAAGGGCACTGGTACAGATCAGCCTCTTCTTCAGACTGCCTGTTCTGTCCCTGATCCAGCAATGTACTTCACATACTTTTAACTGAAAACATGTCTCTTATTCATTTTAATTGAAACTATTCAAATGTTTAATGTTCCCCCTTGTTCAGCCATTTGCTGGAACAGGAGCAGAGTTGCTTAGCAAAGGACAGTATCAGGCACACTATGTCTACCCAGCTCCCAGGGGCCAAGAGAACAAGAAATTCTATGTCATATTAAGAGACTAAAATTCCTCTTTTTTGGCCAGGATTATCTATGAGCTGCTATTGTTGGTTGTTCTTGCTCAAAAAACCCCTCATAAATTGCACCTGGATTCAACAGAAGATAACCAAGAAGATGGCTTATACAAATGGTCCTGGAACAGTTTGCAAAAGAAGCGTGTGATGTCAATGGGAAGATTTGCACCGGTACATACTACTTGTTTCTATCTTTGGTCACATGTGAAGAGCTGAAAATTATCAACCTATTTGGTCCCTTGGTTGAAAGAATTTTTTTTGGCACAGGTTCAAGCCTGAATGTAGCAACCTCCAGACCTCAGAGTAGTATAATATTCCGTCCCTGCACAGATTTGGTTTCAGTTAAGATGTAGTCTGCTCTTGTAGCAGGGAGAGGTAGAATTTGGCTGTAACATATTCTCAAAGTACAGTCAAATTAAGCTCTTTGGTGTACCACATAATCACAAATAATTATTGTATACATTCTTGAAAGCATTTTCTCGTTATGTTCAGCACATGGAACTCCCACTGACATTAATGGGAATTCCATGCCTGAATGTAAAAGACACCCATATGTGTGGGTTTGGGTTTTGTGTGTTTTTCCCCTATTTTTGAGAGTCACGATAATCTCATAATGAAGACTTAGCCTTGGGTCTTGAAAGACCTGGGTTCAATCTGCCACTAGGTTCTTGTGAGACCTCAGGGAAGTTATTTCATTTTTCTAGTCTCTGTTCCACAAACATTAACAGATACAACACCACTTCCTCACCTCACGCCTCCTTTTCTTGCCCTCTCTCTCTATCTCCCTATTTGAAACTCTGGACTTGGCCTGCAACTTTTCATCTGCTTGTTCTCGTGCATGAGTGGCACAGATTTCACTCGACTATTCAAAGCACTATCAGAGTAGAGACAATAAAAATAACCTTGTAACAATGCTCAAATACATGTTCAAAACCCTGAACAACCACCACATTAGGCAATGTCAAAAGAAATTTGCTTCAGGCTTACAGGAAAAAATTCTGCCCTCAGGTGCTGTCTAAGGCCAGTACACTTTCAGTATTTGCCCTATTGCTTTCAAACAGTTTTTAGCAATTGTCACAGGCACCAGCATTAGATCTAAGAGAGAAAAAGTCTTTGATTTTAGGTTGATTATCTAAAGACATGGGAGCCAGTAAACACATATCACAAAAATCAATGACAGCACATGATAATAAATCCCAAGAAAAAGACATTCTTGTAGAAGAAGTGTTATTCAATTTGGGCAGCATTAGTTCTCAAAAAAGACTATATCCTAATCTATGCATCCTCGTATTTGGCTTCTCATTTGCACAGGAAATGTGACTTGAAGACATCCTGATAATAAAAAATACACACAGGTATGCTTTGACAGCCATTCTTTACGGTCCTCCAGAGAACATCATCAGTGTTATTTATACTTGGAGGCAAAAGGCAGAGATCAGCCCAATATTCATGAAAACAATAGAAGAGTATAGTTAGTACTACTGGAAAGAATGTCAGCAAGCAACCTTGCTATTTGGTTAGCTTAACTCTGAAAAGCAGGACAGAAGCCAGAACAATATACATTTGCAGGGGTTTATTTTGACAATGTGTTTAGCTGTTCAGTTGTTTCAGATATTTTTCCTCCTCAAATGCCAGTACTATTTTTTAAAGGCTAACCTCAGGTATTAAACAACAACCAGCTTAAAAAATGGTACAGTACATCAGAAAACAGTAAACTACCGGTGGGATTGTTTCTAGGAGGGAAGGGTCCATCGAAACTGCTGTTTAAGTTGGCAGGACACCTCTACTTCATAGTAGAAAAAATGTTCCTGTTATAAAACACTTCTCTTGTTAGCAAGCGCTGCACATAAAGGGGCAGCTGTACTTTGCTTACCTCACGTGTGACTCTTCCGTTGTTATCAAAGTCATACAGTGTGAAGGTCCATTCTTGCCTGTTATCTTCCTCTACAGACACATCACATTGCAATTCCTAAGAAACATGCAAAGAGCAGCTGATTACCTAAAGCAAAAGGCCTGTTTGCAGAGGAGACTCTCTGTAGAAGGAGGCTGCTTGCTTGCTTTCTTCCTCCCTCCCCTGTGGGAGGAAACTTTCAGGATATGTCCTGGAGAGGCCTCTGTCCACCACAACGAAGAGGTCCCATCATGATCACATAACACTCCTAACTCTCGAGGCTACACCTCAGGGAATTCACAATATGCTTTCTACTATATTGTAGAAAACAGGAAAAGGTACAAGAAAACTACTCCCTGAAGCTCTTGAAACGTAGTAAGATACCCCACTAAAAATTGAGAAGGAAAACTACGCTCAACTCAGGAAGAAGACAACAGAAGCAGACTCACAGAAGGAGGTGGCACACCACAGGACCAGGAGTAAGGATTAATGCAGTACGGACACAAATCCCCACCAGAGACCTGTCCTCAACACAGATATTTCATAGGCAAAGGTTGTCAGAGTAAGCGCAGTACAACATCATGCCACTGAAGCTCCTGAAATGGAGCCTGCCTTGGAACTGGCAAGAACAACCTGGGAGTATGCCTGCTCCTTGTTTTAACTATGCTTCTGTTAGTGAGAGTGTGATCTGTGGAAAGCCTGAAAGAATCAATTTGTTAAAGGGGAAATAAATCCCCAAACTAAAATCAAGAACAAAGGATGCACTTTGACTGACTCCAGTTACCTGGGTGCAAATCGTTTGCTGTCTCTCAAGGCCTGTGCAATCAGAATTATCCAGAGCCACAGAAAGGCAAAACAGAGAAGTTACAGTGCAATTAAAATGAAAGTCACTGTATGCAAGTAAAATAAACAGCTCCAAATAGCTCCAGCGTGATAGACCTCAAAATACCTGGTTGATCTTCTGACTTGAAACCAATTCCCTACAGCAGTTACGGGTACCCCGTCCCCTGCCGAGTTCAAAGGCAGCCTCCTCTCAGCTGTAACAAGCCCGGCTGAGAGCTGCCAAGTGCCCCACACTCCACTGTGGAAACACAGTTTCATATTACATAAACATTCCCGGCACCTTTAAAAGCCAAATCACTTTCACCTCAGATTTAGACCTCTTGTCGCAACACTTGCGTTTCTGATTCTCTTATACCTTTGAAGCATTTACCAGTCTCTTAGCTCCCAGCTTACATTGCTGGAAAACTTTCATTTGTAGAACAAGGGAAAAAAATATCAATACTTGGTTTCTTGCCACATATTAATACTTCCCTGTCCCACATTGCCTAACATAACATCTTTATGTGAGGATGTGCTCTGCTTAGTTAAGAGCCATGGAAACCTTCCCTGCATTAGTCACGGTGCCTAGAACCAAGTGCTAACCTTTATGGCATGCCAAGAACTACTTGGGAACAAACGCAGACTTTGCTGGTACAGTGGAGCTCCAGCTACTCTGGCACTAACCATGTTGACAGGTGTCCTCCAACGTTCAAATGTCAAGGCACTGTTAATTGCAATTTATCATGCCTTTCCTGTCTGCAAATGTCTGCTACTCGAGGTAGAATATAAAATGTGCCTAGAAAAACAGTTATAGCTGTGCAAAGAAAAAAAAAAAGGAAAAGTCACCTCCCCCCAGAAGGCACACAAGGAACACCTGAACTAGCCATGCGAAACCTATCTCCCCCAATCTGCTTTACAACAGTAACAAATAAATAGAATAAATTGTACTGGACTAAGGAGGCTGAGAAGCAAAAGAACACTCGAGCCATGCTGCAAGGTGTCTGCATGGTCTTCTAAACAGCAACTGAAGAAACATAAAGCTCATTCCTCAGAGAGCCTGACAGCACCGAAAGGCAGAAGTTTGCCATATCTGCTGGAGTGCAGAGATGAATATTTGTGCTTTTTATTGCTGGTACCAGAATATCTTCCTCCTCACCAAGACAGACAACCCACTAGCCGGATGACGGCATGCTTCCATACTCATATTTATGAAAACATTCCCTACAGAAACAAAATCTGCCAACTACACACAATGACTGGCAGTTATATGATGTTTGTGAGTCTACAACAAATAGGACTCATCTCCTTCTCCTCCTGCCATGTGATCAGATGGATTTCCCATGTAGCAGGTCAAGGTTATTTCACTTTGGAGACCTGGGCACAGAAGACCAATCATTGCAGAAGCTTTCACAAGCAACTTTTACATCAGGCAGATTTAACCCAGTGCAATAGTCCATGGAAGTCAATCTAAAGATTTGATAATACGGTGGCTGGCATAACATATAAAGGGTTTAATTGAAAGCTTCTTCCTACTATACATTTCAGATCCTGCAGAGAAATAATCGTCATTTGATTCTCTCCAAATCTGGAAATAAATGTCACTAATATCTCATAAGGAGCATCAATAATAAGGCACTGATTTGTGCCAGTTCTGCTGCCTCCCGTACCCATTACAAACATTAGGAGCAATAAACATGTATCAGATGACACTATTTGGTCCACAGGTTATTTTTCTACCATAATTATGTCAGTACTGTGAAACTTTAAAATACAAAGGACTTACTTCAAATTTCAGTTGCTTCTTGGAACTTGTGCGTGTGTCACTTTCTTTTTCTGCTTTCTTTTCATCTCCACTGCAAACTCCATCTGTCTTCTCTGGAGGCAAAGCCACTGCGAAAAGCATATTTAAGAAAAAATGCTTATAAGGAAATGTCAAAGCAGTCTCATATTTGCAAATCTGTCTTTATATTTAGGGTGAAATTGATATCAGCAAACTTGGATGAGAGGATCATTATACTTGATTTGCTTTTGTGTTCACTACACATCTGGGATAATTTCAGCAGACAGTCTACCAACAGCTTCTGGTACACAGCCTCTCCTACAAACATCACTAGAGTCACTGGAAGTTCAAACACAGTATTATGAGAATATAAAATAGCAGAAGTGTTACTGCAAATAAGTTGAATAATTTGCAAAATATTGAAAGTTTCTGACATATTGCAAAAACCCATCACATTCACCAGCAGTGAGTGAAGTAATGAAGCTGAAATAAAGTCCTCATTCTGTTCCAGTTTCATTCTTCAAACACACACAAAGCTTAGTGCCTTCCAAGAAGGTAACACTACCTGCCAAAAAGGTTAAGCTGCATTTTTTCAAGGTATGAAATAGCATATTTCACTCAAGTTTCAAGTTAAAACATCAGGCACTTGCATAAATCAATAGCACTCATAAAGAGCATCAATAATAATAGCCATTACAACATATCATAACATATATCAGATATATAACAGAAAGATATATGCTTCTCATGTGGATTAAAAGAGAAATGCCTAGAACTTAATAGCTGTTCCTTTGGCTCCTGCAGGGGCATTCAGCCTTGCACATGATGAAACCCTATATCTGAAGAAAACTAATTCTATCTTCATTAGCATTATGAAAATATACACAGACTTTTTAACCCTACTCTAGTATTTTTAGGCACGATTTTTTACACATCCACACACCTCTGCCAACATTATGCCCATACTCCATTACGCACAGCAGCAATCCTTCCAACTCCCCAAAATCAAGTGTTGCAAGAACAGGAGTCCTAAAGTCAGCATTTCCTTCTCTTGCACTGCAGCATCTGCATTTACCCAAAGCCTTTATCCTAATGCTAGGTAGGAACTGTTTCTTGGAGATGCCTTTGTAAGTATCATCTCATTAAGTGCCAGTTCAATCAAGTCAGATTCCTTACAAAAAAGGTGACATGATCCCCTCCAGTTGAGGGTGACCTGTTTCAGACTGGGTTTACTGGCTCTCCTGGTGTTCCACACTGCTGAGCTGCCTCCCAGCCATTCTTCCAGGAAAGCAAGTCACTAACATGCTAGAAACTAAGATACTCTATTAGCCATTTTCCAGGACTTTCTTTCATGTTTAAAATAGAAAAATTAGCTTCAAAAAACCAACCAAACAACAACAAAACCCCACACAAAAAACTCCCACAACTCCCATTACCATAGTTTCATACTCTCAGAAATCCCAGAATTCTGCCACAACATTCACATTGTCACACTGCAATACATATCACAGTCTCATTTATTTGTTTAAATTTAACATTATTGTATTACTTTTGTTTGTTTGTTTTCAAAACTGTGGTATGCTATACCAGATGGATGTGCAGTAAAGAAGGGGAATGAAGTAGAAATTCTGACCTTGGGAATTTCCTGACTTTGATATGTACTGGTGGTTTTGATGTTATACCAATACCAGCTTCCCAACACACACACACACGTAATCTGCATTGTACCAACGCAATGGTGTTTATTATACACATACTGACATGTTGATATACTTTGATTTCTACTCCAAGTCATGTTAGGATTCCTTACACCAAACATAAGCTAAGTAGGAAGGTCAGACAAAGGAAGACAAAGCTGCTTCACAGCAGTTTCTTCCTTGATTCTTTTAACCTGCTGTTATTGGATGAGCAGGGACTGTCTCTTAGGAGGTTTTTGTATAGTGTTTATCATAGGTAAGACATGATAAACATATCATATTTTATTAAAATAAATATTATTTCCCATACATAACTTTGAAGTATATCTGACAAAGTGCCATTTGCTTTATACTCACTTTGCCCATAAATACAATTCAACATTCCTGGAAGTTCAAAGCTAAGGCCACAAAAAGACCCCCATACAACAAAAGACAACATTTGTTTGTCTACTTTTGTCCAGCTTTGCTGTTTCATTCTAAAATTAAGAAGAAATAAAAAGGTAACCTGGGCCTTCATAACAAGGACAGTTACACTGATGGTGGTTCTTCACAGCTATCAGACACACCCTTAGATTTTCAGTGCCTCATCTGCACCAGTGATTGGTTCTCCACCTGCACAGTTATAACCTGACAGAAACTTCTGTAAAAGGCTTTTGCAATCCCTCACAATCTTGCTCTGGGGAATGTGAAATAAATGAAAGCTGGGCTGGTATGACCAATAGCTTCATTGGGACAGTGAACAGCCATTTGGAAAAAAAAAAATCCACTCCTGTTATCACACATTCTTTTAAATGTTTAAAAGTACATGATGGCCAAAAGACTTCTACAGTGGTCTTTTATCTGTTGGGGGTCAGCACCCCAAATGACAATGGCATGGCAGACAGCACTAGGCATAGCACTGTGAGGCAGACCCTGCACAAGGTGACTATTCCCTGCCACAGTGCTCTTTGTTGGGTTTTTTACCAAAACAAAGTGTTGTAGAGAGCATTCCTTCCTTTCCACCACCGTGCTCCTGCACTGTGCTGAAAGCCACTGGCATGTGCATAGAGCACCAGAGCTCCCCAGTCCACCAGGTGCTTCAGAGAGGAACAGCACGGAGCTACCTTCTGCTTTCAGGAGCAGCCCTTCCCCTGGCACGGTTAACAACCTTTCTGGATGTACAGTTTGTGTATTCAGATAGGAAGCTTTCACTTTAATGTATAATTTATGTAACAGAGGAAAAAATGTGCACTGACAAATTAGTCTTCTCAAAAAACAAGGGTTCAGCTCTTGGGGAAGGAGGGGATACATCTTGCAGTACACTCCTTGGGAGGGTTTAAATACTGTATGCCAAAAATTATCCTCTTTGAGCTTCGCTGACCTCTGATCTGAAGAACTTATTGGCCTTGCTGCTCCAGGGAATTATCCTTTGAAATCAGTTACTCATTTTGGAGCTCAAATGAAATGGGGAAATCTGGTGATCTCATCCTGATGTCAAGCTTTATTCAGCAAAGAAAAATGAAATCTAACTGAGGAAACTTTAAAGGGCAATATGGAGATACTAAAATAGTATTTACAAGTGATCAAATAATGTGTCTGTGCATATATCCCCATGTGCCTTATCCAAACCAAAGGAACATTTAAAAATACATACTGTTTTGTCTGAGAAGGGAAGGAGAAGTGTTTGGTATCTTGCTGCTATACTTAGTTTTGGCTATTGACATGTGCTCAGTTTCATGAGGGATACAAACACATGCAGAGCCTACTTATAAATAAAATGAGAATGTCTGCTTGGGACAGTTAAAACTGGCAGCCTGTAAACAGAGATCCACCAGAGAGCCGCATGCCAAGGTTCAGATAGATTCACAATGTGAACTTCCTTTCAGCTCTGCCAATGATATTAAACTAGACCAGACAAGATAGCTATCTCAAAGGAGTGTGGAGAATTAATAGACTTGAGTTTCCAAAGTCTAGGCCATCAGAAATAGGTCTACACACAATGTATCATCTGTGCAAAAATACTTACTTACCTCCCTGCTTGGATAACAAGTCCTGACAAAAAGAACGTGCTACACAGACAAATACACAGAGAAACATACCCTTGTTGTGGGAATCCACAACTAGAGGGGAAAAAAATGTATATATATTGCTTCTCATGGGAATAACCATATGCTCTCAAAAACAATGTTCCCTAACAGAATGTTTCATGAATTGAAATATTGCATATGTTTTCTTTATTATGTTCTTTTCTTGCTCATTATTAATGGTCTTGTATTCACTTCTATAACCTTAAGACACTATAAAAATGCGTCTGGACAATATTTGAAATTGGAAAGACAATAAAGGAAAAATATTAACTTGGAAAAATTGTGAAATACCATTCTTTCACGAAAAACAAACTGACTGGCTTAAGTGTACTAGCAGATGTTTCTCTCTACAATTGTTAATTACTACCACCCAATTGCTCATAATTGAAGAGGGGGAGGAAAAGAGTGAGAGAATGAACACCAGTTTAAAGATATTAAGACTCATCCCAGAAGAATTAAGTATTTTTTTCAGGGTTTTTTTCATTCTTAAGGAAAAGGGGTAATAGTTCAAAATGCTTCTTAGGAATCACCAAAATATCCCAGAAATGAGGTAAACTGATTGCTGTGCTGTGTATTGAATGAGGTTAGAATAGTAAGCTTCAGGCAGAAAAAACATTTTTCTCTTGCCTCCATCCTGCATCTGACAATAAGGGAGAAAAAAGAAAAAACCAAAATAGAGCTGCACTCAGGTGGAAAAGTGACTATTTAAACTTTCACCCTCACTCATTCCACATTTCCCAAAGGCTCATTCCAGCAAAGGACTGTGCTCTTTGTCAAATGATCAGCCTTCTCAAGGGAAGGACAGCTTCACTCTAGTTTTCAACCGTACTTTGCATTTTAGTCAACAGGGTCTTGAGGCCAGAATCAAAGGGTGCAACTCTGATGAATATCCAAGTCTGGGCTACCAACTCCAAATTTTGCACAGCAGTTAGGAGAACTCAGGCTAAATAGACAAACAACTTCAGAACTTCTTTGGAAGGACAGCCATTCCAAAAGCTATGTGATTGCTGCATCACCTTAATTCAAAAAGCAGAACTATGGGAGAGGCTGTGCAATTCCACAGTGGTGAATTATGACTGGACATCACTAGTGATATCTTAACCCTATCTTAATATCAGGGTCATTACTGAGAGAAACCAGAGTAAAGGTAAAACTGGAGAATTGACAAAAATACCACCTACGAAAGTCAGCACCTGCCATATGTGAAACCAAACCTTCGAAATGAAACATTATTAGCCTTCCTCTCATATTGGGTAGACTGGATTCCACAGCAACTCTTTAAAACTACTACCAGAAGCAAAGGGACAGAATTATCTGTACATGGGGAAATGAGCAACAAACCACACACTAGAACCTGACACTTGTGGGGGAGTAGGATAAAAGCAAAATTTAAAAATGACCCGTTAAGACAAGGAGGTGAAGTCATAAGCACTTCTATAACAGGTCAAATTGAACTTCAGCAGCAATACTTGACGGGTGGAATTGAGGGTCAAAGAGCTGGCCAAGCTCGGTAGTAAAATTCCTATGGACATCAACAGGGTAAGGGTTTCCCTTCCAATTTACAGATCTAGCAGAGGCAGCAGAACTTAGAGATTGTGACAACCAAAGGCATAGGAAGAGAATTAATTTCATTGTTTTATCTGAGGTCTCTGATGTCTAAGTTATCTGGTTCTGCCAACATTTTTTTCATTGCAAATCAGGTTTAACAAACATAACTGACATTCCTCACTGACTGCGCAACAACCAGAGCAATAACAGCCACCTTTGAAAGTCTAAACTAAGGAGAAGTCCTTTAATTAACAATTACATTCACATTCAGATTTCACTTTTAAGTTCTCCTGGAGGCCATGGTTTAAGAAACATCGTCCCCATTAAGCACACTTTGTTTTATTCCACTGATTTGATTGAAATATATCCTTGATGGAGATAACTTTGCTTGAGCAGAGGCCCTCTTCTCCAGTGGCAAATGAACATAGGGAGAAGGGGATCAGGGAGGAACATTCCTGTTCCACAGCCACCAGAACAAGCACACAGAAAAACAGGCTCGTCCTGGGTCAGTGCCAAAAGCATGTATTCAGCTTTCCCTGTCTGAAAGCTGAAGAATTAGACACACCCTCCAAAACAACAAAGATCAAGCTGCCTTCTCTGAAACTTACTGTAGGGAAATTAATTGTCCATTTTACATCCAGTGGGACAAGTCAAAATCAATTTAGAGGAAGCTGTACTAGTAGTGCCTCCTACCAATCTGGGACGGGTATTTCAACCTGAAAATATGGAGAGAAGTCATGTTCTTCTATTTCGTGGTTTCTTGTTGACAGTCACAACACAAATTAAAGGTTCATTTGCACACCATAGGGAAAAAAAAAAGTGTCACAGTGTCACAAGACCTACTGCCAGCACCTGACCAGGAGGAGACAGAGCAGAGGGACAGTGACTCAGACCTTGTGACAGCTTGCAAGAGAAGAAAAAAAACCCAAAGTAATACAAAACCCAGGACAAATAGAAAACCAAAATATGTTTTAAATACTCAGGTGTTCTAACTGACACCACTAGGACACTGAGGAACAGCTAAACTGAAATTCACTCAGAAAACAGTTTCTCTCCTGAATAAAGTTTAGTCAAACTCACAGGTCTGTGCAACATCACCTCCCTTAAAGGTTCAATTCCTTTTGCCAATCCAAATAATTTGACATTTCTAAGTAGAAGTATTTCCAAGCTTTGATGCAGAATCACAGGTTTCTATCTAGGTCTGGCTTTTTTGGTTTGGGGGTTTGGGGGGTTTTTTGGCTGTTGTATTGGGGAAGTTGTGTACTAAAGGTGCAGATACAAAAGACAATAACGGTCTCTCTCTGCTAGCTAGGGTGTAACTCATACATGCTTAAACTCTAAACCTAGATTTCTCACACTCTCTCTGGAGTGAGTTTGCTAAAGGGAGGGAGTTTGCTGAATTTTGCCAGATTATGATTCCCTTTTCCAATTAGTTCCCCAACTGGCTGTATTTCATCAACAGAAACTGCCAGATTAAATGCCTTACTTGACCATCTTCACCCAATACACTTTGATGTTCAGTTCTCAAGCTTCAAAATACCTTTTGGATGAAGATCAGACAGCACTGAACAGAATTACTAATTAATTAAGCAAAGTTAAATTTTAAACACTGTTTGTTGTGTTAGCCAAAAGCCTGAACAGAACAGCCTTTTTTTTTTCTTCCTCATTGGAGATCAAAGAAGATAATTTCTCATTCCCAACCCCTCTCTTAAAAAAAAAAAAGAAAGGAGGAGAACACAAAAACAGGGAAGAATCTTCATAAGCTTTGGTCAGAATAGTTCAGGATGATACCTGTAGAAGCAAGATTTTTGTTTGATCAGTGGACACATCAAAACCCTCATGAACAGAATGCAATCTGTTGTACCATTTAACATGGTGTAAGTGTTCCTTAAGTGAAAACTGTCACTGTCATATGGACCCCTCACCACTTTCTTACAGCATTATATGTCCCTGGGGCTCTGAATGGGCCTGTGAAGTTACTGAACAGGGACAGATGGGAACATCAACTGATCACTCGTGACTTAAAACAAAAGAAAAAAGACCTCTCTCCTCTAAAGATAGTCCTACAGTGATTTTTGTTAGTAACAGGTAACAATTTTGCTTTTAAAAAATTCATTCTCAGTGTAAGTTGCAGTCATGCATGTTCACATAGGATTTTCTATCTTAAATTTCCTTTGTCTTTGTCTCTTTGGATTTTTTCCCCCTGAGATTCACAGGGGAAGAAAAAGAAGAAAAAAACCCAGCCCCTGCATAACCCTTTATTCAAATGAAGACTGAGTAGGTAATGTTATTAATAATGTAGGCTTTGATACTAACTCGTTCCCATCTAACTTAGATGTTCAATAAGAAAATCATGTTTCTACCACCTTTGCTGTGATAACAGGGTCTCTAAAGGTATCTGAACTGTAATATTCAATTAATCAGAATTACTTCCCATGAGGATGAATGTCACTCTGACCCTCACAGAGCTAACCTTTCATAGAGAGCAATGTTGTCAACCCATACTGTAACATTATTTTGGCTGTATTGAATTAGTGACACATCTGACAACACTCTAATAGTTAACATTCAGTAGTAGGTTCAGTGTTGCCATCCTCACAGCCCTACATATTACTCTGAGAGGGAGGGGGAGAATGGAGACTGATCCACAAAACAAGAGAAAAGCATTTTTGTGATTAATATTAGTCCAGCATACACACGTGCACGCCTCTTTCCCTTTTCATATTTATGCATGGGGGAGGAATGGTACTGAGGTGATGCATCACATACTGCTAAACACGCAGAGAAATAAATTTCCCCAGGGCTTGACCCAACCACCTGAAGTCTGGAGAATACACAGGATCTCATCAGAGAAACAATTCCCACAGAGCAAAGGCAGGTATGTGCTCACCACTGTTAATTAGCACAGCCTGAAGACCTCAGTCAGAGACGGAAGCCCACATACTGCTCAAACACAGAAGAGGAAATGGTTTGGAGCATGATTTGGAGCACCCTCTCAGGAGGAGCCAGCCCTTCCTGTTGCTCCAGAGAGCCCACGTGTTTGCAGCTCAAGATGCAGCTTCCCACTTTGAGCTATCCCTTTGGTGGAAGATCCTGTAATATTCTCCTAGACTCTGTCACTGTGAATTTACCTTCAGATACAGCGTTTTGAAATCTGGGCAGCAACAACTATGTGCTAGAGGGGCTGGGCAGCTGCCCCTGCAGGGCACAGGTGCCTGGGACAGGGCAGATCCCAGGGCATCCTGCAGGAGCACAGGGAGTGGATTAATCCGAACCCCACTTTGCCAACAATGTCCTGCCACAGCTGGATGGCTCCGCTCTCTTTAAAGGCTCCCTGTAATAACAAAACAAGGGTCTGCAGCACCACACTTCAGCTTTATGCCTCCACATCCTTAGGATGGACTATAACTCCCTCCTAAAAATATCTTTCATGCAGAGAGTCCAGGGCTGCCTTGGCTTCCCTCGGCAGCTCCCATGCCAGCACGGAGCCCTGAGCGCAGCCCTGGCTGCCAGGCACAGAAATGCTCTCCCCTCCTCCAGAGCCCTCTGAAAATTCCTTGGGTAGCAGCTCTTTTACTTCTGGATATTTTGGTTTACAACTACTCTTCCTTTCCTCTCATTCTGTTACCTTTACAGTTTTAAATCCTTTTTGGTACAAAGTTGAGAACTCTGGATGACGTATTTTATTGGTGAAAGGACCTGGATTGCTGGATCAGATTTGTAAAGCAAGAAAAAACTGATTGCTAGTAGTTTTATTTTTTTTGGTAGACTGGGGGTTGGGACTTTCCATCTAACAAGAGCAGCTGGACTCCAAGCTCTTTCAAGAGTAGAAATGTTGCTTCAGGTTCATTTCCACAACCCCAGAGTGCTGCATTTATTATTTGCTTTTACTCACAAACTAGTTGTGGTTACAAAAAAAAAGCTTGTCTTCCAAACAAATGACATTTTATCTCTTTCTCCACAGGAGAATAAGGTTGACTGCTACTTGTGCTTTGAGGTTTGGATATGATTGAGATGAAACATCTGTTAAGAAAAAAGGTGTGAGGGGACTTTTTTCTGCTAAAAATATCATGCCTTTTTTTTTTTTTTTTCCACCAAACTTGAAACATGTGATGAAATTCAACTTTTAAAATATAACCCTGGAGCTACTTGAAACTATAAAAGTCTCCTCAGTATCTGAGGCAAGTCAGAATTTCCACTGTTCAAGCTGGGCTTTTATGAAGAGCAGACTTTAGAAAAACCTGTAATCTGTCTAGGTAACAAAGGGCACTTGTTCTGCCTGGTGAGGTAAAACTTTGGGTTTCTGTAGCTACTGCAGCAGAAGTGGAGTTGAAACACACAAAAGCACCCTGACTGATACACACTTTGAATTTGGAACAGCAACTGGCAAAGCAACATGCTTGTCATGGAAATTGCCTCCACAGCTCTGCATCCACACACTCGAGTGTTTGCAAGGTCCAGTGAGTTGTTGTGGCTGAACTTACCCAGCCCAAATTCAGGCTTCTAACTTTGCATCTATCAGGCAGGCCATCCATATAAAACAACAGCTCCTAAATGCAGTCCCAGAAATGCAAGAACTATTTAATCCTGTCACAATGTGTGTCCACACATGAGACACACCGAGATTTGAAATCCCTATGGGAAGGAGAGAACGGCCTTAACAGAACATGGGACCTAAAGAAAAACCTTTTGCAGAAAGCCACCAAAACCCCAGCAAAGGCAGCACTCAAGCTCAGTTGCCTGGCGCTGTCACAGGTCAGTGAAACACAAGAAAACTTGCTACATCAGAAATATTTGGGAGTTGCAGCAGGACGTATTGCCTGTTAAATGGAGTATTCAAGGCTTCTAAAAATGAGCAAAAACTGAGTGTAGTGTTTCATGTAAAGGCAAAGGATGTGAAACAAATATGTTGTCTTCTGAAATATCACAGGCCAAAACTTCTTTCAGTTATAAAGGAAGAAAACTGGAATAATTCTATGAACACCAGCATGAGAGTATTATCCAGTCCAAAATCTTTGACTGGAAATATGCACTAGCTTCACATGGATAAAAAAAATAGGAAAAAATAGAAAAGAAAAGAAAAGAGAGACTCACAAGAGAGTCAGAGAAGAATGGCGTTTTGACTCACTTTTCAAAAACATGTTTAATAAAACCTCCATGAACTGTGGTCAAAGCTACAAGAAAAATAACTGGTAATAATCGTTGCTGGGAAATTAAAAGTAGAAAAGGACCTTTGTTCAAGCAGAGTAAATGAAACCACTGGTATTCATCATGTTTCCAGAGAGATTGTTTTCAAACTCCTGACTTGTTCCCATATTTCATTCTTTGTTCTTGGTGGTGGATGTCCTGGGGCAAAGTTCAAGTACATTATTGTACTGCTGCACACGTACAGTGACACAGCTTTATCTCTGACCATGGACATGGCATCAGCTCTCTCCCAGGTACACCCGAGCCCGTCGCTTTGCCGTGGCACATCTGAGCTGGCACCCAGCAGCGCCGAGGCAGGAGAGCAGGACAGCCCTGGGCAGCGGTGACCCAGCCCCAGGGGGGCCAGGGTCTGGCAGCTGTGCCCCCAGGGTGGGCAGCTGGGGCAGAGCTGGGCACAGCCTGCCTCGCTCTGCCCTCGGTGCGGCTGTGACCCAGCCCAGCCCGATCAGCAGCGAGCCCACACTCAGTGAGCCCACATGACTGAGGCCCTTTCAAGCCACAAGCACAGACCACAAGCCTCACATCCCTGGCCCCCATTTCTCAGCCCTATCTCAGCCCTGCTGCAGGGCACCTTCCCTCGAGCTTCACTCACTGACATGAGCAACCCTTTGGGTGCTGACAGTCTGCTGCCCAAGATCCCCCACGATGCCTCGCTCACCTTGGGGATGCCAAAGGCAAATCCAAGAGCCCTCCTGCCTTTGATGAGCTCTCCCTGAGCTACACCCTTTTGGCCTTTGATTCTTCAGCTTCCCACATGCACCCTGATGGTCTGGCTCTCACGTACCATGAGAGAAGCAGCTTGAGAGATCTGTAGACACAGATTTTTCAACAGGTGACTTTTTGCCTCCTAGCAAACTAGTTTATGACTACCCCAGAGCTGAGAATAAATGAATATTCTTATTGTTAACTGGTTATTTTTTAAACGACTACTCAGGAAGAGCGTTAGCTTCTCCATGGAAGAAGGAAAAGTTGCCAGTCTTAGGTAGATGGAAAGAACGTGGAAAACCAGTATTATTATAAACACCATACACATAATATTATTTTAAAGCTTTCTATACTTAAGATACTCATCAAGGATCAACTCTGCTTTTTTTGAGGTGCTTGTTTACTTCCCCATTATCATTTGGCTTTCTTCAGTCATCATAAAGAATATAGACCACTTGTAAGTTTGGAAGGCTTCTTGTCTACACTGTACTTTGTAACTCTCTCTGTCATATTCTAAGGGACAGACATGGTTGCAGAAAATCCCAAGCTCCAGTCTCAGCCTTGCTATGGTGCTCCTGAACCAACATGCAACTTGCTTGTGTTCAACATCACAACTTTCCAGCTGTGTAGAATGATCTGAACACAGAGATCAATGGGAAACTACTACTTACAGCAGGTATGATCTTCCCAGTCTAATGCAGAGGATTATAACCCAGAACACTCTCAAACCATGGACAAAACACATCATCTATCACAGTCTGTTAGGCAGCACCCGTAGGAGCTGGTGGGGTGTCAGCTAAAGAGAGTGACACACTTGGTGCAGGGAACATGCAGGACACGGGGAGGAGAGCACATGCCCTCCACACAGCAGCAGCTTGGTGTGAGGAGGAAAGCTCCCCCTCTGAGGTGTCCTAACAGCCCAGTTTTCACTGCCTTTCCGTGCTCCGCTTGCCAGCATGGGTGGGAACTGTTAGACACACTGTAAAGGTTCATTTGGAAACACCTGGAGACCACTAACTCATTACACACAGGCCATGGGCAACCGTCGGATGGCAACAGTCTTTCATCACTACTGACCTGGCTGCACTTGAAACAGCAGCTCTAGAAGTAAAAGCTTCTGATCCAAATACCAACCCCCCTCAACTGGAACAGCTAATGTTAAGAAACACTTGTACAATTTTATATTTTTTTAATTTTTTTTTTAAAGTGCCTCATGCCGTAAGATTTTCCTCCCACTCATGGCAAGCAGCCTACCTGCTTCTTATAATTTCCTGGATCTGTGCACAACCACAGGAAAACTTCTGCTAATCCTACCAGTCTCATGTTCTTTGGTGACTTTTATTCTAACTGCCAAACTAAGCAGTTTTCTCTTGGCACTCTCCACTGCTCCTTCCTCCCCACACCCCCACGTCCTTCGCTGCTCCTTCCAACCCACAGTAACCAGCTTATCAGCTGCCAGCCTCAGCAGGGACCTGCTGCTTGTCACATACTGGTGGCTGGTGCCAGTGGGTCACCCCATGGCCGAAGACATTTTTCAGAGTTGTTTCATGTCATATTGAGTAGTAGGAAAGGATACAGCAGAAACCTCTTGAGAGCTGAAAAAAATATAGTGAGCAAGTGATCAGCAGTCTGAGGTGATCACATAGCATATACTCATGCATAGCAAATCTATGGTAAGCACACAGGATTAGCAACAAGTCATTAAAATGCAGAGTTCCCATATAACATCCCAGAAGGCTGACCACAAGAGCACTTCTAAGGTAGAATTATTAACACTCTATTTGCAATGTCAGGGATAAATAGATATTTTGTTTAAGAACCTGAGACCATAATTTTCTACAAAGCACCAAGCCTGCATCAATAGTACTATACAGGTAATAAATATGGTGCCAACATAAAGCAAATTTGCCTGTGTGCAAGATGCAATCTATGCCTTTTCTATAAATACACTGGAATTTCATGTATATAAAATACAAAAAATTATTTAAGCTTTAGAAAATAAATAAATAACCATCATAACTGAAAACATTAACAAGAGAGAGGAATGCAATTTGAAAGAACTGCCTTTTATTACTTGTTCATAACTCAGCCTAGAACAATAGATTCATTTACTAGAGTTAAGAGATTAGCAAGAATGGTAAAAAGCGTCTCCCAGGCGAGTAGAAGGTTAGCTAAAACTAGTTAAATCCTCGTTCAAGTTTTCCTTTGCTGACAAGTTTATAAACAATTTGAGCCCAAGTACCACAACTTACCACCCTTCCTCTGAGCTGACAACCCAACAAACATTCTTCCAGTTACTAATTTTAGAAAAAGCTCCAGGAACTAAAGCCTTCACTGAATCTGTCCTGAATGGAGAGAGAGAGGAAAGGGAGTTATCTCACACAGGAGCAGCCCTGCTGTGGGGTCCAGTGGGGAAGGATGCTGCCCCACGCCTCCCCTGCTGCTGCAGCCCCAGCAAAGGGAGGCATCCACCTGGAAGCCATCGTGCTCCCATCACTGGGATGTCTGGGATCAGTGTGGAGGGGGAAGTATGTGCAGCTGGGGGCATCCAGGCAGGCTGTCAGTGCTGGGCATAAGATCAGCAGCCTTAAACCACCAGTTCATTCTTCGCTATTGGCTCCTTGTCTGCTTATCAGTTCTTATAAAAGTCAAAAATAACAACACAGCTCCTCATGCTGGAGCACTGCTGACCACACCTCAGCTCCCCATTGACCACAGATTCCCCGGATGCTGGGGACAAAGATGTGAAGGACAGACTGCACACACTAGTAAAAAGCTGAAAAACACATAACAATATTAAAAATATAATTAATTACTTTTCTGCTTTGCTGAATACAGAATGCCTTAATTGCAGGTTTAAAAATTCCACAATGGCTTGTAAATATGTGAAAAGTGCAACAAGTAGCTCTTTTACAGATCTGCTAGGTTTTTTTCAGCAACAACATGTGCTTTGAACTCTGCCGGAGGGCTTTCTAATATTAATGGGCAAGAAGATGACCTGAATAATCTGTCCTTTCTGGTACCAGAACAGGGAACATCTTACATCTAGGGATTTAGATACACCTGTCTTGGGAAACATATAAAAAATTGGGTTTGTTGATTCAGGCCAAGCTCTGTCACTACTTTCAGTAGGACTTTGGATATCATGTTCAGATAAGGCACCAGGAAGGTTTGGATCTTCTCCAGTCTTCTGTTGAGAGAATAATAATCAAGACATCACCCTCAGCTGACAAATGAAACAGGGAACAGATTGCTATCAGTGTAAGAGGCAGCTCCTCTGACAGGTACAGGACTAGATTGATCTCAAGAGATGCAAGATTTCTGATTAGTAGAAATACTTAGGTCATACTTTTCAAGGGAACGGTGATATGAGAAATCACATTATTGCATAAATAATTGGGACAATAGGTTAGGTATCAAGGTGAAGCTCAGGACTTCACTGTGAACTCCAAAAGGCAGCTGTATCCCACGGGGCTCCAAAGAGCTTTCACTGGGACAAGGAAGAAATCATCCCTTTATACAATCAGTCAGCATCAGAGGACTGCATCAGGAGTTCCTTCCTGAGCTGAACTTTCTGAAAAGTTTTTAAATGCTGCAGTAGTGATAAGATGGAGAAACTCCAGTACATTTCAGAAAGACATGGAGTGGTCACAACAAGAAAGCTCTCCCGGTCTAGAAGCTTTAGCTGCAAAATATTCCCAAAAGGTCCAGGGAAAGGAGGTGAAAAAGGTTCAGAAAAACAAGAGCAGGACTCTCGAACAATTCATTAGAAGCTTAATTATGCCTAGAAGAGGTGAGGGAGAACTTGGATGTTATTATTGAGTACACAAATAGCAGGTATCTCTCTGACCCACCTGCTTGTCTCCATGGCAGAAGAGTAACTTGCGGTTTGATCCTGCACGCAATTCCCGCCTGCCATTTTAGCTTCTCCACCAACATGAAATGGAAAATATCTCCCAATGTCTGTGCTAG
This sequence comes from Edolisoma coerulescens, assembly GCA_013397115.1. NCBI lineage: Eukaryota > Metazoa > Chordata > Aves > Passeriformes > Campephagidae > Edolisoma > Edolisoma coerulescens. The sequence continues at coordinate 2,126,547 of VWZW01000978.1, read as the reverse complement.
GTTTTGTGACTTCTTCCAGAGCCACCCCCAGTCATTGGTTGGTTCTGGCAACCCATTATTCTAGCTAGGGACAAGGAAGAGAAAATGGGAGCTCTTTTACCCGACGCGTGAAGGGTTTTGAAGCACGTCCTTCCTGTGCAGAAACTGGGGAACAAGGAATTTCGAGCACGAGACATTCCTACACAGCCACAGCAGATTGCACAAGTACTCCAAGTTTGGCAAGTGGAAGGCTCTGAAATGCAGTGGGAAATCACTTGGAATGCAAGATGCAAATGAATCCACTACAGAACCTATATCCAGCATGCCCAATTGCTGTGTTATTAATGAAAGAGGAAGAAGGAAAACAGAGTAAGAATAATATGAGACTGAGGTTTCCACTGGTGTCTCTTATCTAAGGAAATCACTGACCACATAAGAGAAAATCCAAGAATTTCAATTTAGTGACTTGCCCAGCAGCAAAATCAAAGGCAGGTGGTGGGTATAACAGACAATGCTGGTCAAACCGTTTCTCTCTGCACAGCACTCAATAAACAGAGTTGCCACTATTGAGTTCTAACCTCTTGTCATGCAGCAACATTGAGTCAACAATCCGCTCTCATGGCTTAATGCTTTTGATGTTTACTTTGTTCTTTGTATAGTTCAAAAGAAAGCACTAATGCACCAGTCCTCTTACCAAATACAATCTTAATCCCAGAATCCCGAGCCTTTTGCTGTTGGCCAGTTAAGTCTGTTAAGACGAAAGGATTTGATCAAGCTTTACATAACAACACAGAAGTTAAATCCAGCAAAGAGAGTTCTTTTTATCTGTACTGCTCAGACAGCTAAGAGGGGGGAAAAAAAAGAGAGGGAAGGAAAAAAAAGGTAATGAACTTGGCTACGTAAAACAAAATAAGGAATTCAATTATTTCTCTTATTGCCACTTTGTCTTTTCAGTGAGTCTTCTAAAGAACTCAGATTTATTCTCCAATAAAGTTCCTGACAGTGAAGGCTGTAACGCTCCCCCCCAAACCAGAACTAAGCACTTGCTGTGCTTTTTTTGCAAATCTGAGAAATGTTTCTGTTTCATCCCTACCATGTATTTATGGAGACAGAATACAGTTCACTGATTCATGGTATTTGGTAGAGCATGGTATTTGCCATTCATGTCCTCTCTGAGCTTAGTCTAATCAACCATTTTCCGGGTTACAGATCCCTGTCTCTGAAGCTGTTGGTGATTTTGATGTTATCTTATGACACATGAGCATATAATCATGCAGCACATGTGTTATACCAGTACATATGTAAAGATCACAAGGCAGCAAAATAAAGGCAGAACAACTATTTTAGATAGAAAGATTAATCTGTGCTCTGGAATATTGATTACATTTTCCCACAAAAACATTTCTATGCAGAGGAGAGGTACGACAGTTGCCATCTTGCACCTAAGCTACACAGAACACAAGCTGTGCCCTATCAAAGATCTCAAATCATGTTTCAGCTTCACTTTGTCTAACATCACAATTTTGTGCTAGTACTAGCACAATCATTAAAGTATGATGCAAGTAAAAAGTACAAAGTTACACAAAAAGGATGCTTAAGGATGCTTTAACACAACGCTTGTAGTATTGTCTAATAATTAGAAGATTTTCAATATCCAAATGAAAAGGGAAGTGCTTAACACTGTCCCCAGCATGGAAAGCACAGCCTGGAGATCTGAGAGCAGAAGGATGAGGAGCAAGCTTTGACAACCTGCATGCATTTGCCTGAGCACTGGGTTGGAGCAGTCATCTTCCTCCCAGCTGGAAAGATGCCACAGAACAGCCCTTCCCTGGTGACAGCACACAAAGGATGGTCCACTGCTGGTATCTAAATCTGGTCTTCACTACTCATCTACTTCATAACAAATGGGACTCATCAGAAGTAATAATGTGAAACTGCTGAAAGACTGAAATTACAGTTACCTAAAAGGTTTTACACCCTAATAAAAAGAAACTTGCTGCTGACTAGTTTGAAAATATTAGATATTGAACATTATGTTTGCTATGCAAGATAATGCTACACAACAAAGAAAGAAATAATTAGAGGCAAGGAAAGATAGAATGAGACAAAGAAAATTAAATTATTCACCTTGCTGACATTTAATATCCTGTCTGAAGTAGTTTCTCCTATAATTCTAAAATTAAAATCCTACCCTTTATCAGCATTATGTTCTACTAAGGTGAGATTGGAAAACTGTGAAGTTAAATACTAAACCACTCAACAAACACTGACTCCATCATGGCAAGTATAGCTTGCCTTTGTGATTAACAGTAGCCTAGATGCACCAGCTGAAATTGAGTTCCTATGTCATGGCACATACAAGACATGCAGTCTTTGTAAACTACAGAGATGAGAGAAACTTGGAGTCCAAGAATCACGGTATATTAACACATTGCTCAGGTAAGGAACTGGAAGGCAGACATTCTTAACAGAGGATCTTTCATGTTCTGTTTATACAAAAGCTTCTAATACCAGAAACAAACAATTGGATTATAAAAGGATAGAAATTTCCAGATTAATCTTGACATGGTTCACTGTTCTCAATAAATCGGGCATATTGTTTCCACTAGTGTGTAATATAAATCTAGTGCATAGCCCATGCAACCACTTGTTATGCTAGAGAGTTTCTGAAGTCTCATTTCCTTGAAAGGAATGAGCAACAAATTAATCTTCTCCATTTATGAACCCCCACTTGTCCCTGAAGCTCAAGGTAGCTCAGATGTGTTCTCTGGCAGAATACAGCATCCACGCTCACAGGCACCAAAGGTCCTTCCCACCACAACAATGATTCCATCTCAACTGCCTGATCACAGAGCAGGAGAAGAGATAGAAATTTTCTGAGGCAATAATGATTCCATTCATATTCAAGAAAAATGTGTTGAGTAAGAGTCTCTAGTCCTTATTAGAAATTCACGTGGGAGTTTCTAAGGCTGGTTTGTGCAACCCAAAGGGAGTGCAGTGTCTCACATAACCCAGTGCTAACAGTTTCACTCACTGCGTTTGCCACCTCTGCCAGGCACAGTGACATTCACCACTGCTACCAATGTCAAGAGAAGTACCTGGAGAAAATGGTGAGACCTTGAATTAAAACATTTGGTCCCTGTGGTTCAACTGGGTGACTTTTTCCAGTACTAGTAGTAGCAGATACAGAAATAATACCCTATTTCCATCTTAACAGTTTTTTCAGGCAAATGACACATCAGTAGATCAAGAACTGCACTCTCAGTATGTGCATTCTCACACTGATTTATTCACTAACTTACTCCAATACCCCTTTATATTATCCAAAAAATTTTGGTTTTTAAATACCTTCTAGATGAAAGTGTTCATCACCAATAGTGTCTCTGTAGCCTTCCCCAGATAAATCCTGTTTAAAACAAAACAAAACAAATTAACTACAAATATACTAGATACAAAGTGTTGAGGTGTTAACAATATTTACTTTTATTGCCAGAATTAATTTAAAACACAAATGAGAGCACAGAAACTGTTTTCCAGGAAAGAAGTCAATCACCTTATTAGTGGTAGTCAATGCATTTGGTGCTATTTTACAATGCTCTGGACATACTTCTGAACAAAGATTTAGTGAAGATGACTATAGAGGGGAAAGAAAAAAATGTTCATATTCAAACAATTTTACAACACAATATTTAGCATTTCAACGTTCTTTCAGTCAAGCAAGATTAAAAAAAAACTTCAAATGGAAATGGTAAAGGAGAAACAAGCACTTCACTACCCACAGAGGAATGTTATCACTTGGTTCCACCAACAAACAGAAAACTTCCGTATGCCAGAGGTCACCCAAGAAAAGCAGATACCAGATTCTGACAAGCTGCCTGAGCCTTCAGTCCTGAAATTAATGAAATTTTGCCAGCCCCAGTATGAACAATACAGGAGCAGATGTCATAGATATGCAGATGAATTTATCTCAGACCCAAAACCATTTCTCCAGCGGTGCTGAAGCAGTTATAAAGGGCATCAGTGGGATTTGGAGCTAATCCCAGTCACAAAGACTCTGAAGAGCATTCTTACTCTCTCATTAGCAAACCCTTCCAGCCCCATCACCCCGCCCCAGCTAAACCATAAGCAATGGCAGCTATCCTCATGTCCTGCCTTCTCTCAGTCACTCCAAAGCTTTAGCAGCACCACAGTGTCACACTTACACTGTGGTCTGGCTGCCGGGATTCTCCACAAACACCCTCTGCCTCTGATAAAGTTATGGAGACAAAGAAGGATATGGGCCTAAAAAACTGGTGTACTGCACTCACAGCCATTCCAGCTCTATCTGCAAAAACAGAGCAGCAGCACAGAGCCAGCATTCTCAGCATCAACCTGGGGGCTGGAAGTTGACCGTGGAGAGCTTTTAGAATGAGATAAGGATAAGGGAATAACCTGTGAAAATTAATGTCCGGTTGTATTAATTAGCTTTATTGTTAAGGAATTTGATCATGATAAAAACAGTTCAAATCTTTTTCTTGAAAAAGCTGACAGAGGTTCTTTACCTTGCACATGCCCAAACGTTATTCTTTGAGATTAGTTATAACAGAGTAACTAAGCCACAAAAGCATATCTTAGGAATTCTTCAGTATCCACTTCTGCAACAGCATGTTAAAAATTAGATTGCACTAACACTACTGGATACCTAGCCCAGAAACCCTGAAAATACTGTCTCTTCACAATCACATCCCCTGAAGCAAAATTAGACCTCACAGGACAAACATCTCTGAGAAATGTTGGCAAACTGGCCTGGAACGCTGGCATACAGCACAGCACAATGCTGCTATAAATCTGGCATTCTGGATTTATCTTTCCAGGTAGCAAATCACAAAAATCTACTTTTGTTCCAGTAAAAAAGGTCTCTTTTCCTGGGCATGTGCTGATTAATATCAATCATTACCTTAAAAATTATGGAAGGAACAAAGAGAGAATGAAAAGAAGACATAAAATGTTGGCAAGATGCGTCATATTGCTGCAAGATGATGATCTTTTCAGGACCATCTAAAAGTTAGTATACTTTTGTTTGATCATATTCCCCCATGTCACAATTTTCCATGAAGCTGTAGAGCATACCTCTGCCTGCTCCCACAGATAATGATACAAAGAAGTGACTCTGCTCTCCCACAATGCTAAATATTGTTTCGTTTGGGGTTTTCTTGTGTTGGAATTCCTGCTCCCTTTGGAAAAAAAAATATTTTCTGTTAACCTGAGCAAATATGCAATGGGTAGGAACTTGTGGTGTATCTCTGAGAATACTATCTGGATGGTAGCTTTCACCTCCTAAAATTTTAGCCAAGCAAGCACTGCATCTGGGTATCAAACGTTGCCTATTAAAATGATGTCAGTAATCCCAAGCTCTAAAAAACTCACAAGTCATTAATTGTTGTGACTTTTTATATGTCAAAAGACATCACTTTAAAATAAGCATACATTTGTTGATTAAAAAGGCACTATCAAGTAACTTAAAGGAAAACAGTGGAAGACAGGGAGTGTAAAACAGCAGAGTGAAGCATTAATATTCATTACACTAGCTTCCTTATTTCCTCACTTCTAATCATTACATGGTCTTAAGCAAATATGTTTTATATTCCAGTCTAGTTTCACTCCTTCTCTAGCTCCTAGTTATTTAAGTTAAAGTAGTAACTTAATGCAAGCAAATTTCTAGTAAGTGTTTCTGCCTTAAACCAAATTATTATAAATTAACACATTTTAAAAAGTGTTTTTCATGCTGTTGAACCATAATATAACTGTTAGACAGCACACAAATTGACAATCCATCCTGAAACTGATGAGAGTATCGTTTGAACATTTAGTGACACATTTAAGCAGAATTCCTCAGCTCACATTCAAAGGTATTCCTCTGTGGAAGATTCTGACATTTATTATCTTTGATAGACAGACATGTATCTGTGAAGGGTGTGGGCAACTCTTAAGATTTTACAGGAAAAAAAATGCAGGAGAAAAAAATATATCCTCTCTCATTCATCTTATCATCATTAACTTTTCTGTGAAAAAAACTGCAAGAGAGTTACCTGAATATTTTTAGCACCACCAAGATAGACGTTGCAACCTGGATAAACACCAAAATGCACCTGCCTGAGAAAAGGTTTCTGGGCAGTGTATGTGAACTCACACAACAGAAAAGTACAAAAGCTGAGCAAGAGTCAAAGAGAAAACAATTCTGACTGCAGCTCATCCTGCATAATATCCTCCCAGTAACCCACACAAATTGCCTTAAAGCGGATAAAACAGTGCATCTACCCCCAGCAAACCAAACTCATAAAGTGGACTAGAGTGAAAGAAAAGGGTCAGTGGGTAAAACAGAACTTGCAGCTCAAGAAATTCTATTGGGAAGCAAACACCACAGCCAGGTAGGAATATCTGACACTGGGGACAAGTGTGTTCAAGCACAAAGAGGACAGGGGCTCGAGGGGATAAAAAAAGCCAGGAGCAGCTCTGAATTCGGCCAGGCTCTGCCACGGCAGGACCAGTGCCCAAGAGCAACAGCAACAACATTTAGGTCATAGGCAGTTGTATATCACTGTCCTGACACGAGGTTTTTAAATCACAATGTTGCGTTTTCGAACTGGAACACTGAGTCATGAAACAACCAAAACCAGATGTACCCTGTGAAATACTACATAAATGAGGTCAGCGAGCACTTGAAAGAATAAAGAAAATAAGGGTTTACACAGAAGGATTATTCCAGCATGCCATTGCTATGGGTTGCTGAACAGGAACCCATCTAGGGTAAGTGTCTCTACCTCATCAGGAGTTTCCCAGATAAATAAGTTGGCCTCCGTTAGCTACCAACACAAGTCACAGTGAATGACTAAGATTCAGGCTCAAACATGTGCTTCAAAACTCAGAGCAGCTGGCTGCCTGGCCTGGCCAGAAAGGACCTCGTGTCCCATATATCCCACTCTGATAGGTGCCGCTGTACTCAGCTCAGATTTAAGAGGGTGGGGGTGGAGAGAAGAGTTAATTAGTGCAACTCCCTCAGAAATGTTGCTGAGTATATACATACACAAGGAGAAAAACAATCTTTAAAAGCTCCCACACCCCAGGGCTTCTACTCAGCTGGGTACAAGTCCAGCAATCGTCACTTACTTCCCACCTTCGCTGCACAATCAGACATCAATGAATTCTGACTCAATGGAAATTTTAATTTTTTTAACCTCAACATCAGCCCTAACGGCCCTGTGCAGTCTTCTTACTGGTACAAGCCTCTGGAGACAAAGGCCAGGTAGTCGCTCTGGGGCTTCCAGCTACTGACTGCCTTCTCACAAGCCATCTGAAAATGCTGCAGTCCAAATGCTCACCCTTCATTCTGCCTAAACCACCTTTGCTGGCTCCCTTTCTGCTTCTACATTGAATTTAAGCTCCTTGACTTCACCCTCCACAGGCGTATTTGTGGTCACATCTCCTAGTCCTGCCTCCTAGTCCCTACATCCACCACTTGCTCTAACTTTACTCTGCAGTATCACCCCCTCTCCCTGTCCTGGCTCTGCCTTTCCACGTCACCCCCCATGACATCCAGCACATCTATGGCACACAAGAGCCAAAGCTACTGATTGTGACCAGAGTGTGTACTTTAGCAGCCCATGCCTGACCTGACACGGTGCTCAATACAGTTTGCTCCAGTGTTAAGTACAGACAGATATATCCACAGATGTATTAGCTATTTCAAAGGATAACCTTTGATTTAAGTGGGTTATCATGATAACAAGCACATTTTTAAAGCTTGGGCCCCCCTACTCCTTGTATTACATCCCAAATCAATATTGCGTTAATTAACATTTTTCTAAAAGGTGTTGCTCTTCTCAAGTAGAAACAAGTTGCTTTACCTCTCTCCTTCTTCAAACACCTCATTAAAATCCTTTGATTTAGCCTTAAGATACTGAATTTTCCACATTTTTTGGCAGAAAATATGCACATATTTCCTGTTTAATGAAGTTTTTGTCGAGGAATCATATATACTTTTTTTTTTTGCTCAACACAAGCAGAATGAAAAATCATCAACCAAAAACCTTTCCTCCCTATTTTTAACCATCTGACTGAAACACGAGTTTTTCTTTCTTTATTCTCATATTGATGCAATAAAGTTTTGGAATGAGCAAAGTTGAAGAAACGCATTTCACAACAGGACTGCAAGGGACAAGATATGTGGTAACTCTAATGTGTAGATTTTAAACTGTTTTAAAGCCACTGCCAACAAGAATGCTGTGTCACCTACGCACAAACTTCAATTCTTGATGTAGAAAAAACAATCCCAAGAAATAGAGGCTCAAGAGAATGAGGATGCCCTTTGGCCTTTCAGCCAAACCACTGAGGGCCTGTCAGGTGCCAAGTGGCCATTCTGACTGTTTCAGTCTCATTTGCAGGAAAGACGTTTCCAAAAGAAGTCTGATTTTCCTATAGAAAGTCCTTAGCAGACTGTGGAAACCTCATCTGTTGAAGATGCTTCAGGAAACCCGTCCAAATCCCAAAGCAGTCATTACTGTTCGACTTTATTTTTAGCCTTGTCCAGATTTGAAGAGAAAAAGGAAAAAGACTTTCGAAAAACAGTCACTGGAAGGAACCCTGTTCCCCTTTGGGTATCTGAAATTTCCCATGGACTGGAAACACAGCCATGCATAACTATGATCAGCTCAAGCCTAGGCTTCAGCACTAGGAAGCCTACTCACACCCCAAAAAATGGTATAGTTTCTTTTAGGCTAATGTAAGTGGAAGCAGATACTCAGTTATCCTGAGGTGGTCATCATTCTTTAAAGAGAGGTTTATAGCTAGGCTTAAAACTTGAAAATTAAATAAATAAGGAAATAAATAAATTAAGTGCTCATAGTCAGACATGCGCGGAGAGGACGTTGTGCCAGGTCAGCAGCTTCCATGCACAGGTACCCGTGCAGTCAAACATACATGAAAGTAGACATTTATGCACACAATTTTGTGCAATCACTGCTTACAGGCAAAAGAGAAGAATGTGCTTTGGGCATGCATCTGGCTCTCTCTGCATTTGGAAATGAAGACTTCATTGTAATATTCTCTTTCAAAAATGCTTGAAGATCCCCCTCATAAGCTTTTTCAAATAAACCATAAACTCCTGTATTACAGTGTTCTATTAAGGACAAGAACTTCCTTTCCTTCTCTGTTCACAAGCAATCTATAAACCCAGGGGTCTAGACAGATAAAAGAATACATGGCAAGCCTCACTATAATGAAAATTGAAACCAGGCAAAATGTAAGAATTAAAGCATATACCATACAGAAAAACACTATAGAACAATACACAGTTATGCCTTGGTTTAAGCCTAATATTGTTCTTCTACAGCATATTTCCCTTTTTCTCCTGCAATCATGAGGTCTTACTTTTTTGAAGTTTGCCATTCTGGATAATTTAATAATAAAGATACTTCACTAGGATGCAACATTCTGTAGAGAATGCATGAAGCAACTCATACTTGAAGAAGTCAAGGTGACTCTAATTTTCAGACCCACATTAAAATACACACTGCAACTCCGATAATGTAGATTGTTCAGCAGAAGAAACAAGCTCAATTTCTATAATGTTTTCTGTCTCTGAAATAAAAACCTGTGCTCTGTGATTACAGAAGGGTTTTTCTTCCTCCACCATGCACTGAAGCTTCTCTCAGATAAAATTTCTTCATAATATAATCACAGCAGGTAGAGTTCTTAAGAAAACAGACTTTTCCTCTAAGATCCGTGATAGATGATCTTGGATGGGTTTAACTGCTGTGGGTTAGGATTTTACTGCCTTTATCTGCCTTGTTGGCCTCTATGGCCAAAGTTATGGTCTTCCTAACAGAGAGAGCAGGACACAATGGGTCTAGTACCACAGAGGCCAAAATTCATCGCTTGGCACCTTAGCTTAAAGATCACACTAATCTACCAGCTCCAAAAATAAAATGGTGAAACACAAATGCCTTCAGTGTGTCTGCCTCTGTTCTCTGGGAGCAGTAACTCCCAGCCATAATAACAACACTGTTGGAAATCACGCATCTGTATCCACCCATTTGACAGAACTGGCACCCCTGCAGTCTCATCTCACAGAAGGTATCTGTGAGCAATTCCAGATGCTGATAAATACTGTGATGATAAAGACAGGATGGCTAAAAAAAACCCCCACTCTTAAACTCCAGTCACAAAGGATCACGGACTATTAGAGGCTTATGAGGCAGAAAACATCCCCAATACCTTTATATCCCTGTTACAGGCCCTCAGGCGGGTACCAGGAGCAGTGGTTGTATGATACACTTTTAAAGACAGCCCATTCATAGGAATATGAACACGAGCCTGTTGAGTAAGTGACCATGCAAAGCAGATGGACATGTGCACAAAAGCCTTCATGGTGGACACCTGAATAAGAAAGGAAACACGGTAGTTTTTGTTCCAGGTTGCTTGCAACATGCAGCTGAATCTCTTTTGCCCAAAACAAATGTGCACCAGGCTTTCCAACAGGATAAAACACAAATCCTTGCTTCGTATTTCTGACCTATTTCTTTTCTCCAGCCTACGGAAATCAGGTAGTGACTACAATGAAAAATGCTCTTTGCAAGTAGCTTTGTCATCTCTACGGCAGTGGGCAAATGAGCATCAGTGTTCAGTGGTCAGTCACTGCAACCTGCATCCGAAAAGGCTACCTGCCTGCTCATTTAACTCGAATCATAGGCTTCACATGTGCTGCAGAAGATAAGGATGGTTGTAAACATAAATCAATTTATATCCTGTATGTGTGTATATATATATATTAAAAAATAAATATAAATCTATAGAGGAAAAAAAGACCAGAAATAATAGCTTAAAATACTAGGAACTTTTATCCAATGTATGTTAAGACCTGTAGATACTCAGAAGATAAATTTACGGTACAGTTTTATTTAGATTATTCCAGTTTCAAGACGGAACATTACTATTTTTACGATGCTTTAATCCTGGATTTCATGGATCTTTATAAACCCTTGCTAGGTGTTCGCAAAGTGACATCTTCCATTAACATTATTATTGGAATCCTGTAACTATAAAGACTTCTAATTTTTAAGGTGATAGGATAAAACACAGTTTTTCAAGGACTTCTGCCAGATAAGAGATCATATAATTGAAAGCAACTGTTAGAACAGATGTATGGAATCAGCAGTTACTTTCCAACTGAAGGGTCCAGCCATCTTCAACTAAAAAAGATCATCAGTCTTTGAGATTAAATAGAACTGAAACAAGAAATGACTGCTTTTTGCTATCTTTAAATTCACTTTGAAGCTACTTCAGAAGAATAAATTAACTCTACAGATTCAGCTATTTACCTTATTTTGTTCTAACTATCCTCTAATCTCCTTGCTGATTGGAAAATCAATTGTCCCATGTTCCCCAAGATCTTATCTTCAACATAGATTATACTGGTGAACATGTCTAAGGACATGAATGAAAGACGACAAACCTTCCATCTTCCTTCCAGCCCGGAGAAGCTCAATAACTTCTCTGAATTGCTTATTTTGGGCTTCTCCACCACAGCAGACAGATGGGCGTAGCTATGTAGTAAATCTCATTTTCTGTTCAACTTCCTTTCATGACAGATTTGGTTACCAAGAAACTCTTTAACAGACAGGCTTAAGTGCACTGAGGTGATTGTAGCCAGGCATGCACTAGGAAGCAAGCTTGCAGAAAATGGCTACAGAGCTTGAGTACAGAATAATTTGCTCATTTAAGATGTGATCACCAACTCCAGTGATCATTACAGCTTTAACATACTGCTTTCTGAACCTTCCTTGTGAGAATAGCCTGTGTCTTCCTATATGGCTCAGGGTTTCATACAGCACAAGGGCTTAGAGCTCCCCTAGAATGATAATCAATGCTCCTCTATTATGTTTATAGCTCTAAGGCTTTTCCTGCTAATGGATGACGTATATTTATGCAGCTGGAGGAAACCTGGATTCAATAACTGCTCCACCACAGACTCACTGTGTGGTGTAGAGTAAGTCACTTAAATCTCTCTGTGCCTTCGTTTTTCAACTGTAAAACGGAATTCTTGATGCCCACCTTTGCAAAGAGCTCTGAATCCTCAGGAAGAAAACATACCCTGCTAAATAATATTACCTTGTTAGGAAGCACAGGTGTGTGACCCTGGACACATATGCTAATGTTGAGCCATAAATCTGTCAACAGGAGGTGCTGGCAAAACAGATGGTTCACATTCCTTTTTAAACCACCTCTTTGTCCCTAGAGCCCAGGTATGTCAACTAATCATTTTATAACTGGTCGGGGTTTTAATGGGCCAGGAAGTCCCAGCAAAGCACAATGCCATCAACATTAAGGCTAAAAACAGAGCCAACAAGAGGAAAAGACAGACACCGAGGTTTCTTTTACTCTTCTCTTCTGTTGCCTGGCATGTAGGACAAGCACTGTGAGGCTCTGCAGAAAAAGGTAAAATAAAAAGCAGAACCTATCACCACACATTCCTGTAAGCAGTCCAGCATCAGTGACCATGCCTGAATGGTGACTGATGCTGCACACACAAAAACAGACACATGATTTTTAATAACAGGCAATAAAAAAACACAGATGCACACCGTTTAAAAACCTGATTTAAATGAACAATTGCATGTTGATTTACAAGGATGTCAGGAGGATTACAAGTAAATAAAAAGTTCCCTTCTAAACTTTTTTTTTTTTAACTTAAGAGTTGCCTATATTATCAGAAATTCCAATTCCCTATCTCAATAGCTGAAAACCGAGTACATGGCATTTTCCTGGAAAATGTTACTGTAGCAACAAGGGCTGGGGCAGGGTTTGGGCTGCAGGCTGGGCAGGCAGGTGACAGAGAGTGCTTGGGCAGGTGGGGCAGGGCAAGGCAGCAAGCAGGACAGGCAGGGTAGGGGATGGAGGACAGGGCAGGCAGGACAAAGCAGGCAGGACAAGCCAGGCATGGCAGGAAGGCAGGGCAGGCAGACAGGGCAGGAAGGCAGGACAAACCAGGCAGGGCAGACAGGCAGGGCAGGCAGGCAGTAAGGGCAGGCAGGACAAACCAGGCAGGACAAACCAGGCAGTAAGAGCAAGCAGGGCAGAAAGAGCAGGCAGTAAGAGCAGGCAGTAAGAGCAGGCAGGGCAGTAAGAGCAGGCAGGACAAACCAGGCAGGACAAACCAGGCAGAAAGAGCAGGCAGAAAGAGCAGGCAGGGTAGTAAGAGCAGGTAGTAAGAGCAGGCAGGACAAACCAGGCAGGACAAACCAGGCAGTAAGAGCAGGCAGTAAGAGCAGGCAGGACAAACCAGGCAGTAAGAGCAGGCAGTAAGAGCAAGCAGTAAGAGCAAGCAGTAAGAGCAGGCAGGGCAGTAAGAGCAGGCAGTAAGAGCAGGCAGTAAGAGCAGGCAGTAAGAGCAGGCAGTAAGAGCAGGCAGTAAGAGCAGGCAGTAAGAGCAGGCAGTAAGAGCAGGCAGTAAGAGCAGGCAGTAAGAGCAGGCAGTAAGAGCAGGCAGTAAGAGCAGGCAGTAAGAGCAGGCAGTAAGAGCAGGCAGTAAGAGCAGGCAGTAAGAGCAGGCAGTAAGAGCAGGCAGTAAGAGCAGGCAGTAAGAGCAGGCAGTAAGAGCAGGCAGTAAGAGCAGGCAGTAAGAGCAGGCAGTAAGAGCAGGCAGTAAGAGCAGGCAGTAAGAGCAGGCAGTAAGAGCAGGCAGTAAGAGCAGGCAGTAAGAGCAGGCAGTAAGAGCAGGCAGTAAGAGCAGGCAGTAAGAGCAGGCAGTAAGAGCAGGCAGTAAGAGCAGGCAGTAAGAGCAGGCAGTAAGAGCAGGCAGTAAGAGCAGGCAGGACAAACCAGGCAGTAAGAGCAGGCAGTAAGAGCAAGCAGTAAGAGCAAGCAGTAAGAGCAGGCAGGGCAGTAAGAGCAGGCAGTAAAACCAGGCAGTAAGAGCAGGCAGTAAGAGCAGGCCCGTCTGCCACGCACATTCCCATAAATGGAATCGCAGGGCCAGCAGCCCACATCAAAGCACGGAGTTTAGCAGATTTCCCCTTCCCCTCCCCCTGAGTCTTTGAGACGGAGACTTCATACTCCAGAATTTAATATCTTTTTCCTCCCTCCCCCCATCAGCCCCTTTGTCTGTGTCTCTGTTCTCTAAGAGCTAACAGATGTTGATGCCATATAGTTTCAAAGAAAACTTTTGATGCCCACATAACTCATTACAACTAATATATTCCAAGAATGCTTGTAGCTCAGGAAACACTGGGGTGAAAAAACAGAGGAGAGGGGGCAAATGGCTACACTGAGTAAGCCTTGAGAGAAAATAAATAGTTCACTTCAAAGTCATCAGGGAATTCTTTAACAAGCTCTTTCTTCCGCAAAACACAGAACAAATTCAGCTGAGCCTAGAATTCCCAAAGGAAAAAAATAAAACCAAACCCCATACAAATGGCAAAGCAGGGGGAAGCATCTGAGAGGTCGCCCGGCTTGCCCAACAACAAAGTGCAGCATTCTCGAGGTTCACTATTCCCAAGCAACCTGCACTGTGCCAGGGCACAAAAGCACGGCTGAAAAGCAGAGACTGTCAACAATAACAACACAGAGAGCCCTAGAAAAAGCTAACCCTGTCCCTCTGCACAGAATGAATGCAGATGGCAACGAGATTGCTCAGTTCATGGAGCACTGTAAATCAGCCTTGAACACATGAGGAGGATGTGTCATGAATGCCACAAGTAAAAACAAGAAACATCCCCTCATTTAGCAAAAGCAGGTGATTGCATTTTTCAGGGCAGGCAGGTCCATGTTCTTTGCTGTTTTCTAGGATTACATCTAGGATACGACCCTCCATAAATTTTGCTAGCAGGTCTCCTCCTCTCCTCTGCTGCTTCAGCACACAGCTGCATCCTCCCCTCTGTTTGGTGAGAAGCCCCCCAGGAGTCACCAGGGGTTGGTAGGGAGAAGGGTTGAGAAAAGGGGGGAGGGCGAGAATGCGATTACATCAATTTCCACAGCAGGGGGATCAGATTGCATCATTGTACACAACTTGGGGCCCACTCTTTTATCCCTGATGCAGGCAAATTTCCCATTGAAATCAGTGGGAGACTTGTCTGTGCGAGGACTGCAGAATCGGGTGTTCTGTGATCACATAATTAAAAAGCAGCAGGAAGCCACACCTGGCAGCACCTCTCTCAGTGGTTCTCTGCCCTCCATCGGGATGGATATCAAATCACAACAAACAAAAATATAACACCGATGTTAAATCCCTTCTCCCCTCATATACAAACTCCTAAAAATCCACCACTGCAGTTGCTGTATAAAAGTCTGTATAAAGTTCCTGCCACTGCACTGCAGATTTCACACAAAGCAAGTAAAAATGAGAAAGAAAATATCAGGGGGAGGCATGCATCGACATCTCTCATCTAACAACTAGAAAGCAAAGAGTTTTAAAGGTTTTAGACAAGCAGGTGTGTTCTACTGCTTGGTTTTTTTCCAAGGGTTTAGTTGGAAGAGGAGAAACAAAGAAAGCCCTACTGCAGCAGCAACAACCCATGGTCTCTTTCTGAATTAAAATTAAAAATATAAATCATAGTACAATAACACAATATGTGAAATTATTACTTTTTCACTGCTGCTCATTTGCAAGCACCGCACTTTGCATCCACTCACATCTGCATGAAAGTCTTCCTTGTGGCAGCTCAATAGTCTCCCCCGTTTAGCTGCTGCTACTCCTGTTCACACCTTATTTGCAAAATAATTATCCCTCAAACACACTGGTAAACAGCTTAGGAAAACCAGAACTAATGTCCTTTATCAGATTTGTTGAGGATAAAATGTGGTTCCTCGTAAAATTATTCCTTATTATCTCTCCTGCCTCACTGTTTGGGGATAGGTCATTTCCTCTAGGGAATAACAAGGAAGGCATCCTCAAGCCTTGTGGCTTTGTAAGTAAAACACCGTATTACTGAGGTCATCCACCACATTTCAGAGCATTAGGAAGCTTCAGCAGTAGAGCAGGGAGCAGAGCAGCTCAGGTAACTCAGATCTACTCTGTGGCTGAGTGGGGCCAAGGTGGAGAAGACAGTGGATGACACAAAAGTACCAAACACTACTGAGCCCTTAGGGAATCAAAAGATGTGAAATTCTATTCCATAAATTCAAAGCCTTACTGAACTCTCAAAATAATGCACCTTTAGGATCTGGGTTCTAAGTTTGTTCAAAACTCCCCAGCCTCTCTGGACGGAGGGGCTGTTGAGCAGGTGGGGAGGCTGGGCAGCCCCGCCGGGAGCGCGCTCAGCTCTGGGGCTGCGTGGTGGCAGTGGCTCCATCGCCATCAAACCACGGGTTCTGAGCTGCCAGGGCAGCACCGGGCCAGGAACTGCCTGGGGACTCCACTGTGTGCACTGCCCGTATTTTTCACCACTCTCAAACAGCAAATTCCAGTGTGGGCTAATTACATGCTCCTTCTGTCCCACATATACCAGAACACAGTGAGGAAAAAAAAAAAAACCCAATCATGAATCATGAAATATATGATATAACATAAATGTTATGTTTTCATTTTCCTGGTTAGGCCTGGTTTTAGTTTCAGCTAAGCCCTATCATGTCTCTTTTGTGACAGCAAAATAATAATTAGGATGAAAAAAATAGCAAATAATAATTAGAAGGAAAAGGAAAGAAAAAAACAACCCAGGCCAGAAACTTAGTAGCTATTACTTTTAGTGACTATTGGCAGCAAGAGCTGGAGTTTCCCCCATATCAGATGAAGCACAACAGCAGCAGCATAATGACTGAGGTTTTACATTAAAGAGAAATTGAACTACGGTCTGGGGTTCCTCCTAAAGCTGGTGATGAAATCTGCACTCAGGACACAGGAGCAAAGCAATACTCCTGACTTCATACCATGGCTCTGCTTTCTATCCTCAAAACTTTAATGACAGAGGAACCAATCCATCCAGCTTATCAGCAATCTTGCTGGACGCTCTCAGCTGTTTCTATGCAGTGAAAATTTACGTTCAAGAGGTTACGTTACCTTTGCCGGGATTGTCACCCCTCCTCCCCCCCCATTTGTAGACAATCCAGAGCACAAAACCTGTCAAGTGTATCTCCTTCAAATGGTCTCGGTAGCAGTAGGCCAGCAATATCGAATGCTCTCGGAAACTTGTAATTCCTTTCCAATCTCAAGCAGACAAATTAAACAGAAATAAAATTATTTAACTTTCACAAATTCTTTTTTTTTTTAACTGTCAAAGATACCATCAGTAGATTTTCAACTATGTTGCCCTGAACAGTAAAGGTGTACCAGATATCGTTTAGATGTGCATATCTTCCTTAAACAGAACTTCTGGTGATACACACAGGAAGTGTGCTACAGGTAGGAGGAAAAATACCCTGCTTCAGCTAGCCAGAATAAAGCAGATCCTCATTTTGATGCAACTCTGACACTCTGGACATGCAAACCCTAAACTCTGGGCCAATGCTATGGTTTGTCTCCTGAGCTGGGCGGAATGATGCCCGGAGACATCTAAAGACCTTGGAAGGGCTTTTGAGATTGTTTTTTGCCATTTCAGGGAAAATGGTTTTCTGATCGTGTGTGTTGGAGCGTGTATGTTTCATTTGCTACATTGCAACAACAGAAAGGCTAAGGAAAAAAGGTTAATTTTGCCAAATACTAAGTTTCTCTCAAGAAACACTGATAGAAAAACATAATGGAGCCTCATAAATATGGACAGTTCTTGCCCTGAAACAAAGGAACTGAACTTGCAGTGACCCAGCCAAGCCTGGGTTGCTGAAGCACCAAGGGAGGTAATATTTATAGGACCTCTTTCAAAGGCTTTTTTTCCCTTGTTCTCCTATTTCCATTAACAAGAATTGCTGTATTACCTAGCAGTACTGTGTTGCTTAGCCAGTACCCTGCTGCAGCACACCCTGGCAGGGAGCAGTGCCGGTTCCTCACGGTGCTATGCAGACACACAAGCCCTCCCCAGCCCAGGGGGACCCACCCAAAAAGGTTCATGGGGATTTATTTTTTACCACCTGCAGGTGCTTGCAGTAGAGCAGATCCCACCAAGCTTCTTGCAGTGACCAAGCCCAGAGAAAGGTGAGTGCACAGGTCTTGGGCAGCAAAACCTTATCAGTCAGCCCAGGGTTCACGAGTGCACAGGTACTTTGAGATCAGCCCCTAGTGCCAGGGGTGAGTCTCCAGGCACAATGTTACCTATGATTTCAGACACAGTGAGGGCACCTGACAGAAGCTGGCCTTGGCAGACTCCACACAAAATGGGAGAGGCCAAAACCAGCACTGTGAGAAGCCAACCAAACCAAGGATATGGGATGTTGTCAAAAGCCATAAGAGCACCATTTCCATGTTCTGACACATCACCAGGGCTAGCCAAGTCCTCAGTGTGCTCCCCTTGGAAAGGTACAGCCCCCATTTACCGAGGTGGCAGAGGAAACACTGCTCCGTGACCAGCACAAAACACTTGGACCAAAGTGGAGTCACTTGAGATCACAACAGACACTTTCTCTTCCCACAGAGGGTGGGAGAAAGCTGAAAGAGAAACTTCAGTTTCATCACATGTGATTATGACAGAAACCGGAGTTTTAACAGTCTCATCAGGTTACCATCCCGCCTTACTTTCTTTTTTAAATCAATTTAACTCCATCTTTGTGGCAAGGTTTTGTACTCATTTGCTATGATTTATATCATCTTATTTAAACATAAAGGCCTGTGGAAATCCTTTACTATGTTTATACAATTTTTAATGTTTTCCATGAGGACCAGACACATTTGGGAGGGGAGGGAGGAAGGATGACAGCCCAATGCAGATTATATGGAGAGCAGCAGGCTTGACTGGCCCCATGCAGCTATTAACGGGACAGCAACATTTCAAAATTCACATTTGTCCAGAAAAAGTTTTACCTAGTCTTATGTAAACACCAGAAAGGCATTAAAGGAAGAAGAAAGTCTCAGTGTTTCCAGACAGTTCAATTTGACTATAGAAAGATTGTTTCAATTCAAGCCTGTTGGTGCTTTTAATACGCTCCAGTAAGAAAGGCACAAAAAGAGGAGTGGTGCAAATTATCACGAAAATAAAGGAAAATGACAAGGAGGGTTTACTACCCCAAACTATCTTAATTTAAATTTTTAAATATACATTAGGGGAAATTTTTAATCACAGTCATTACTGGCATCTCAGTTGACATTATTTTAATGTCAAATACTGTTTAATGCTGCTAATTTTTAATAGCTTGTATTTAAAGAATGAAAGAAAATTAACACAAACAGATCTTTCTCACTAGGCACAACTCTTAATTTCAGTCAGAAAAGTCTGTCAGGCAGCCCAAATTGCATCAACAGCTTCATGAGCTCATGACACCCCAGCAGCATAGCACAAACTGTTGCCCAAGCTGTCCTGGCAGGACATGCAAACCTTGATTTTGATCCCAGTTTTGCCCTAGTTTCACATTTCTGTAACTGCAACAGAACAAAATCAGAGTGGCTGGAAATAAAATTGTGCCTTCACCGGACATTCAAGACCAACTCATTTTCTAGTCAGTTATAGCATCAGTATCGATATGAAAGTAAATATTTTAACTTAAATTGAAAACTCTTTATATTTCTTCCACAAGCAAAATATTAAGAACTCTGGCCTAGAGAAAGATAAAAGGAGCCAATCTCCCCTTTAAATTACCAAGCAAGCCTGGGCTTTGACTCCTTTTTCAATGGGAAGTCAAAACGTCTGACTCCAATCAGTTTGTATAAACCAGCTTTTGTTTTTCCTTTTACCCAAATGACTCTGCTCTTAAGGATTTATTGTAACTGGATTGCTTTTCTACCCAGCAGGGAGCTGTAGCACTAGCAAAGCTGTTCCACACAGTAGGTTTTCCGCTGATTGAATTTCTAGACTTTCAGCTCTTCGGAAATGTTTGCTCTTGTACAAGCTGTCAGAGGGAAATTGTGTGCAGTCGATTTTGTCTCAGCTAAAGCCAGGCAGGGTTCCATATGCAGCCAGCCAATGTGGAATTGAAAGAAGGAGGATCAATCAAATTGCAAAGGAAGAAAGGTCTCAGCACAAACAAATAAAAAAACCCCAAAGAAACAAACCATACAAAGAGAAAGGGCAGAGGGAAGCAGATGAGAATGAAAACCATTCCTGCAAATAGGTGCATTAAAAAGAACCAGCAACATCCTTCCTTAAAAGGAAAGCTTTTATTTAAAAATCACTAAAATGAGGGCTAGGAGCCATATGAAGAAGTTGTTCCATTAACCATGCACAAAGCCAACACCATTATATTGCTCCAACTCCAAGCTGCTGTATAATCCCTCATCCCTGGAGCAGCCCACCCTCCCAGCAGTGCCCCAGCTGTCAGTACCACAGTCACAGCACAGATACAGCCACAGCAGCTCTGCCACATGGGCTGCTGGCTCTGTGTAATCAGGAACACACACTGGGAAGGTGGAGGACGCCTTTGGAAAGCACCTCAGCTGCCATGCTTGTCACAGACCATGGAGGGTGATTTAACAAGAAGGATTTTTCAGGCATCACGTTCTCAGGACCTTACAAAGACCCCAAAGTCACCTCCACTCCAAGTGGATCTTTGCCATTCTCTTAACATGCACAGGGTCTAATGGTGCCAACTGCTGTCTGCACCTGAGGTTTTGTTCTTTAGAAATATAATAACTGACAGGGCCAGAAGGGCACAGAGGGGCCAACACAACCAAGTAAGTCAGAAGCAACAAGTAGAGATTAAGACATATGTACTAAAGGTCTCAGAATCTGAGTATAAGCAAAACTCGCCTGTGGTCAGGTCCGCAATAGCTCATATTTCTAACTCAGCTGCAAGGAGAAATTTTGGTTCTAACTGCATTGCAGGGAACAGAAATGCTTTTAGGCATAAGCCAACACTTCCAAAGGACATAGTAACCCATGAATGTGATAGCACAGGTGAGCACTGGACTGGGAGTCTCTGCCCTGCCAGCAATGGGCAGATAAGCCTCGCAATATTTAAGTACACGATAACAGGACAAGGAGTGGTTGCACTGACACCACGCACACCATCTTGCCTCTGTGCTGAGGTTCATGTTGTGACAACCCCTTGTCAGAACATTTGTGTCACCTGTTTTATCTTTTATGAAATATTTACATCTAGTGGGTCATTCTTTTTTGACATGCAGTAGAAATCAAAAAGCCATACAACAGGGGTTTGGTTTTAAATTACTGACTTGACCTTAAAATACTTTTAAGTCCTACTCCCTTTTACTGCTCTGGACTTATCCTCATGTGTAAGTTCAGTGAGTAGCCAGGCAGTGAAGCAGTATCCCTACTGTCTGCAAGGACAGTCATTCTACCTTTTAAATGTATAATGGGGAAAAGCACCTTGCAAAAGATCTTTCTTAGAGCATCCCACGTGTCTGCAGCAGTGACTGGTGAAGAGCCTCAGTGACGGTGCAAAAAGGAACCTTCAGTTTGCTGTGCACTGTCTTTCCTCAGAAGACACTATACAGTGAGAGAAGATGACATCTATCATAAAACAAATAATAATAATGAGGATTTTTGCAACAACTCTTCCCCAGTCAGCTGCCTTCCATTAACAGTGGTTTTCTCTCTCAGTTCCTCCCTTATTTCACCTGTTAAGTGTAGCTCGGTGATTTTCCTGCTGGGAGTCTGTTCAGACACGCTTTCCCAACTCAGCACACTGACAGCCTGACATTTTTGCTCCTAATCAACAGTGCACCTCGACAAAGCCCTGATGATGAAAGGAAATATCCTGGCTCCAAAGTCTTCTGAAGGGCCACGTGCCTGACGAAGGCATTTGCACCACTATTTACACCACATTTAATGAACCTCATTACCGAATCAGTTGTCTGCTCATGTTAGTCACTGAAGAGTTTCCTCATTTTTTCTTTACCTCTTGGGAGGCTACAGTTCCTCTTTGACCATAAAGAAAAATATTGCAAACAGAAAAGAAAGAGGGCAGTGAGCAAGAAATTCCTGATACTCAAGAAGGAAGCACAAGGCTGCAAATGACCTGAAACTTTGATCAGTCTTTCCTCCTGATGCTATCAAGATTTACTCCAGATGTCTCAGGCACTACTGCTAACAGTGCCCCAGCCCAGAGCTGTAACCATGTACAATAGCTAAACAAAGTATTGCCTTAAGATAAAAATTCACTCATAAATCCTAGCAAGGGTTATTGAAGGGTTATTGTTCTCTAGTTAGGATACACTGCCATTTTCAACTAAATGCAGATTTGATTCAGAGTGACACAGAATTTAAGATTCGATATTGCAAATACACAACCTTCTGGTGTTCTGTGGAAAACCAGAACAAGGATTGGTTGGTTCTCCCCATACAGTCTGAGGATGCTCTGATTGTCTGAAAGACTTTTTACCTCATTATCAATTTCTACCAAGTTTACTACTGCACAATTTGGTTTGAGGGCACGTGGCTGCACAAGGCACGAAGAATTATTCTGGAGCTCACAGACACAACTAAAGCAAGGCAGGTATAGCTGCAACACATCTTCTCAAAAATTATCTCTAACCAATTGCTTCATTTCTTAGATCTATTCCACTTTCCCGTTTTCAGGACCTAAAACCAGAGAACAATATCTGAACTGTCTATCTAACTATCTATATAAAGCTAGTGTTCTTCACTACAACCAGCCTTAAGAGTTCCACAGATTTTGCTCTATTTACCTGCTTTGTATAGAAGCCTGCCTTGCTCTTTTGCCTCTAAAAGAAAAAGCTATGAGAAAGAGAAATGACTGAGTGGAGCAAGAGGGCATTTGGGGACTTTGGAAAAGGAGGAGCACGGCTTGGAATCTCACAGCTCACCTCCACATTCTCCCAGACGAGACACCAACAAACCACACTAACTCACCTGGGCATTGCACTGGAAAATACTAAATTCCTTGAAAGGTTAAGACAGAAGTTTGAATGTATGTGCCACTCTACTCTGATGTGTGCAATTATACAAAATACACATTGTGGATTTGCAACATCTCCCATTTAAGTAAATGGAAAAGCTATCATTGATTTTCATGGCAGGAGACCTTATTTCCAATGCTTAGCATAGGCCAGCTGCAGATTAATGCCCTAGACCATATGTCATGCCTTGCAGATCTCACTTTAGAGTACAATTGTCTTTCATCCCAAACAAACTGCTGTCAATCTGCCTTTATATGCTTCAACTATCACCTTACAGTTATTACTGGAAACTACCTGACTGCTCTTGAAGGAGCAAGGCAGTTTCACACAGAACCAGGATAATGACAACACAAGAAGATAAAGTAAGAAATCTAGGAGAAGTTAAATGGGGTTTTTTTATTATTGCTATTTTTAAAAATGCAAAAGACATTGAGGATGGGAGAAGTTAAGAGACAAGGCTTAAAGGCACATGAAGACTGGAAAACAGATGGAGAAGAAATTAAAGGCGCTCAGTAATAGAAACATTTGCTCAGGCACTAAGCTTACTCAAATAGTTCTTTTGGAAACAATTTGACTCCTTAAATGAGTAAATTTAAGTTTGCGCGATCAATCATCTAAAATGAATGCTTTAAATAAATGAAAGAAGGATACAAGATATCAGAAGAACAGCACATGAAATATTGTATCACACTAATACTAATGTTAATCATCCTCATTAAAAACAAACTTCAAAGGGGTACAAGAAGCCTAAATGGTAACATAGGCAAGATTTAAAAGTGATGATAGAAACAAGGCTAAGGTATATAATAGCACATGCAGTGAAAAGGGAGTAATCAGAAAGACTAAAGCAAAAAGGGAAACCAGCAAGGACTACAGCAGGAAGGAAGATGGGATGTACACAAAGACATGCCTGGATGTTTTATTGCCAGTTTATTCAGGGCCACGCCCTGCAAACATTTGTCACTTGATGAAAAGACTAAAGCCACAGCCATTACTGTGAATTTCAACGACCTGGGTCTAACTCTAAAGGATATCCCTAGATTTGGAGTTGCAGGGGCTTCCCTTCTAAGTGAGCACACACATGAGCATCTGCAGGGTTTGGTCATTAGCTCACACCCATTCCTGAACTCCATTTTTCTTACAATAGGGTTCCAACAGCCACACCCTTATCCAAGTGAGAATGAACTGCTGGGAGTGTGACAAAATGTGGTGCAGTGCAGACAAAGATATCCAGTGGAGACTAATATTTCCAAGAAATTATGAACAAATTCTACTGCTCATCTGACAGAAATGAGATGGGCTGCTGGCTGACACCAGAAAGCACTGAGAACACTGCTCAAGTGAGAAAAGTTTCTGTGGCATGTAAATGATATTTCCTCAGATCATGTATATGTAAAATATAGGTTAGGTTCAGCACCTAGTACACACATGGAACTGCTTTAACAAAAACAAAAACAAAACAAATTAGCAAGAATTCAAAAGCAAAAAATGGATATCAAGAAAATAATTCCATTGATGATGTCTTTTAGAAAAGCTCTTCTACAACTCTATATTATGGAAAAAGAGGCAGATGAATTCTCTGTCAAATTTCTCTGAACAAATTTCTGCCAACAGTGTCACCCTGCTGAAGCAGCTGGGGCAGCTGACAGTGCAGGTCCTCACCCAGCTGCCCTGTGCAGTCAGTACTACCTGAGCAACCATTTCAAAGCAGGCCCCAAAGATCCTAAATGAGCTGTTCTTACATCAGTGTTTCTAGCATAGACCTCACCCTCCAGTGTGTTGCTTGGGGCATAAAGCAGTAACTGTCTCCATGGGCATAGCTCAAACATAGCAATCCATAACAGGGATGCTAGAAAAAAATAAAGACCTGAGAAGTGAGGAAAGCACAAAGAGATAGGCTAGAAAAACACATATCATGGAAGTAAAGGCCCTGAAAGTTGCATCAAGTTGATGGAAAAATGAACTGCTCAGATGTTCATTGTAAACCCACAGTCTTTCCAGGCTCTCCAGGGCCAGAGCAGAAGCCCAAGCAGCTTGAGCTAGAGGACAGTATCCCTAAAAATTCACCTGTTGCACGCTCTGCAAACAAGAGACAGAAGGGTTTGCAGTGCACAGGAACAGAACTTACACAGTTTTCTGGTCTATTTGAATTGATGGATACTGTAGACTCAAATACTGCTGGGAAGCCCTGGGGGAGAATGTTAACATGTGACAAGCTTTTGACTTAAGAAAACCTGAACACAACCTGTCTTAGATCACAAAACACAGTGGGTGGGACTGTTCTGGCACACCAGTTCGGAAATTCTCTGCCCTAGGATGGGCTGAGGTGTTTCACATAGGCTGGCAGTATATGGATTCCACACTGAAGTCCGAGGTATTCTGAATTTCTCACACAGTACTAATAACAGACCATTTTAGCTCAAGTTCATCTGCTTTTATGGCAAATAACTCTGCATACCCAGTATTTATTATTTGTAATGTAGCACCAGAATCCTGTTAACAGCTTAATTTTGTGAATCTCTTACACAACACCTGCAAAGAAAACTTTGCAGCCGCTGAGCTTGTTATGGGTTGGGTACTCCTTTGCATCCTGACTGAATCCTAAATGTACCCAATAAAGCTCCATTTATTTTAGCTAGGGATATTTCCATAGGCCTGTTTTGATAGGCAGAGCTCCCTCCCCTCTGCTTCAGTGTCTTTTCCATTTAAGAGTCACAAATTTAAAGGTTTAAAAATAAATAAATATATGGAATAGGAAACTATCATAGCTTCAAAATCTCACTTTCTGGATAGAATTTAGGACAAGGGACAATACTAACAAATACAATTTGTACCAGACTTTAAAGCCTACAGGCCAATGATCACACACATACACAAATTCACGCTGTGAATTCTCTTACAAGTTTGCTGGAGATAACACAAAAAAGCTTGTTTAGAGACCTCTGCTCTTTTCTTTTTTTTTTAATCACTGTGTTTATTTTTGTTATGCCCTTGCACACACAGCCCTTAGCTCTCCACTTGCAGTGTGCATTCTGCTCATCCCACCAAAGCAGGAGGGGAATTTGAGGAGAACAAGTTTCCTGACTGTACGCAGAGCACGTCACCACACCGGGACACTCAGAGTCAGTGGTGCAGCCCTCTGTGGTCAGGGCTGCATGGAAGCCTTCTGGTAACAGGCTGGGGCAGGCAGGTCTGTCACTCTGGACATATGAAACTGCACTGCCAGGAAACTGCAGCTCCTTTGAACAGCTTGTGTGCAGGGTAACAAGGCTGGCTCTGCAGTTCAGCACAGGCAGCTGTCACAGCCCTCCCTTGCCTGCTCGACCTAGGGAAGAGTGAAACACAGCCAAGGAAAGAACACAGTTCAAAGGCCTGAGCCTGAAAGCAAATGCTAAAAAAAAAAAAGGAAAAGGAAAAATAAGAACAAAGAAATCTTAAGCTGGTTTGTCTGTTTTTGCAATTTACACAACTGTAAACAAATTCAGTGGTTTATTAGTTTATAATGCTTTTTGTGGTCATGTAATTCAAACGTGAGCTTTGATATAAGAAATGGAATTTGGCAAGAAAGGAGTTTCAAGGCAGCCTACTCACTTTCCCATTAAGAAGATTAAAAAAGAATTCAAAATATTTAACTTTGGGTAATAAGGTCTATACTTGTGTAGCAACTAATCTTGTGCTCATGCACATCCCAATTTGGTACTGCCCTGCTCAACTTTAGGCAAGTAAGTAATCTCACTGACTTCCCGCATACTTCAGGAAACGCTAAGTGCTTTGCTGAAATGGGGCCATAATCAGATTTAAACAGTGTCCTTTAATGAGGATTTACTCATTAGAATAAAAGGTCTCCAGAAAAGCCACTCAGCCTGTTAAAAGCCAGCCATTCACCTTAACCAGCAACTTTTTATCAAATTTTGCTTTTAAATAAAGCTATCCTACATTTAAGGGTGGAATCCACAAAGAGTTATTTTAAACAGAACATTTCAAGTTCAGCTAAATCTGGGAAAAATCAGAGCCTGGGCTCTTAACTGTATCCGGACTCGCTGTGCCTATATGTAGAGGCAGCAGCACACAATCCCTTAGTGTACCACAGCCACTTGGGCATTCAGTAACTCTCAATGTGCTGTCTTGCTTTTGTAATCCAACAGGCAACATCCATATTTTCTGGCCAAGTTCTTTTCTTTTATGATTTTTTCCAGATTTCAGTCGTTACTTGCATGCAAAAGGAATTGAATTCAAACCTTTATGCTACAACAGGCTCTAATTGTATATACTACATACTTTTAAACACTAACCATTCTCAAGAGCAGCAACTGAGAAATAGCCTCACTTGGCCTTGAAAATACAGGATGTAGTTAGGAATAAGGGAAAAATTTACTGAAGAAATACCATGTAGTTCCCCATCTCCAACTCAAAGATAAGGCCAGTATTTTAAATGTAAACACTCATGATTTCCTTTAGAGCATGTTTAGGTCTTTATCACAATTACAATAATTCTGTTCTTGCTTTAGCAGTGCCCTCTTGCAGGTGTTACTGCAGAGAAAGTCTTTATTTCACAAAAAGTTACCCTAAAGAAGAAATTACATTATCCCACATCCACACATAGCAATAACCATCCATTTAGCTATTTAGAAAAGCATTAGCAAAGCCACAGAAGCTGCAGCTTTTATAGCCAGTACAGATTTAATTTTCCCAGTGGGAAGAGGGGAAAGTTTTTCCTGAGCAGGTACATCTGCACACTCCAGAGAGGCTGCTTGGCCTTACTCCCACAGCACTGCTGGTGGATGGGCTTGTCTGCAAAAGGAAGCTCTGCTGGATTTAAATGGGAGGCTTAGTTTTAAACAGAGTTCAAGTGCAAAAAGCCACGTGGACATTTATTTCATGTGGTTTATTTTTATTTGGCTTAATTGATTCTGCATCAACCAAATAAAAAAGACAGCCAGAATCCTTAATTCCCACAATAGAGTCTTCACCATTCAATCCAAATTAAAGTAGCAGTTTATTTAAACTAAAGTCATTCTGCATGGACAAGGCCAAAGCTAATCAAGTGTTGTCTCATCACAATCCCAGCAAACAGTCTGAGCGGAGATAACAGCAAGTTCTGCTTCCTGCCACAGCGACCAGCAGTGAGGGAGGGAGGTTCTTCCAGTCCAGAGGAAGACCAGTTTGGACTATACAGGGAAGAGGGAGAAGGGCTTCCTGCTAGATGGGGCTGGCAAATCTATTTCTGTGCCAAAGAAACAATCCCCTCAGCATCCCTCCAGTGTGTTGTCGAACCTGACCTGTGTGAAATTTGAGAATGGATATAAATCAAAGGGAGAAAAAGTAATAAAAAGCTCCCGGCAGACTTGATGACATGTTGATAATGTTCTCGTCCTGGAGTCAGGGTGACACCAGCCCAAAGATGATATATAGAACTAAGCCCACATACCGACGATTTACTGGCCTAACGACAGTTTTCATTGATCAGAGGCCAACAATTACTGGATTCCTTCCCACTGCCTATTTCAGTATCAGGCTCTGGCGTATAATCAAAACACTAGCCCTGCTTCTCCACAGTTCATGTGCCAACTTTGCAGTGGATGCTCAAGCCAAGCAAGAATGATATGCAAATCTGGCAGGTGTTTGGGGCATACCAGTGCTGCTCAAAAACCCAGCCATAAAAAAGGGAACGGCAGACAGGCCAGGGGAGTCCCGATCCACTGCAGAGAGGCTGCAGGCTCTGTACAGTACACAGTAAACAGGTCCCAGAAACTGGAGACATGGCTTTCAGGCAGCAACAGAAAAGCTCAATTTTTTTATCTCAGTATAAACAAAGCACATTCTTTATATCCCCTCCAGATTGTCTAAAGGCCTCTCTTGCCACTGCAGCTTATTTCAAAAAGAACAAGAACTTACAAACAAATAGAGCAACCGGTGCTGGTATCAATCACATAACATTCCTTTGCATTTTCTTTTGCTTTGTATCTTGAAGTAGGGAACCAGTAGAAAGAGATTTCCTTCCCAAGTGTATGGAAAATGGATGTGTCAAACTGAATTAATATCTGCAATAGCACATTTAAATGGCCATGATTAAGCTGCTGGAACGAGATGAATCAACGCGGGAAAGGTGCTGGCAAAGAAATATTTTTCCAGTGTATCACTGTCTCTTACAGACAGGCAAGTGCATGTAATTTGTCTTGGTCTATCAGGATTTACCTCTCTGTCCCACAGTTAGCATAGAGGAATACTGCAAATTTCCAAAAGCTTCTATCCACCTTCTTTGGGACCCAAAGAAAAGTCGGGAAAGGCTCCAAAGAAACAACTTCTGCTAAAAGATGTCACTTCCTTACTGTAAAACTCATGAAATACACACATTTAGAAACTACACAGGAGCTCAGACTGATATGATGGTATCTTTGTACAACACTCTTAAAAACATACCACTAAATATTTTCCATCTCTCTTGACCTTCTATCCTCTTTCTCTTTTTCTTAAATCTGATTTGGCCAAGTTTTTCAACAGAAGCAAAAGCAGCCCAAGAGTTCAGAGTGGGAATTACTGTTTTTAGGAACACAGGCAATAGAAAATATCTTTTTAAGAGCAAATGTCTTTTGAAAAAAATTACTTTCTGCAATTTCATGAGACATCAGAGTTGACTACTTTTAGGGGAAATACAGGCAAAAACACAATATGTGTTTGAAGAAACTCAGAAGATTTGGGGGTTTCTATGTTTCAATAATATCTGTATAAAATGAAGCTATCATCAGAAATACTGTCAATATCTTGGGAGAATAACAACCACCACCCAGGTCAACCTAAATGCATAGTTTCAACCATATGTTCTTTTTTTTTTTTAGGAAAAATTTGTTTTAACACACTTAAAATATTTAACCCTCTTCTGCAAATGGAGAAAGGGTATAACTACAAAGAAAAAATTAAGAAGCTGAGTATTCAGAGGATGCTACCAGCACATACTCTGAGAAGAAAGGGAATTTTCCTCTATTCAACCTTCCCAAAAGTAAAACTTCTAAGAAGAGAGTCCAGGAGGTTTCAACACAAGTAGACTTTTATAGAGAGAATTAACTTCTGTAAAAATTTTTTGCACAAAGGAAGACCCCCTGAAAGTAGATGAGCCTGACAGCCTTTATTTGCTCCCCTATTCAATACTGGCTGTAAAGCTCTTCCTTGCTGCCTCAATTTCTAACTTCACTTAATATGGCATTTTAGCCTCCATGTCTATTTACTCCTGAAGTGTGACAGGCCAGTAACCACAATTATGTGCATTGCAGCCATGCCTACACTGCCCTGGTGAGGAGCTGGAACCCTCTCACACTGAGCACTGAACTGCCCCTGAACTGAGCCTGTGAGTGCTGACCAGGCTCCTGGCTGTCCTGTGTGCAAGGGACTCCTTGTCATCCCACAGGAAAAGCATTCCCCCAGGAATCAGCAGCACCCTGCCTCAACTGTACTAGATTATCACCGAGGAGAGCAGCTCTGCTAGAGGCTCTCTAAAGAGCCACAGCCAGAGCAGCTCAAGTACTAAAAATACACTTATTTTTTGCCCAGTGCAGACAGGTTGTTGGAAAGAGCTTCTCTATCTTTTCCCTTCTAAAAGATTAAATAGAGAATGAAAAAAATGGAAGCAGAGCTGAGGAATATGCTTTTGTTTTCCTTCTTATGAAAGGGGCTAGAATTTATTTGAGGGTCCCCATGGAATACATACTTCTTTCAGCCTCTTTTCCATTCAGTTGCTGTACTCATCTGGATCCTAACTCTCTCCTGCAACTGCTGAAACCAACCATCTTTAGTAGTTCCATATCTCTATTTTCTTTTTTATTTTTCATTCCTGGACAGGGATTATTTCAACAGCAGATTTCAGTGTGGAATGAGAAGGTGGCATTGGTAACCACTTCCTATCAGGAACTGATATTCATTGATCTGAGCCCAAAAATTAAAGGAAAGCCCAACCTGAAATGTTGAATCTGCCTGTCTGCATCACACATCTCTTGGGAGGAAATACAGGACACAGCTCACTGAGAGGAGTGTCCCCATCGTGTCATGGGTGTTTGAATTAATTCTCAGCGTATTTTGACAGTGTATCCAGAGGCTATAGTAACTTTGTTGAAGTATGTTTTCCCCCACCCTTTCATATCACTGTTCTTTCCTCCTTTCACTAGTATTTGGACAGCCTGGTGTTCATCAGCATGCCCTCCTAGTCGGGAAGGCATCTGTTTCAGCTTCAAGTGGTCTGTGGGGAAAATCAAAACTTTTATGTTCAAAGAGGCCAAATAATCACCTGAAGAGGGTTCCCAGATCAGACCATCTGTATGCAGTAAGTAGGTGTGTTTCTAAATATCAGATTTTTGGAGATGAAATAATCTACAAGTGCAAAGGTGAAAGAGTTATTCATACCACTTAATTCAAATAGTAACCCTACCAATCAAGGTTAAAATTTTCTTTTCAGGTGTAACTCTTTCCCAAGGGGTTTGCTTTATGCACATGGTACCCCTATGCTGCTCACTATACACATTGACAGGGCCAAATGTCATTATATCAACTTATTTTTATATCTGGACAGAGACAACATCATGGTAAATAACCAACCTTCTTTCTCAGTTGCTGAAGGTGCCATACTTGCAGAAGTACACTGTCTGACAGTTTTTCAGGGCCTCCTCTGTTGGATTTATTTGCTGCATTTGACTGATCTTTGATGAATCTGGGTTATGACAGTGAACTATTGTAATGCATTGTGTGTCGAAATCAGGTCAACACTGAGTTTGTTTTACACCTTTAGTGACATATGAATGATTTATAAACTTTTTCTAATCAGCAGGAGACTGTTTGATGCTGTTCCAAACTGTCCTGGACAGTAACTACTCATGCTTCTGAAATGTAAGAGTACTGTAGAAGCTACCAGAAGCTCTGGCATTGCCTACAGACGAAGGCAGGTATGAGGACATCCCACTCAGCAGCAGTCTGTCCAGAAGTGGAAGGTTAGGTTAAGAATGCAGTCTTAAATTCCTCAAAATTTCTTCAGTAGGGCTCTTCCACCCCTTCAGTCAGGGCTTTTGTTTGGCTGGTGCAAGGTAAATGTTTCCAGCTTGAATTCAGAGGATGGGTTACCTAGTGAAAACATGTGGAGTAAAAGCACTCCAAAAACTATTTGTCAGCCTTCAGAATTTGTTCCTGCATCTTTATTGTAGCTATCTTTCCCATTTCTCCTCTTCCCCACTGTTTCTATTTCTCATTTCAGATCTCAGCCTTTTCACTGCACTAGCTTTTCTTTTTTTGGACAGTTGGTGGTTTCTGTTTACGTACAGGAGTCAACATACATCAAAACATTTCTACATGCCAAACCTCTCAGACTTAAAATGTGTGCCTAAACTGAGAAACACAAGAAATAAGTTTGCAGAATTAAACTTTAAGTAATTTACCAGACCAGTTCCTCTAACTTCATCTTCATCGTCCCCCACTTTCAGCTGATGCCAATAATTTACAATAATACAAGTGAAATGAGAAATAGGTCTGTGTGGAATGGTAGCAAAAATAAAACTAAAATGAAAGAAAGATGAAACATGGAGTCATGGTGCACTGTGCAATTAGGGTCATTTAATTTTCTATTTCACTAAGTGAAGGTTGCACACAGGGCTGATCTCTGCAAGTAGCTGTGAAGTAAAAAAGCAATTTTCAAGTATTTCTGCTCTGTCCAAGTAATAACTGAGTAAAAGGGATATAAACCCCTTCTTGTTCGCAATTTGACAACATCTGACAGAACAAGTTTCTCTATACTGCTATGCTGCAAAAATAAAAATCAAAGCAATTCTCCTCTTAACTAAGAGCCCACGCCACCAGACAGCAGAGCTGGGAGATCTGGATCTGCTGCACCCTACCTGCCCAAGTGGAATTTCTTCCCTTTATTAATCTCTCTGGCAAGTGGTGGGGCTGCCACTATATTTAGCCAGCTCATGCAGGACTGGCTCCCGCTGTCTTCAAAAGGCATATCAGGTGCTGATGCCTATTTTTAAACAGGACATCCCAACTTCCCAAGTGTGGTGACCCATGAGTTTGGACATTCTGCTTTTAATCAAGTGAGTTAATTAACTACAGGGCTCTAAAGGTAAAAACGGCATCAAAGAGGAAGAGCAGGCTACAATAAAGCAACTCAAGATCTGAACGATAGGAGCTCCTCCTACTTCAAGCACAACTATTCAGGGAAGGAATTTTTCCCCCTCCCCTTATCTATGCCACTGAAATCCAGGCAAGGCTTCTTCCTTCCTGCAAGAGGCTGACATCATCTTTTGTTCAAGAAAGTCTCTAGCACTGGTATTACTCACTCTCAAATGAAAAGTTATTCAACAGACAAACTTTTGTCCCTAAATACCATGCCACCAGGAGGATACTAAGAAAGTATTGAGATCCATGACTGAAAGTAACTACAAACTGATTTAGAGACATTAAAAGAACCTTGTAAAATAAGCATGAGAACTAGCTATGGTAGTGAGCAGTGATGGCAGGTGATAGGTTGGTACAGGATGCAATGGGGGTTGAAATAACTTTAAGGTATTTTCAAGAGAGATAAAGTATGTCATGCAGAAGTTAAAGAATTTGAGAGAACCAATCACAGAATCCAGGATTTCTTATGACCTCACCTACTTTGTAACCTTCAGCCAAAAATCCTTCCACAGCAAAGTGCTAGGGTTATTCCTTCTTCCTTATGCTAGTTACACATATCATGAAAAAGACATCCAATATTTTCAACCATTCTGAGAATTAAAAAAACCAAGAAAAAACCACAAACCAAAACAACTTATCATTGTTCAGGATATTTACACAAACATCTTCCTACTGGCACACGTCTCACCTCTAACACACAGGAGCTGTTATTTTGAGCTGTGCTGGTGGGGAAAATGCAAGGATTTTCTGTCTGTTCAATGTAAAAAGCAGATACAAAGAGATATGGGATAAGTCATAGTTTAGCACAAGGTTGAGAAGTACTGCAAGGGCTTATCCAGTTCTGTGACACACTGGCAAACACTGAAAACACAGAGAACACGATGATCAATGGACAAAACCCCGCTATCTGCAGAAGAGATGCACCCACTGTTGATAGTGGGTGTCATGTTCTGCTTCTGCAAAGATAAGTCCTTGGTCCTCTGTTTTCTCTCTCTCTGACACGTGTACACACAAACCCACTGTCCCTTAAACACCCACACTTAACAAAGTGCAACAGAGGCCAAGTTTCACAGGCAAAGGTTCCTAAATCTACCCCTTTTCAGATAGATGAGATTAATGCTTTCCTGTCAGCCTGCTGACATTCCAATTTGCTCTCCAGCTTAAAGGCCTTCCTTAGAGCAATGAATAAAGAAAGGACAGTCAGCAGCTTTCCTTTCTCCTTTTTCTGTCATCTGCTCTTCTCCATTCATGCATATACATGTCCTCTCCCAGATTTTTACCACAGCATTTCTTTTGTTAAGTTTCTCCCTTCTCAGCCATTGGACATGGTTGGGTTTTCTTTTCCCCCTGAGAGACAGTGACAGTTTTGGACACAGCAGTGACTTGCAGCACACAGAGTGGACATAAGTCTATCCATGGAAACCTGATATATCTCCTCTGGTTAAAATAGCACAACTAACTGTAAAATTTCAAAGCAGCTAGACACTGAGCAGCTAATCCTACCTTACTTACCTCCTGCTATATATTCAAAAATAACAGCGTTCTCCATGCTCTAAGAAAATTCTCACCCCTGGTCTATATATATCAATAGCACCCAGAGGAGCCAGCCAGAGACGAGGTCTCGTTCTGCCCCGAGTAACGCAGACGGCAGATCAGACATCCCTGCTCACGTGGCTTCCAGAAACAGTCCCACGGTTAAAACTGACCTCACTGAAGTTTCTGTTTCTTGCCACTGATGAAAGGAGACAGCATGACTGGCTCAGATGTCAACATTTACCTTGTAGACATCTAAAGTTAGCTGAGCTGAACTGAGCTCCAGACATGACAAGGAGTACAGGGCACTGCACAGCGCCTCAGCAGCTGTGATGAGGGGGTGCTGGTAAAGACAAAGGGTAACCAGAAATTAAATACAGATTCTGCATGTGAGTCCTATAAAATCTGGACATTTTCCTGTGCCCATTTTATTTAAATAAGATAACAAAACTGTTGTCAAATTAGAAATGAACATCCTATTTGTAGAAGCTGAAAGTCTTAGAATAAAGAAAACTATGGCAATTTATCTGAGTAGGTACTGCAGCTTCACTGAGTTGCGATTTGAAACTTTTCCAGCTGAGTTATAATTCACAAAACTCTTCATAGCTCAAGTTATTAACAAATCCAGAATAATTTTCTGTACTGTGTCACATGCAGCTCATTTGTTTTTCTCGTTTGTTTTACAGACAACTTTCATGCCTCCAGTACCTTCTTTCTTGGTGCTCTGCTGTTTTTCCCACTTATTTTCATTCCTAATCTTTAATGGCAATTTTGCAGGCAAATCACAGCATTACTTTCATTACTGCTTGACCCAATACACTTATTTGCTTAAAAAATGCTCACAACGTCCCCATTGCAATGAGGGCTCATTCTCCCCGACAGCTTTTGCTGATATTATTGTATGTTTAGTTTGTTTAATAGCCTAGTCCTCAGATACAAGTCATCAAGTCATTTTGGTCAGGCTCATTTCTGAGCAATCAAGTCAGCTGTTTAAACAATGTGCTTCCACTTCTCATCTTCAAGGTAAATTACTTCATTGGGAAGCAGAGTACTGTTAGCAGCATCTGCTGTGGTTAAATTCAAGGCAAGAGCCAAATTCTCTCACTGTTTTAAAAACACGGAGCAATTTTTTGAACTAACTAGATGGTTGAAAATTTGCTATATAATTTAGGAAGAAAAAATTTTAATTAAAGCAAAAAGAAAGAGTAAAAATAACTCTCACCCCTATCTGGTTAGAGATATGTTCAGGCACTACATGTTTTCTGCCACATGCTGGACTTGCAGTAGGATAACTGAGTTCAGAGGCTTCCCCACCATTCACCATATCCTGTAAAAACTAAAACCAAACAGGCTTTTCAATCCATCCCTCAAACTGATTTGAGCAGTCATTTACACCAGGGAGAGGATGATCAAACTGAACTTTCAAATGAGGGTGAACTCACACACATCTGGTAACCTGCAGAACTCTTTCACTCCAGATATCTTCTGGCCAACAGCTCTTCTCAACATTCATGATACTCATTCATGGATCTGATTTAAAAGAGAACAGCTTCTTCTAACAAATTCGGTCATGGGAGAAGGCTCTAAAAGGCAAGTCTACACCTCTATTTGGCAGAAGTTCTTCCTAACTGAAATTCATAAAAAAGCAATTTTTTATTAACTTGTGTATGCTTTTGAAGTTCTGGTTTGAGTTTTTCTTTCATTGTGTCAATCCTTCAAGCCATCGGATGTCCTCATTAAAAATTAATAAGGAGAGCAACATATAAGTTAAAGGCAAATTCTGGAAAACACTGAAGAAAATATTTTTCTTACGTATTTATAAAATGTTGGGCAACTTTGTACACAAATATCAAATTTAAGGGAAACTGAAGTTGCAAAAGAATGTCTCTAAGTAGGTACAATCCTGAGCCCTCAGCTCGGGTGTCATTTAGGAGATGGACTCTTGGAAAACTTTGCCTTTGGATAAACGTGTGGCCTCTTGCACTGGTAGTTATGATTCTTTCATGTGATATCGAATGGAATATGAGCAGATTTGGACAGTCAGCCCCAGCTAAACCTTAGGAAAGTGAGAATGGTTTTTAAGCAAGGGCCAGATTGTATTTGGTTAACAGGTTTTTAAAAGCGTGTGTGTAAAAGGATACTGCTGCAAAGGAAGTAGCCCAGCTTCAACTCCCATTAACCCTTGACAGGTATGACTTAAAGCTGAAATCTCACACCTTCCCTGGTTTAGCTCTAAGTGCTCAGATATGTACATAGATAATTCTCAAATTCCCAGGGTTTATAGTTCTCAACTCCATCTAATGAAGAAACATCCTCGCAGTGTTTATTTTCTGAATGCACTAGCAAGCCTCCCTGCTCTCAAGTCTCTGAATGCCCATTTCAGCCAGCTACCAATTCATGTCACACTGTAATGAGCATGAAATCGAACTATAAACCACACTTGGCCAAATTAGTATCAACAGAGACAGGGGGAAGTAAAACAGGAATAAGGGAAACCCAGTTCACAGCTGTGCAGATCATAACTAAAGTGCCACATGCAAGAACAAGATTACATTTTCTAACAAATTCCATAGAGATTAAGTCATCAAAATAATTCTGGTGGGAAGGATGGTTAATTCCACTAAACAAATCTGATATATACAGAAGGAAGTCTACTTTCTCTAAAATGGACAGAGCCTATGATAGATTCGAGAATAGCTGTCATGGCTAAGACAAGAGAACTTTGTGACCCTAGTAATGCAGTTGGCTACACAATTAGGCAAACTTTGAAATTATCAGTTGTATTTTGGAAGTGTCTAAAAATCCAAATATTCCCACTCTTAAACACAAATAGAAGATATATTCTGCTGTGCACAGTCTTTGGAGGTGAGAGACATAAGTAAACATAGTACTGGAGAAAAAGACCCAAAGGAAATTAAACTACTTATTTCCAGTCACAGAAGGATTCAATAGAGAATTGAAAATAGTGTGGAAGTCCCTCCATCCCATTTCCTGAATGATGACCCTGAGGCTGTACATAATTACAGAAGTATAATAAAATGTTCCATGTAATACTTGCTTTGTCATCCTTCTTGAATAGACACAGACACAATGCCAGCTTTCAAAGAAAAGTCAAATTTTTATTCTTTCCCACATCTCTATATTGGATATTTCATGCCTCTGAGGAAGAGGGAGAAAAGGCAGACTCAGGTGTAGCTTTGTTATGCTGGAGCAAAAATCTCTTATGGTATAACTTTGCCCTAGGACACAGAAGAATTTTTGCTGTTTTTCAGAGACCAAGACATGGAGAGAAAGAACACACATGGAAGAGAAAAAGGAATGTCCAAGACAGGTTGAGGTTAGAGGCTGAGTTGGAAAAAAAAAGAATTGGAAAAAGTGATGAGAGACAGAAAACAAAAATATGGGTTAAAAGACCTAATATGGCTAAGCAAAGTATTAGTCCATGGTTTTAGGAGAGCTCTTCTTAATACTGGGCTCTCAAGACAACTCCAGGGAAGCTTTTTCTTTTCTCTGGCACATTGATCAGTGTCACGCCAATAACACCAGGTCGCTGTAAGAAGCAGCTCTGCTTTGAGCACAGTCAGGAAGGAGGAGAGTCACAGAAACAGAGCTGATGGGGAGACCTGCTGACACACTGCTGTAGGCAGTGTCTTGCTGCAGTGGAGGGAAGGAACAAGAGCATGAAAAGCCTGGGGAAACAGGCCCAGCTCCAATTCTTTCTCTCTCCATGGAAGTGGCAGCTCCCCTCAGACCAGATGCCACATGTGTACACTGGCCTGTTCTGACTACAACTACAGCCATTCAAAGAATATTTCCTTTGCCAGACAGTACCATTCTAATCATCCACACCACTCAGTTTCAGGCTATCATTTCAAATAACATTTAGACGCAATTATTATTAGTAGTAATAGTCTCAGCACCAAATTAATGCAATGTGAACATCACACTTCTTAGGATCAACAATTAGAGAAAGTTAAGCATCCCATTACCAGATTTTACATAAAACATAGATCTGCTGATGCATTTGCTTTTCCCATCCATCACGTGCTAGTCTTTTAACAGGAAATGAGGAATGGTTTATTACCTCCAAGAGCTGTATTCTCATCCCAAGGCAACATCCAATAAATACACCAATACCTCTGTTATGCAAACATCTCCTTTGTGGGAGGACAAGCACTGTCCCTGTGTTTGTTCTCACATTCACCAAGTTCTATTCATCCTTAAAACTTGTTCACCCCAAAAAAGGTATAAAATATTATTAATAGCAAAGATCAGCCTTACTACAGGATGAACTAAACCCACAAGACATTATCTCTTTTTTTGGATGTTTAACTTGGGGTATGTGAAGAGAAAAATTAATGCAAGGTGAAATAGACAAGCCTTATACACAATGTTGTTTCTCAATATTGCCAATTTAGATGAAGCAAACATGCAAAACCAGACTATCAGCTCACAGGATGAGAGCTGAGCTATCTTTCTGCAGTCTCAGAAGCAACACCTCTTCCCTGACACATAATAAATAAAAGGGTTCAAAATTTGGGCGGTAACAGAAGCCTCAAGGAGCTTCAGACTGCTAACTCCCTGTGGTAGTCTGCCAAGCCAGCTGAGGGAATGGTGTGGTTTCTCCATGGTAAAAAAGAAAACCAAAATTCGAGTAAAACATGCCACAGTCCCAACAAGTGCTGTCAGAGAAAAAACATGAAGAAAGAGCTGGAGCATCTGAAATGCTGCTGGTGCTTGAGCTGAGTTGTGGCCCCAGGAAGAACTGAAGGACTGGGAGGACTGTGACTCCCATGGAGAGAAGTTAAGAGGACAAGTCCACGAGCCAGGTGTAAGGGCAAATATCATCACTGGACACGACCGAAAGGTGCTCCAAGAGCTGAGCACTCTGAGCTGCCACTGTTTAGATAAAACAAGGCCATGGCTATGGTTTCCTAGGAGGGCAGCTTCTAACATTCATTTGGAGTTTCAGATTGGCCCAATCCAGGGACTCAACACCAAACTCGACACTCGAGAGAAAACTCACTTTCATCATACACACAGAAACATCCTGGTAAATACCCAGGGACCTGCCCGCATCTCCCAGGGTAAGATCACCACACAGAGGTGCTGGACACCATTTGCTGCGAAGTGTTCACATGTGGCAAACCAAGTGTGATTCTGGTATTCCCTGTCCACTTCCCATCTGGCTGCCTGCCTCCAGCTCCCTCCACGTGGTGAACCACTGCACGCCCAGCAGCTGCAGCCCTCGCAGAGCCACCCAATCCCTATGCTGTCACTCCAGCAGCTTCTTGCTCTACCAGCAAAAAGAGAGATGACAGAAAAGTAAGAAGTAGAGGGAAAAAGAATGATCTGGGGAAAGGCAGATACAGAGGGAACAAAAATAATAATCAGGAAGACATACTGCACAACAGCAAGGAAAGAAAACAAGATCAGAAGGCAGAGTGGGATGAAAACCTTAAGAGTACACAAGAGCTGAAAAGGAAGATAAACAGCAACAAGTATCCTTTGCTACACAGGGCTCTCCATAGAGATACAAAGGGGAAAATTTGCCTCTAATTAGAATTAACTACTTCCATTCCCCTCCACAGCACATCAGCTTCCAAGTTTCTATCTCAGCGTTCTCCCTGTCTCCCTGGGCAGCAGCACTCGTGTGGAGGTTCAGCCACCCGCGGGCCCGGGTGCCGCAGGGACCGGCCACGGGCCGCGGGCTGGGGGCCAGCCCTGTGCACAGGGGCTCTTCACCTGTGTCCCAGCAGGAGCCATCACAGTCCATTACACAGACCTCGGATACAACTAAACAGTGCATTCATTTCTGTTCTAAGGAAACTGCCATGTTCATTTGGACATGCCTGTTAAGCCTTAAGAAAAAATAAATTTGAGCAACTGCCAAATTTAAAGCCTTGTGTTTGATAATAATTTTTTTTTTCCCCCAAGTAGCATAATGGGCCTAATCCATATTGTGGGCAAGTATCCTGTAAAATTTAATTAAGAGGCCAAAGCTGGTAAACAAAGTGATATTATGACACCAGAAATATAACAGTTTTGTGAGGTTTCAATGTAACTCAAGTCACAGGTGGTTCATAGTCCATGAACCCCTTTGCTGAAACTACCTACTGTACTTTTTTTGTACATGTAACACACTGGGGCTTAGTGCCCCTAAATGTTTCCTGGAGGAGGACATGAAATAATTATCTTGGTATACTTAGCCTTCACTAAACAAAAAAATATTTCCATTTCCACCCTTTGGGATTTCATATGCCCTGAAGTTTGATGGTTAAAAGTGCCGTACTAAGATCATAAAAAAGGTTCAGGCTTTTCTCCAGGGAAATGTTATACTGTGATCTCACTGTTTTCCCAGATAAATTTCATTGCATTGTTTCTTTTGCAGCAGTTTTAGACCCATGTGAATGCCATAGCCAATACCAGATGTGCCTCCACGCACTTGCAAGAGAGCTCTGAACAAAGAAAATCCAGGAGAGCTGGAGTTCTGCTTAATGAGAACAGCCCTGGGACAAAGCTTTAATAGTTTAACTAAAATTACATTCAAAACTTAATTAGCAGAAGCTCTGAACTCACAAGCTGTGGCCCATGAGTTCTAATACACTAATTAGCTAAGACACCCTTTAAAGCCAAGTACAGCTAAACCTTCCTGAAGAGCTGTCACGTGAGTCCTTGGATCCCAGGCAACATTTGTGCTGCACATGGGAAGTTCAGCATTATTTCACTACAGTGCTGCTGCATACACAATTATTGTAGGTCCCAATCACTCTGGGTAACAAATAAACTATAAAATGTTCATAGCATACAGTCCTATATGCAAGGAAAGATCAAAGCAAACTTTAAATAACCTTTAAGCTCAATCTTTAAGCAACCTGGCCTAGTGGAAGGTGTCTGTGCCTATGGCAGAGGGGCTGGAACTGGATGGTCGTTAAAGGCCCTTCCAGCCCAAACCATTCTATGACGATGGTTCTACAACTTACACACAGTAATGTGAGCCAAAAACTTGGACAGCTGGACAAGAATTTTCAAAACTTCAGAAAAATTATACCTTAAAGAAGGGTAAGAACATTAGAAGAAAAGATTCTTTTCAAACATCTGATGTAAAAATCTGATGTTTCAGCCATTTTGAATAAAATGTCACATTTTTTGAAAATAAGTTTTGTGACACAGTCTATTTTGACAAATTATATTGTCTGGGAAATAAAATTCACTTTAGGATCCCAAATCAGCTCTGGGTTGTCCCACTATCTTTAGTGACACTATTTAATATGGCACTAAATATTATATTTAATGATATTTAATTATAAATATTTAATATTTATATCTTAAGCAAGACTGCTGATTTCAGTAGGAAATTCAGTTAAGGCCAGATTTTGGGATATGAAGAAGAACTGCAAGTATTGCAGAACCTCACAAGGAATACATACAGATTTTTTACTGTAAAATTTTCCCTTTGAAACTAACCCTGAAAAAGGTTAAAATACCTTTTTGTTGTGTTGATGCAAACATCTGTATTTCAGCTGTTACCATTTCACCACATTTTATCATGGAAGTTTTCAACATGCCTTATACAGTGGAGACTGGGAAAGAGAAAAGTTAATTTAGGGCATCAGGGCAATTTGTATTTATTTTTAAGACTACCCTACAGTCTTAAAGAAAGAGAACAAAAGGAAATTTTACACTCCCGTGACAGATTTCCAGCCAGTGAAATCCATAGTACTTAATTTATTTACCTTTGAAGGACAAACAGAGACATTGCCAGGATTTGGATCTCTTGTGCCAGGGCATTTCAGTGGTTGAAACCTGATGCTTCTATGACCCAGTCATTAGTTTTCTCTCCCTGAGGCCTTATTCTTCCTGCTAAAAAGGCGTGTTTCTACCTTTCAAGATAACTAACTTAGGCAAAAATTAGATGTAGTTTGGTACCCAACGGTTAAGAGGAGGAGCCTTTCCAACAGGAAAATTGGGAAATCTCTTTCCCTGCCCCGCAAAGCAATCAAAACTCGTGCAGCATTATTGGGTTATTTTATTTTAATGGATCTTGGTCAGTTTATAAATGTGCTTACATGGCTGGCTGTAACCACAGGGGATAACCTTGAGAACCGAGAGGGTTACTCCAGCCCTTTGCCTCACTTTTTCTAATGCACAGGTGACACTCAAAGATAGAAGGTTTTTAAATATATGGCAAACTAGATAGAGTCACCCCCTGGCTGCTGCTGACCTTGTGTGGCCAGCCCTCAGTTAAAGCTGCAGCACCTAGTCTTCACTGTGTTCCTACCTTGAGATAGCACAGAGAACTCAGAACCCTGAATTTTAAAAATATACTTCTGCTGGAGTGATGTCCACTGCCAACACCCAGATAATACAAACCAGCAAACTTTGACTAGGGACAAAGCACAGTGTGCTGTAGGAACACCATGCACACGTCTGAAAACTGGGCCCTGGCACTGAACCTGATCAGAGACCCTCTGAGTCTACTCAGCACACAGAACAACATCTCACCCACCCCTGTGGGGGGGACACTGGGCATTCATTCTGCTTTCACCAAACACTGCTAAGAGTAGCAGGCAAACATCAAATATTACACATTGCAACAATCCTGTCACGTGGTGAGTACTGTTTTACGTGTGGAACTGTATAAAACTCACACTGACACAAATCCATAGCTAATAGCTATTAGGGTGCTTACTATCTACATGAAGTGTCCTTCTTTTCAGCTTTATACAATGTACATGAGATCCACAAAACATCAAGGGAAATCTTAACCAGGAGTGCAGAAAAACTTACTCCCAACAGGTTGACTCTAATAACAAAATAAAAAAAGAGAGAGGAGTACATCAAAGTACAGTATTTAGTTCTGCTTGTATGTGTAAAGCACTAAGTCTTCCCTTGAGGATACAGAGTTGTGATGTTTGGTCCTGCACTGTGCTGCCTCCGTTAAACCCATAGAAAGAGTTCAGGCCTCATGATAACTTTGCAACTGCTGATCCAGTAAGCTGCTTAAAAAGACTCTTGATCTCTCAAAGCAAATTTTTTACTTCCAGTTTCAAGTTACATTCCCTATTTCAAGTGACTAAAAAAAGAAGAATCAAGGGGGAAAAATTTTTTTTAAATGAAGAAAAATTAAAATGAGACACGCAAGCTTTCCACGGAAATCAGCCAGCAAGAATTCAAGAGCACACTGTTCAGATTTCAGTCCAGAGTGTTCAAGGTAATAGGTTGGCAGCAAAATGAGCTTAACCTCCCCCTTTCTCCTGTAAGTAAATGTAGAAAGGAGTCTAGCTGGATCTGCAACACAAAATGAGTTTCCATTGCAGCCACAGCAGTGACTGCTGCTCTGCAGTTGTAAGGAAATGCTTCATGTCACACGGCCAGGAAGAGAAACCCATGGAGAAAGAAAACTCATGAGGTTCATCCTCCTGCCTCCATTCCAAATCTTCTTTAGTCCCAAAGGAGAGATAATGCAATCTAGAATCGGGTTAGATTTTCCAT
Source organism: Edolisoma coerulescens (assembly GCA_013397115.1). NCBI lineage: Eukaryota > Metazoa > Chordata > Aves > Passeriformes > Campephagidae > Edolisoma > Edolisoma coerulescens. The sequence continues at coordinate 2,082,461 of VWZW01000978.1, read as the reverse complement.
CGACTCTCAAGACAGACTGTCCCAGCCAAGAGGGTGCCCTGCAGAGGAGCTGGCGAGCTCTCGGGAGCCCAGGCTGGGGCGGCATCCGAGCACCTCTCTGGCTGTAAATGTATCCTGGCTTCCTTCTGTTTCAGAAAATAATTCACAGAAATGAAGAAGCTCACCAGAAAGATACCTAAGATATTTTTCCTCTTTCCATGTTAAGTTTCCAATGAATTTCCCACAGATGGAGAAAATCTGATCTTGTGCCCTGAATCTCCAGCTTGTAGAACTGTTTGCTCTGTAGACTGTCATGAACAAGTTAAATGCAAGGTGAATTTATCAGGGGCTTTTATTTCTAGTTAGCATCTGGGAAAAAAAAAAAACAAGCAAAAAAACCCAAAGCAATTAACTCTTAGAGGATCATTGAGACACTAGAAATGCATATGTAAATATGCAGAACAGTCACTACACTTTATTTCTACTTGTGAAGCAAGACAGGTTGAATTATAGAATCCATGTGTCCTCTCAAATTCAAGTATTCCTGTCCATCCCAAGTGAACAATGGATGAGCTGCTGTATAACAATGATGCCCCCAAAGGCCCTGTAGCAATTTTATTTATGCAATTTAGACTTCACTTTAGTTATTTTCAATGCGACAGAGTTCAAGCAATACCAGCTCTTATTGCCAACTATCTCATTCCTGCACATTATTTGACTAACAGCACTGCTTCCTAATAACCATATTTGCTTCGTAATTAATGCAGCTAGAGTTTGCAAAAATTGCACAAGTTGTAGGAACAAGGATGAGACATAAGAGCCTCAGGCATATTGAAACAAATCTCTCCTTCTCACACATCCACTCTCAAAGTGTTTGTGTAAACATGAAAAAAAAATTGGCTCATTTTCACTTTATTTAGGCCATAGAAGACCAGGAGGTGGCAACACTTGGATATTACTGTCATGCTGAAATCTTGACATGTGGGAGAAAAAAAAATGCTATAAATAAAATATATAGATGATTGAAGTAAATGGGAACTGCACATATGCATCCAAGAACTTTATTTGGCCCATAAAATGGAAAACCAGCATCAGCTAAAACCACAACAGAAATGGATATAATTTGTCAGGTCCAAATGCAAGAATACAAATGGAAATGACAGAGGCAGAACACTAAAACCTCAAAGAGGATCTGCAATAGACATCAAAATACTTACAGAAATTACAGAGAAACACACTTGAAAATAAATAATTGAGGACAAGCCTGCTAATATAATTAGTTCCTCCAGTGCAGGAAAGGTAAAATAGAGTATGGAAGTTGGGATGTGGAAAAAAAGGAGATTTATAACAAGTAGCATGCTTCTGCTTACCAAAAAAAAAAAAAAAAAAAATCCAGTTAATGGTAACTTTCTACTGCCACCTCCTTCCTCATTAACCAGCACATGCCCTCACCAGGAGTAATTTCATATCAAAGCCAGTTGTAATTATGCTGTGTGCAAATCCAGGAGGTTATCGTGCCAGGTAGTTTAACTACTGATGTCCCTGTGATTGTGACAGCCAAGTGCTTTTATGCAAAATGCAACTTACAAATCACAGAGCATGTGGAATGAATCAATAATTGGGCAAATCTGCTCTCTCATGAACAGTTTTCAAATTTCTGTGTGAGACAAGCATAAGCAGAGTCCTTGGGCAATCAGACAGTACACCACTGAACTTTATGCAGCAAGGCTTGCTCTTGGACTACATTTTTGAAAGCAGTGGTTGGCAGAAACAAACATATCTGTCTTCTTGCCAGAGCTTGATGAGCTCCTGTTGGAGAAAAGAATGCCCCTGCAAAAACCAGGCAGAATTAGGCTTTTCTGGGAAATTGAGGTATAGGGAGTGACCACTTTAGAGTTTGCGTTATCAAGTGCCTTGCCAACATTAAAGTCTCAAGACAAGTACTATTTCACTTTGGTAATGTCTAGCAATTATTCCCCTCCATTTGGACCTCAAAATATCTCCGGATACAAGATGACAGTGCCTGCCCACCACTCTGCCAGTCTATCAAAGAGCTAAGCCTTTCTATTACGTGACTCTCAACTCTGATGCCCACAATACATTGGCTTCAGCTCCTCTTTCAAGAAGACATTCTTACAGGTATCAGGGCTCTCCTTTTTCTTGTGTAAGGGCCTCTGATCTAGAAAGAAAGAAATTTGCTGGGATTTATATTCCCTTTCTGTTTTTCTGAAGCTTTTGGTATTCTGTCTTTATCCTTCATGTCTGATGATTTGAATATCACTGTTCTGACAGATACATCATTTCCCTCCTTACAAGTGTTTCTATTACTCTTTTGATTTCGAACTGATCATCATTCTGATTTAAATGCAACAGTTCAGCTAACAAGTTGTCTAAAAAGATAATCAAGACTCCTTTTCTCACATTTTCTTGTCACTTACTAGCCTATAATACTCAAGGGCTTCTATTCCAAAATCTCTTTGAATTACAGCTCCTCATTCACTTCTGGAAGACTCAAGGTTGGATTAAACTTCTTATATTGCTTCCTGTTACAGTCTTAAAAGGACTCTTTTTGTGTCTTGCATTACTTTCTTTCCATTCTTCATACACTTATTTGTCATTTGCATTTCAGTAGCACTTGGAGGTCCCAACGAAGCTGTCGAAACAGGTTTGCACATTACAGCACTGGAATAGAGGGGCTCTGCCCCAGGAGTTAGAAGTGGAAAGAAACAAATAAAGGATCACTATCTTTCTGGGAAGGATGAACAAGCAAAATACAGAAACAAGACTTGTCCAAGCTTACAAGTAAGTCTCTGAAAGATACAGAAAGAGAGGCCAGATCTCCTAGAGCTGAAATCTCCCCATCTCCTCTCTCCGGTATTCTCTTTCCCAAGGCACTTGTGCCCATCTGGTCTATTCAGTTACGCGAGACCAACATATAAATGGCTGTAATTTGACTTTTGCAGCCTCCAAAATCCATTTTTCCAACTGCCAAAGATGGAGCTGCAGTAGACCAAAAGCAATCGATTTTGAAAAATGAGTGAAAGGAGTAAACCGGAATGGCTGATCCCCATTTCCATGCAGCAGCACCTCAAGGTACTGAGTGAACTAAAACGACAGTCCAAGAAATTTGATATTAAATTTTAAATGAAGAAAACACATGCTTTGAAGAACAGATGACTTCTAAGCAAAGATGAGATATTATTTTTCACAAAAATACATTTATTGCTGAATGTCTTATATTAAAAAAAATATAAAAAAAAAAAAAATTCTACAAGAAGCCCAGCCTGGAGCATATAATGGTTTATGCAACAAATACTTGTGAAATGCCTACTTAAAAAGTTAAACCCCCTGGAGGGCTTGTGAATCTTTTAGTTGTAATGTACCCCTGGAGGATTTTATTTTGTATCCGCCTAGCCTAAAGTTAAAGAGCACTTTTTGAACATGTTTGCTTTACTTGAAGCTAAAATCTAGGTTACTTGGGGGAGGGCAATGGAGAGTCTAATAAATCTTACAATATACTTCTTGGCAAGAAAACTACTTACTGGTGTCATGAAGAAACAACTTTACTGCTCTCTAAAGAAATATTGGTTTCAGAAGTTACTATTGTATTCAAGACACATGGAAGCTACATTAAATCAAGTTGCGAAACATACTTTGTAATATGTGTTTAAAAAAAAAAGTTAAATCCTGAAACAGATTCTGACATATTAAAAACAGGAGAAAAAAAAGGAAAAAAAAAGGAAAGTTTCTAAGGCTTCCATAAATTTTGAAGGAGGAAGTTTAAAACTTGGGTGTTCCTCTCCCTAAGTCACATTCCACAAGGAAACAGCTTGATTTTATGTATATAGTTTTACCATTCAAACTTCAGTAGGGATTTTTTTAAGCTTCTATTTTCACCATTAAAAATTGTGTACTTCTAAGCACAGGAAGCATGAATAGGGAGCCCACTTGCTCTGAGGATACCAGCTAGAATATGTTTTCTTACTCATGTTTGAGAAAGTGCCCCAGCTCTTGGCTCACAACACTCCCAGTTACTTTCTTCCCCAAACACTGCATCCACAAATGGATCAGCTAATTAATCTAGACATAATTAATTAAGGCCACCAGCAGCAGAACAAAATTGCTTTGCCAGTTGCCTATGCATCTGGATGTCTTCCCATATGCTGCCCAGAGGAAAAAATTGAGAGGCCCAATCTTTACTGAAAATCAACTGTAAAAACAATAAAGTGAATTTAGACCCTTTGAAAGACAGCAGACTGAGTAGTCAATTTATCCTCAGAACAGGCTCAGCTCAGACAGGAGCTGAGGTGCCATGCTCAATTCTGTACCTGAGGGACCATCAATACAAAGGAAAGAAGTTGAATTCAAAGTCCCTGAATTTCTGTGCTTTCTGTTTGAAGATGCCTACAGGAATGTGAAGTGAGAGCAGGTGCCACAGCTGTCCTCCTGGGGCATATTTGGTAGACTGTTAACAAAAAATGTTTTCTTGGAAGTATTTGCAGCCATGTAACTAGCTTCTAGTTCCCCTTCCTCACACCATATATTCTGGGCTAAAGAAGTTAACTCAGTAAAATCAAGACAATAATTAAAAAAAGAAATCTACATATGAGTTAAGACTCTGATGTTTGCAGTCTGTATTTCTTAATTCCAAAATGCACTTCCTTTCCCATGTCTGGATATAGCAGATACAGCCTGCGCCACACCATAAAACTTTTGTCTTGTGAATCTTCTGTTGAATGCCGAGTATATTTGTGAAATTTTGGTCACTTAGACCACGTTTGACAGTTTCTGTTTGTTTTTCTAAGATTGTGATGCTAACGATATAGAGAATTACTCCTCCAGCTGCTAAAATCAATCCACTTCTAGGCCAGAACTGGAACCAGCAGCTCCTAAAAGGCGCAGAACAATATTGCAAGTGAGCATCCTTTTCCTCCGTGTCACTGGATTCAAAATTCTATACAGAATATTTTCAACGTATACTTTTCACACAGCAAAGATCCCTTAAGGTGGAAGCTTGTTTTAATTTAGCCTTATCTTTTGCTTCCTCCCTTACTATTCCCATGGCACTGTGGGCAACAAAAAGAAGAGGGTTAAAAGGAAAAAAAAAAAAACCACCACAAACCTTCAACACCTCAATGTCTGCCTTTCAAAACACCTCAGTTCTGATGCATCTGAGAACTAAACTCCATCACTGGCTGCTGATAATTGAAATTAAGCAAGCAGCATATTTTCAAAGCTTGAAATTCCAAAGCAAACTTTATAGGGAACCTCAGAATAATTGTCTCAACTCTGCAAATTAGAATGAATATTTAATGTTACACTGCTACCACCACAAAAGGCCTACTTCTTTTGATAAAGACACTGATTTATCTCAAAGTGTCCTGGGAGGTTGAGGCTGAAATATTGCAAGAGAAGCTGGCTTGGATCTAGGTTTCAAAAATGACAAAAAAATTATCAACCCTCAGTTCTTAACTGCCTTACATTAGTCTTCAAAGTTAAAACGGGGATTAAAAACATCACTAAGTAAAGCAAGAAAATACCAGACATGCTGGATTTCCAGCACAGTCCAATTTTATCTCCTAATTATTTAAAATGCAAGCTGCCAAGTGCACCAACCATTATGACAACAAAAATCTGATCCAACTTTGCAACAACAACAAAAAAATGTTTATCGGAGAGGTCTAAACCACAGACTCATTTTGTAAACTTGGAAGCAATTCCAGAGCTAGTGCCATACATCTCAAAGGAAAAGATAAACCTTCACTCATATTTTTATATAACAACAAATGCATCAGCAGTCTCCATGCAAAAAAAATTTAAGCCCTTCACAGTTGAAGCCACAAGACTTCAACAACAACTCCTTCTTATCAGGGATATTTCCACTAACATAAGTGCAAGTAAAACTCTTGGCAGGAGTGTCCTGAGTCGTGCATGTCAAGAGCAGGGAGCGAGGAACAAAGCTGGCTCTCAAGGGCTCTGAACACTCACTTGCTCCTTACAAGAAAGGAAACGTTTTGCCTGCTTCAGGAAGGGTCTTGCAGGACAAGAGTTTTGTGTCTTTCCAAACCATCTCTGGTTTCCAAAAAACTTTGCACAGAAATTGAAGCCAAATGGCACCTGAGAACTACAGACTGAACAGTGAACTGAAGATTTAAACAGCTCATGCGAGAAAGAGTCGCAGGCAAACACATTTGAAGCAGGAGGAAAATTTCATGTTCTTACCCACCCCTCACATTTTTTCAAATGCTCCTGGAGGACGAGCTGGCTCAGCAGATCAGAAAGGAAAATGGTGTCTTTCAATAGCAGGCTGCTGTTCCAAATTCAGCCCCGTCTAATGGTGGCTGAAAGCTATTATCCAACAGGTGGCCAATGCTGAATGAAATAGGGATTTCACTTCCAGTTTCTGTTAAGTAAGTGCCTGCAACACACAACTGGCAGTTTGAGCAGACAGGCCAAGCCCTGGCTCTCCAAACTGTGACCGAGGTGTGCTGGCAGGGCACAACAGTGGCTTACACCTGTTTTGTAGCAAAGGACTTCATTTAACCAGTGCTGTTAAATAGGAGCCAGGAGCGAGCTCGTGTTTTTAAAAGAAAGATGAAGAGCAGAATTTTACAAACAAGACTTTTGCCTGATTAATTCCAGCAACAGGAGATGTATCTAGTGTGTTTACACTATATAAATTATTATTGCATCAAATTAAACTCGAAACAACTCTTAAATTTTGTTTGAAGCTAGAAGCTGTAGGACCTTGCCATCTGATACAGCTCTGCTATCACGGTTTATGGAGCAAATGACTAAGCTATGAAATTTTACTGGATGAACCTCAGCAAAGTGCTTCAGGCTAGTTTCTCAACATTAGGACATCTGAGAGTATGGCTACATGGCAGGCATTCCACAGTAATAGCTCGTGTCAACACTTCCACTGGGGTAAATAAAGGCATAAGCTGCCTCAAATTACCTTGTGTTTACTGTGGGGTACAGGGGAATGCAGACAGAACTCCATGGAGCAGCCAGTTATTGGTGTGTCCACCACCTCACTTATCCAGAGACCATCTGCCCCAAAACTGCAACCAAACTCCCATACCAGCCTCTGAGGCACTTGATCCTGAGATCTCCACCCTAACCAGGCACAGTTTCCTACATGGGTAAGATGGGATGAGTGAGATTTAACTCTCCCAGCACTGCCATTCCGTTCTTTGCCTGGCTGCCCAAACATCCTCAGTGCAGACAACCTATTTTAAGCTTCCTCTGACACTGGCTGCCCCTATATGCTTAAAGGGAATGGCAAACCATCACCCAAAAGAACTGCCCCTAGAAGAAACCAAATAATTAGCAACATGTGCTTTGGTACAGAAAGGTGCAGAGAACGTGGCTTTCCCTTTCAAGGCACACGAAGGAAAAACCTTGGAAAAGCACGGAACTAGATACTGTTTTCTCAGCAATATTTAGTCTAACTCAGCCTCCACCTACATTCACTTTTGCACTGAAAGAAATACACTGTGTAAACTTTTTAACATTTTCTTTCCTTTATATCCTATCCAACATCTTCTCTCAAGAGTATTCAAAAAAGCTGGAAAAGGGCAGCATCTCCTCAGGTGACTCTACAGTAGGAAATGTCTTCTGCACCACAAGAGTAAAAATCTATTTCCAAAGCTGTGTTTTCACTCATGTATTATTGGTGACAATGTTACTGATGACCTAGTAACAAAGAGAATAAACCCCACATTGTCAAGACTGTGATTACATCTATATGGATACATTCAGGGAAAAGAAGGCAAACTTAAAACAAGTATTTCAATAATAAGTGAGTGTTACAAAATGGTATTTTTCCTTCTAAGTGCATGGATAAAGGACCTTTTGCTAGTCTCTGAATTTGCCTTTCACAGCTACATCATCAAGCAATGTCTTACCCAATAAAAATATTTCTGCAGAATTTAATAACTACATCTATAGCACCTTGTCTGAGATTCAAAAGCCTTGGAAATTAAAATATGGCAAGAGCAGAATTTATGACAACTCTGTGAAGTAATGTCTATGCATACACTCCCTCTTAATGTCATGATTAATTTACTGTTAGGACTATATTGTAACAAACTTATTTTAAGTTACTGGTTCTCCCCCGAAACAATGCCCACCCACAAAAGCCAAGCTGTTGGTCCCTGTGCCTGCTGGGCTGTTTTCTGCCTACTGAATGATGGCAACCAGAATAAAAGTCAACAATTCTCAGATGTGTTAAAAGCTTCAAGCTCTTTGCAGCACTCCCCATAAGCCATAAGCAAACGTGATATTGCAAAATGGCTTGTCATCACCCTCTTCCTGCCCTTCCCAACACATATATTCCTCATGAAGGGATCTTTTCTCTCCAATAGCACCTTTGAGATATTGAAACCTTACTGCTCTATTATAGGAAATAGCAGGCGAAGATGCCTGCTCTTACACAAACAATTCTGTTTATGAATTGAAAACAACTTCCAGGGTTGGCATGTCCAATATATTTATTATTTCAAGGATCATTAGTCTTTATAAAAGACAGAGCTCTGAGTTATAACTAACTGCTGTCAGCATAAACTGCTAAAGCCATGCCTAAAGTAACAACACTTCTATGTCAAATGGTATCATGTACAAGATACTCATTGAAAGCGAGAAAAATCCCATACCCCTCAATTTTGCTGGCATGGATACACACAATTATTCTATATTTTCAGTAGAAGAAAGAGAAATGGACAGAGTTCAATGAACTCAACTTTGAAGACCCTTTTCCATTACATACTTGAGAAAGTTAAGAGATGTAAACTGTGCAGCTTTAACAATTCTGAGTGGAACTAAAACCTGCACCACTTTCCAATAATTATTCCACACTCAAACAGACCGTTACTGCCATGTCTTTACATCCAATTTTTCCCAAGTTCCACTGTTATTCCTCATCATTCTCCTTCACAGATCTGGGTAACCTTTTTTTAGGCATCAAACAATATAGACGAAATTCTCGTTCAGTCTTCACTTCAGTATTTACTGGAATGTTTACATATGGAAACAGATTGCAATAGGTATTCCAGAATAGCTGCTGTGCAAACACTCTGTATCACAATAAAAGTCTGCACAAGTTAGCACATAAATTACTGATAAATAAAAGCACTTTTTATTCTTTCACTCTACGTCTATAACAAAGGGTCTTACCAGCTTCCCTACATAAAGAAGCAGTAAACAGTTTTCCCTTTCAGTTTTCTTAGTTCAACCCTTAGGTCTTCTGTGAATTTTTTCAAGCTTGCCCATTGTCTTTTTGGGTTTGTTTTTTTTTTTTTTTTCTGGGAACAAAAAGATTTTATAATGGTGGCACACAACCATATATTGCACATTGCCTGTGCACACTACCAGACTTGGACTGGCCTCAGCATCCACTCTGAAATACACCTAAGTTCCCCACATGCACTTTTACCCACAGATCTAATAGGACCAAGAGGAGAATTTGCAAATTCATCAAGGAACGAGGCAGAGGGCAGAGTAACAATACTTTAGATCCATGCTAGTTTCTGAAGAAGTGATGTCCCCTGCAATAGTCCAAAAGGAACAGCAAGTAACAACTCAGCCAGGATTGTAGCTGGCACTCATTGAAATTTCCTACTGATTTTCAATAATTCCCTAATGAGGGGTGCAAAAAGTCAGCAAAGGGAAAATGATTTCTCTAAAGGTCACATTCAAATGCTCCTAAACAAGTGATTACTTTCAATTCTGACCTCTTTGGTATCAATTGGAACTTGGCCTGAGAAAATTGTTTCAGGACTCCGCCCACTGGTTTGTTTGTACAGTGGCACAGGAAATATGTAAATTGATTAAATTTACAACAAAGTGCCAAGCATTTGAGATCGCTGGTTCTGTAGTATTCCCTGCTACACAATTATTACAGCCGGAGCCTGACTCCACGGAAGTCAGCACTAAAACCCCCCTGAAAGCAGACACCCTCGGTGTCCGACGGGCTCTCCTGCCACCATCCCAGCACCACCACACGTGTTCACACATTATCGGCCTCTGCTCAGAGCCAGGCCAGTCTGAAATTACATTAAGTGCCACACACCAGGCTACAGATAATGGGTGACAGCCCAGGGGAGAGCATGTTCTGTGCCCAGATAATTCGTCCTGCTCACTTTTGGGTAAGTGATTCTCACTGCCATTCATAAATGTCTTCTGATGAGAATTGAAGTTTAGACCCCTAACCTCCCACTCTACAAACACACTGCGGAGCCAGACCCAGCTTAACAGGTCTGAGCAGACAGCTTTTACCCAACCGGAGAGCTTCTCTTAAGGTTCTGCTTACTGCAGGACATAATTCTTAGTGTTCTTCTTCCCTGTTTTATGTTCTCCAAAACCAAGGATATTCATTGTGTAGTTTAATCCTTTCCCATCTAACAATTATTTCAATTACTTGAGTAATGAAATGTATCAGGCTACCAAACTGAAACAAAGAAAGAAAAGCTTTCCTAAAAAGATAGCATGATAGGACATTTACTTCCTTCTCTGTAAGAACATATAAGTTTTCACTTCAAGAGACTATATGAGAGAAGCATTATTTTTAATAGGCAATTAATGCTACATTTTCAGCTCTACTAGACCTAGTCACATTGTCCTTCTTTGTCTGAATATTCAGAATTTGCCAAGTAAAAGAAAGCATCTGACCCCAGCAGAAAGAAATACTTTCTAAAACAAAGACATGCTGAAAAAGTGAGACTTGCACTACTAGCAGAGAACATCTCTCAAGCCACATGGGTAAATTTTAACATTTACATCCCTGCTAACTAAACACAGGCTCAAACCGAAACCACAAATATGGGGAAAGTCTGAACCCAGATCTGAATTTTATAGCTCACACCCCAACTCCTCTCTTAACAATGGCTGGAAAATGCTTTTCAAAACTCCTACAATATTTGTTCCATACACAGGAAATGAGTTTAATAGTACATCTTCGGGGATTAGCTTTGTTTAGCTGTCCAAGCCTTTGATTCAGACTCTGTAGATAGTATTGCTTTAGTGGCTACACAGAAACAGATATGTTTCCTGATGGGATGCCTCCCTTGCTCACATGGTCATTCACCTTAATCCCTGTTAACTTTATAGGATGCTACAGTGCACATATCACTGGCTGCAAACGAAGTTCTTTATACAAGTTTCTTGGCCTTCCTCTATTCACAGCATGAAAATGGTGAAGATAAATATACTGCTGAAGCATGGGAATTGGGAAGTTGGATAAAAAGTATTACATTCTTACAGAGGAATTCTTCATTTCTAGACAACATAAAGCAGTTCCTGAGGATGAATTTACTGCTTTTCTGCTTCAGCATAGTGGGCTGTATTATGACCTTATAATCCACTGCGAGCAAGGCAGCAGCTGAGAGCTGCACTGCCCTGGAGCTGTCTGAGAGATGACTGATTCACTGAATCACAGTTTCCTTTCCAATTTCCACTCTGCCTCAAGGAAGGCACTAAGCACTGCCTCTGCACTGTCCTCTTCCCGAAATGATTCTGTTCATAAGCTGGGCTATGCTCCACTGTCTTTCCACTCACAACCAGGCAAGTAAGGAAGTAGGAGATTTGAGGAGAAATTCTTTAAGCTCCAAAAATATGTATATGCTACACATGTTTTTTGTTAGCCCTCTGTACAGCAGCTATGGCATAGCAAGGTATGGTTATTCAGTAGAAATGGTGTGTGCTTGCCTCAAATGTTAGTTTGGTGTGCTAGACAACACAGGATTGCAAAGGATTCTGGTGTTATACACCAAATTCACAGCCTGGTAATTAGACCACCACGTGGCTTTGTTCCTCCCCAAAGATTCAGTTTCTGAGGAATGTAGCATTTAAATCAAGCTAAGGGAAAGGCAAGAGCTGTTAAAATAGAAGCATCAAACACTTACAGTGTTGAGGCCTGAGGAACTGGGAGGGAAAGAAAGAAGCACAGGGCAACTACGGAGAAAGTGTGATCTGTGGGCAGTAGGTGGCAAAGAAAGCTTTCAGTGTCCAAAGGGAGAGGGGGAAAAAACCCAAAAACAACAACAAATGCCTGTATCCAACACACAGGCTAAAGTACCCTGATTCCAGCCAGACTGACCAAATTCTCCAAAACCACAGAGCTGCTAGATTAAAACCATCCTTACGATTCAATATTCAGAGAAATCATCCTTAAATACATAATAATAGGGTTTGAGATGCCATAAAATCCTCTTTAGACAGGCAGAATATTTCTGAATTCTCTTCATATTTACAAGGAATGGGGAGCAGGGAAGCTACAGACTGGGATGTGCCTGGATCCCAACACGCAGGGGGTGTGCTCACTGCTGCCAGGCTGACAGGACAATAAGTGCCTCTTCAGCACCATGTATTTAGCCGTGCTCTCTATTCTTTAAAAGAACAAATGACATTCGCAGCAGAGAATTTAGCAGCACCAACTAAAAAGCTTGGGAGTACCACCACTAACCATCAGTCACCGTTTCTAAACATGACCGTGGGTGATGCATCACAGCCAGCACCAAAGGAGGAGGGAAGAGGTGTTAATTAACCTATAAACCTGCTCCACTTTGTGCTCCAGATAGCACAAAGGCCCACCGGAATCGGAGGCATAGATCACCCTCATTAAAAGGCTCTCCATCACAAAGCCAGAGCGAAGAAAAGCCCACTGCTTTGACTCACCACCCCACTTCAGCTCTTTGTAAACATTTTGACATGCATTTCACTCACGTACAAACTCTGCTGTCCAGAGAATAATCTTCAAGAGTGGGTAATTTCATTATTTAAGCAAACACCAGAAAAAAACTCATCTCCTTGCAAAGCTTCCAGTCTAACTGGTGCATCAGAGCTTGTCTTCGGTCGAACTTTGAACAAACCTTTTCCTTCCCCCTTTAGTTACGTCTGTGTAGTCCATTTCATTTAGGAACAGCGGTGAAAGTCTGGCATTCTCCTCATGCTGTATTGCATACCTGTTATGATTTACACGTGTGCCAGCCATACCCTCTGTCCCCACATTCCTATTAATCTTGCCCTGACTTTATAAGCATCTCCAAGAGCAAGGTACAGCAAAAAGCAGGAAGTCCACATCGCTTGAAGGCACATATCCTCGGACAGGTCTCCCCGAGAGTGGAGATTCTGCTCATACGCGAAAGACACGTCCCTCTCACCACCTTCTACAACCTTGTCCAAAGTCTCGTTCAGAGAGAGACGTAAAATGTCTTTTCTTCTCTGTATGTCAGAACTGCTTTGATTAATACAAACTTTTTAGAATTAGACTTCTTGAGCCGCTGGATTGTAACAAGAGCTGGACAGTTCAGAAAGGCCCTTTTCTGAAACGTTTTAGGAAGATTACTGTAGATCAAAAGAAACAATGTAAGAGGTTGGGCTATTTTGCAAGGGGAGATTATATAAACTTCAAGGAGAATTCAAACATTCTTTTTCATTCTAACTTTGCTCAGGAAAGTAGGTGATAAATACCTGGCTTGTTCATAAAAACATAGCAATGAATTAAGAGTACAGCGGGCACTGAAGTTCTTCATGAACTATAAATATTTCTCTGGTGGGGAAGTTGAAAAAAGCGGATAAAACCAGCAGGTTCTAAGAGAAGACAAATGAGACTAAATGAGTGGCAAGTGTTTAGTTATTCCGGGTCTCTGCAAAGGTATGAGCAGCTTTAGAAAAGACATACACATGAAGCTAGGATCTGGACTAGAATTCACAGCTCCTGGATCTCACTCTTAAACCATAAATCCAGAGTTTCAGAGACCAGGTAGCACCACAGCAGTGGCTGCCTATCCCTGGCCACCCACATCACAAACACCTCCCAGCTTCACATCCCAGCCACCAGGCCAGTCGGCTAATCTCAGATGACTTCAAAGCCTACCTACCTTGTGATCCACAGAGCTTAAGAAAGCTGTGTTTAACCTATTACCCCATCTCCTTAAGTACAATAGGGCTGACATCCTACCCATGAAAATCCCAGCCACTGAGCAGAGACCCAAGGGGCAACACCAGGCAGCCCATTTAGGAAAGGCACATCCTGTTATCAGAGCCCGTGTCTGAACCACAGAGAGCTTTAACCTCGTAGGGATCTCTCTGCCACACCTGAATACAAAATGTGGTCCAGCACCACGTGCAAATGGATAAATCTAAGAAGTGCTGCACTGGAACATGCAGTTCCCAACAGACGGAGCTACTAGAATTTCAGTCACAAGATGAAAATACAGACCAAAATTATTTTATGATGGAAGCAAAAACGATTAAGGGCACAGCCCAGACATCCCATCTGTACTGGCTGTACTTCTGATGTGCCCATTCTCACCTCTTCCCCTTAACAACCAAGTCAATGATTTTGTTGTACTGTATGCATGCAAATTGGACTAATTTCTTTGACTGTGTCCCCAATACCCTAATTTTGCCCTTTCCATCCTTTACCAAGCCTGTCTACATAAGTGGGAGATGCACTCCCTCCTCTGCCCACTCGCTTTTTTCAGGCCTCCTTTCAGGGGAGAGGTCAAGCCTTTCCTCTCACCAACCCTCTCTCGTCTTCTTTCTTAAGAGAACATTTTCACCCAGTCTGAGGGGATTGCATTTTGCTCATTCCTGTTTGATGCATTTCTTGTGAGACAGGATCAAATGAGATTGAAGGCCCAGAAAACCCCATGCTGTGTATCTTGCATAAAATGTACTTTCTCTTATACTAGAAAAAGGCTTACATGACATATATTTTTTATAAATATATATCTATGAAATTTTGAAAGTAGGCAAAAACCATTATAATATCATAAGGTGGCAAAGAATACAAAAGAAGAAAAAAAAACCACCGTGAATAGAATCCTTTTTTATAAAAAAGAAAACTATGCTTAACACAAACTCCTTCATGAATTCTCTTTATACTTCCAGAGACACAAATTCACCATTCTGCTGACACTGTTGCTGACGCTACTGAAAAAGTCACCCAAGATGGCTCATTTTAAAATAAAATTTTACAAGGAGACAAAATGGGGATTTGTAATGGAAGATTTCCTTCTGCTTAATCACGGCATCATTACTGTGATGGTATAAAATCCATTTGGTCTTTTAATTGATATAATGATAAACATATCATATTTTGGGGGTAAGTCCCACAAAGACATCCAGCTAAAGGAGAAAAATCTTAAATTATAGTAGCCCAAAACAATCCTCCTCTAATTTGCTTAATGGCAACACACAAGAGATCCCTGCAGTAATTCTGTGATTCTAATACTGCTATCAATTTTAATACTACCTCCAGATTCCACTCATTTCAAGTCACCGAGAAATTCTTAAGTATTTACAATCATCAGTCAAACAAGGAACCATTTCAGCTCTTTGACCTTAGAATCATGAGGTATAAACTTTCAACTTCCATAGGAAAGATATTTTTAAAACGAAGAGTGCATTTCCCAGAATAATGATGCTCTAATACTAAACAGCAGCTCAGTTATTTTGTGTTAAGAAACCAAAGCCCTTCTTACACAATTTCAAAGCAGCAGCTGTGACTTTGAAACTAGGAACTCATTCTGGCCACCTGCTTTAAAACCAGCCAAAATAAACGTGGTGGGATGGTTCCTGTTGATAACCATGGGATGGCAGGGCAGCACAGGTTATTTGCTGCTAGGGCTTAGGTCCTAGACATCACCAACTTCTCCAGGATCTCATCTGGAGGAGGACCTTGGGATCAAGATGCATTTGAAAGCTGGATTAATTATTAAGTGCTAGTTTGCAGTACTGTTACTCATGAGGAGCAAAACTTCTTTGCACAGCTGAGATATATTGTTCACGGCATGCCATTCACAGTGTGATGTTTTACTCCCACAGCAGATGATACTTCTTAATCCCTTGCCAAACAGAAAGTATTATGGTCTGGTTTATAAGGGATTGGTTTCTTTGAAGAAAGGGTTGTTTTGCTGCTGTGTTTTTTGGTTTGGTTTTTTTTTTTTTTTTTTAAATAAACTCAAAATCATCCATAATAGCAATACCAATAAACTAAGAATTATTACTCTAAAACCTCAAACTAGCCTACTTCTTCTAGCCTTACTAAACGCAAAAAGCATTGCAAAAAACAGTATCCACCAGTGCAGCTTAGTGACCACTAACTAGACCTTCCCAGATCCACAACCACAGCTGCTGTAGCAGTGTACCTCAGAAGCTGTTTCAGGGCCTAATCCTGCTCTCAGCAGAATTAACAGAGTTACTGAACTTCAAAAGTAAAAGGATTTGGCCTACAAAATCTCAGCCATTTCTAATTCTCATTGTTAAAAAGCAAATGCAGCCCCCCTCAAAAAACTACACTACAAAGTACTACAGAAGAAAAAGAAACCTTTAATATTTAAAAACATACAAGCATGTTCCTAAAAGTTTAATTTAATATAACATTGTTAAAGAAGGAAAGAAGAGAAGAAAAGAAAAAAATCAGGTCACTCACAAGTGGCCTAAGTTCCTTCTGCTTTCTACTGCTCTTTGCCTTGCTTTCCCCCCTTGCACTCTCCTTGTGCAGAGGCACATTTCAGACAAAGTACCCACTGTAACACTCACAGCGCCGAGGTGGGAACACGCTCTTCTCCTTATGGCCAGCAAAGGACACACACTTTGATCTTCAAGGAAAAGACTCTGGATGGCGAAACTCAAAAGGCTGCTACAAGTTTATTTCTTTTTTTTTTTTCCTTTTCCTATAAATTATCCCTCCTTTTGATATCTATTCTTGCTCTTAAAAAAAAAATACACACATCAAGTTAAGATGAAACCTACCCACACGACAAGTTTGTGTTTACAAGCTTAAGAGCAAGTTTCACTTGAACACAGGTCAATGCCTCTTTAAGAAAACATCACATACCAAAAAAAATCACACATGGTTAGAACACATCATGAGCAGAGAGGAATTGTGGACTCAGTCTGTGAGGCACCGAGCCAGCCTGAGAAGCCCTTTGAAGTTAGAAAAACATCCTCTGGTCAGAGCACATTTGTGAAACCGTGGGACAGGCGCTTTAAACAACATTCACTCCGAGATCACCTGCGGTGTGCCAGTGCATTGGCGCCTGGGCAACTTCAACAACGTAACCCTTTATATTCCACAAAGATCGCTCGCTCCAAAACCTCGCCTATCAACAGCACAGTCCCTAAACTGTGTGGCAAAGCATGTACCATTCCGCTGTCTGTACAGCACAGGCAGGCAGTTCCAGCAGACATGTGAAGTTCGGGAAACCCAGCCGTAAGCAGGCCTGGGTCAGCAGAAGAAAGGCCACTCTACCTGGCCACGGCACTGCTGACACTGAGGGAGGGCATCACCCTGCAAGAAGGGCCACTGCAAACCAGCGCTGCACGAGGCTTACGACAGGGTTTGCAATGCAGCCAGGCATGGAATACTGCTCATCACTTTGTCAGGAGAAGGAAGATTCTTAGCTGTGGATGGCTAAGTCCACGTAACACATGGGGTTTTTCCTCTCCCGTTTACACACAGATAAGACTGAACATCAGAAGGCTTTTCTAGCAAAGTTAGCTCCCTCCACCCAGCTCTGCCATCAGCTATTAGCACCCAACTCGCTAGCATCAGTGAGCTGTGCCAGCCCAAGTTAAAGCACATCCACCCCCTGATCTGGCAGGTCTCTCAGGCTGGAGTGCCTCTCAGAAGAGTCTCTAGCTGAGGGCAGCAGTGGCTACCCAATCCTCATACTGCTGGGTATTGGACTTGATGTGCAATAGGAGATGATCTTGACTAGAGCCCATGTCAGCTCAGAGTGTGGAAGGAACGAACCTCACCCTGCCCTTTGGACAGGGTTCCTGCTGATTTTAGGAGACATTCAGACTCTACACTAGGCCAGGACTATTTCCTTTCTTAAAACATACCCCTCAAGGTACATCATTAGCATTTTTCTCATCTAACTATTCTGCTCTCTGGGTTTGACAAGCTCTCCTACTTTCCCCAATGGTGGTGAAATTCCCCTCATTTTTGAGGAGACAGGACTGCCAGTGTTGCCATCAGAAACACATGAGGAGGGTCAGATTACCCTTGCAGAGCTAATAAGGGACCTCACAGCCTTTTTGCTTCTCCCACAGGACATTACCCATTGTGTGTTATTCAATTACTGACAAATAGAGGGGGCTTCCCACTGCAGTGCCTTTGGTTTCTGTCTTTCCCAAATGGGGAAAATCAGAGGTGGCCATAGATTACAGACAGAGTGTTTTAGCAGAGGTTTGGTCTGTGTTTAAACAGCACATGTATGCTTAATGAACAAGCACAAGCAACACCTGCATGCTGCAGTCTAGCTAGTCCCTCCTGGATAGCAGCAAACGTCCAAGGACACAGAGCTACTTCAACATGCTTTACTTTTGAATTTCATCGCACAGTTCTCACAAAAATATTTCTTTTTTTTTTTCCTCTAAATGGCATTTAAAAAAAAAAGGAAATCAAACACCACATCTGGAAAAGAATGCCATGGTAAGGTTGACAACCAAATTCCAGTGAAGTCTATATAGCATCAATGAATACAATACTTCCTTTCCAAATGCTGGGGGTCTTTTTCTTTATTTTCTGTTACGTATGTCACCATGTTGTAGTCCAAGAGCAACTGTCTTTCAAAGTAAAGCCCTGTACAATAGCACACAGGAAGAGATCTCATTTACTTCTTTATGCTGTGCATTAGTCCAGAGTTAAAGATTTTGTGTGCTTCCTATTAGTCATAAATAAATGATTGAAAACAGCCTTAGAAGAGAAAAAAAAAATGAGGCTGTGGTGCAATACTGTAACAAACCAACCTAATTAGATAAAAAAACACCTTCATACAATAAAAATGTGGCATTTTAATGGGTATTAAGCAGTGCTGTGGGAATAGCCTCTTTCAAAACATGCTTTTTAAACCTATCTGGAAAATTACATTGCTAATTACAAATGGGAATTTAAGTGGCAGTACAGCTGGGAAAAACTTTTGTGAACCTGTCATAAAATGATCAGATAAACTGCATCTGCAGGGGAAAATACACTGCCATTACACCAGCAATGTGGCTGCCAGATTAAAAGAGTATTAGTCTCTTGAACCTTCCCCCGTCTTCCACTGATGTGGCAGAGAACCCAATTCAAAACCACTAAAAGCAATGAGAAGTTTCCCCTCTATTACAGCAGGACTTTTCCATCAAAGCATAACTGAAATAATGCAGAATTTTTAAAAATTATAAAAACAGTCTTACCTAACTGCACTGAGTTAGTTAAAAATATACATCTAAATGTAATTTATTTATGGTATTCGAAATAACTCCTTTTACATGCATATCCACATCAGGAACAAGACCTTGCACATAAGCTTTGCATAAATAAAAGTGGCTTAACTGAGATAACCTATGAAGTTTATCCTCAAAATAAAATTAAATATTCGGGATGGCTAAATGAGGCACAGTTTTTCCATGGGAAAAAATATCAAAGTATTATTTATTTTCCTGTAGGTACTTGTTTTGAAAAGCCTTTCCTCCCCACCTGGGCTTCTGCTAAAAGCCGCAATCTACATTTAAACAGTGTGTATGCTTGAGAAAATTATCAACCATCTTTTTTTACAGCAGGAGTTTATGAAATTATTTGATCCACTTTTCATATAGAAGGTCTATGGCTGACCATAAATAGGCAGGCTCCCAGTATAAACTTACTGGGATTACATCAAAGACCTTCCTCTAGGATCAGACGATTGATTTCTTCAATGCTTTTTAGAATTTCTTCCAGGATATTTTGGGTTATTGCCTTAGACCTTTGCTCAGCTGGAATGACAGATATTCTGTTTGCTAGACTGTGATGTTCTCTCTTTACAGGGGAATGAGTGTCCGTAGTGTATACACACGTACACTACATGAACAGAGAGAGACTTGGAAAGTTCACAGGCAAAATTATTATTTATTGTTTCAAAAAGAGTAGTTTATTACAGAAACACTGATACAGGCTTAACCGCAGCATCTTACGCAATACAGAGACTGCTTGTTATTCTGTGAGCTCAGGACTGGGACACTCTATGCTCAGAGAAAATTCCCACTCTTCCAAACAGGCATTTGTTCTTTCTACGCACTTAACACACGAGGCTTAGCCTTACAGCTACTACCCTCTTTACCTAACTCTCCTGAAACTAACTGTCCTGGAACTATAAAAGATTTTTAAGATAGGACAAGAAGCAGCTTAGTCCTTACCTACCACTATCAAATCTTTGGGGAATCAGACAGCAAACTATCTCCGAGGGCAATGTGACACACTACCCACCGTTCTCCTTCCTCCCCCAAGACAAATCTGTCACCTCCGTACCACTCATCATTCGCATCAGAGTATGGATCAAAAGATCCAAGGCTGCTCCCAAATCCCATTTCTCCTGCAAGATGGTACTTTGTTCTGTCACTTCCCTACTGAGTCTATCCCCTTATTTTATGCCTCACAGCATGTGTGGCTGCACCCCAAGATCAAACACCCATGCATGATTTTCTTTCACAGATCTTGAATCACAATGTTATACTTTAATAGGAACCTCAATATACTTAATCCCTTTAAAGCTGCCACAGTAATGCCCCCAAATGCATTAAATTCCACTCTAATCGCAAAATACAAAGTATTTCTCTGGATGGACAGTGCACAGACTGTTCTGACCACATGCCAATCCACCTCTGAGCTAAAGCAACATACACTGCCTCCATTTGTTAGTCAGAAGTCCAAGGATACACGGCTGAAAATTCCAGGCACCTTAAAAGTTCTCTGCTGCAAATTTTCCTCAAAGCATAACTGGTCTCCCACATTTAAGGGAGGATCTCACATTCTCATTGCAAATGATACAAGGAACGAGAGCCACTGAGCCTGCATTTAAATCCAAACCCATCAAAACTGAAAGCAAGACTGGCAGATTTCCTTTTTCAAGGTGTAATCAAGACACCCACCCTCCACCACAGTCAACTCAATGAGTTTCAGGGTCCACTGCATTCTCAGATTGAGAAGGGTTATTGGACAAAATTACCAACCTATCAGAGCTTTGGCAAAAAGCAGAAAAATGTCTTGCCTGATAAGCCTTGTTCACAAGTATTAAATTTTATTAACAGCCCTAGGTTTAAGGAACAACTACTTCTCATGCATGTTTGGCAAGGACCTCGGTTTGAACCAAGGAACCACAGGGTCTTCTGTTCCCCCTGCTGAGGGGTTAGTGTCTGGTGGGACCCTTTAGGTGTATTTTTACAGGGCTCCTCGGGCACTGATGGCATTTCAGTCTCCTGTGGCCACTGTCTGGTCATCAGAGGAACAAAATGATTTACACCACCAGAGGTTTCACAGACCAAGACAACAGGATCATTTATTGCCCTATAATAAGCAATAGGCCAAACCACAGAATCGCAGAGTGGTTCAGGTTGGAAGGGACCACAGTGGGTCATCTGGTCCAACCCCCCTGCTGCAGCAGGGCCATCCCAGAGCACAGGGCACAGGATTGTGTCCACATGGTTCTTGAATTTCTCCAGTGGAGGGAGATTCCACAGCCTCTCTGGACAACCTGTTCCAGTGCTCAGTCACTGCACAGGAAAGAAGTCCTTCCTCATGTTCAGGTGGAAATTTCTGTGCATGCTTTTTCCCATTGCCTCTTCTCCTATTATTTGGCACCACCAAGCAGAGCCTGTCCAGCCTCTTGACACCCTCCCTCCAGGTACTGACAGACATTGATGAGGTCTTCTCTCAGCCACCTTTTCTCAAGTGCTACAGGACCTCCCCAAAAGACCCTGCAGCACTCCCTTCCTTAAACAATTAGATTCTGTATGACTAAACCAGAAGTATTCCTGATGTATGATGGGCACCTATCAGGTCATGTGAGACACAAACATGTAGAGATTAGGGAATCTAGTTGAACACTTGCTTACAGACAGAAGCCTGTTGGAAAGCCAAGTCCCATGGCAAGCCAACAGATCAGTCCTTATTAAACAGTGGACATGAGGTTACACAGCAGCAGTCTGTTTGGAATACACTCACTATACAGGACTTTCCAGCTCAAAAAACGATGTCTCACATGTTCAGAAGGGGCCTTGTAATTCTTCAAACTAGAAGACAAAATACATGCCATATTGCTCTGATGACAATAAATCCAGAAGCCTACAAAAAGTGAATGCCCTGTACAACTGTACCCCTTGCAGAGAGACCAGGGGAGCAGTGGTTGGAGGTACACAAATCATTTCCCCTTTCTCTTAGCTTACACTAAAAGCCAGCACAGCCCTTTCACCACAGCTAACACCACTGGCCTTCCATCACTGCAAGAGAAATGTCATGAGATATTGCAACACAAACATGTTTTGCTGGCTCAAAAATCAGACACAATGAAGATTTTGCATTTGGAACTTGGTTAATAATTCCTGAATGGAATACAGTCCAACTCAGTCTCCCATAGCTGTAGTTACTCTGTAGGAGTAAATACAGGCTTAGTTTTGCTGCCAATGTTGGCAGATATGACTAAATAAATTCACAGAGAAAGTATATTTGACCATTCCTTCACATTAATTTTTTTAACGAAAACTTTACCTCAATTTCCATGAAAAGATATCTATAAATATCACATAGTTTGGAAACTCACAAGTATTCACAGTAACTGGTATATGAAGAAAAGTGGTTCCATTACAAAATTACTCCAAAAATACTTCAAGTATTTTGTACATCTGAACATCTACCAGTTGCTTTCCAACCAGGGTTTGATCCTGACATTCATGAAGCAAAATCCATCTGCAAGGATTTCTATAAAGGCCAACATCTGCAGCACTGGGAGCAATGTTCCATTCTGATTTAAATATCATCACCAAACAATTATTTCCCCAACTTTGGAAAAACTAACTCCTACAAAGTTTCAATACTCAAGAGACTTCTCTTTCCTCTGTTCATAACTCAACTCCAAAGAAACCATAAAAGTCAACTAAGATCTTCTTCTGAAGGGTGCATACAAATAGCCACTTACTGAGCTCCTCCTGGGTCTTATTACAGATCTCAAAACCTACAGAAAACCCTTCTGTTAATGAATGCTGCTGTAAAGAACATTCCCATATGTCGACAATCATGTGCTACAAATGTCCCATTTTTGTTAAAACTAAAGTTTTAGTGTGAAGTCTGGACTGCATTATTTACATTTAAGACATTAAAAAATACAACGTATTGTTGTTACTTTTCATACCGGTTTACAGAAGAAAATACACTCCATAACCAAGGCCGCCTCATTCAGAGGAATTAAGGTTTCACTAAGCCAACGGGGACTATCAGTAGCCCAAGACACACAGATGAGGACTTGACCCAGCTACTACAGAGAATATGCTCTCTTCTTACAGATACCAACCTAAGTAACTCCACTTTAGTGGGGGTGGGAGAAAGAGGGCTGTTAGAGATCAAAAAAAGTTCCTTTAATGAGACTGTTTGCAGAAACTTCACGGGCCATTCGGCTTTCCAATCAACATGCCAAATTAAAAGTGCACCACATTAAATCTGAAATACCTATAAAACAAGCCCTGATGAAGTACAGACAGTCTTCCATCTACCTCCTCCATATGGCTCAAGCAAAGTCAACTTTTAATTTCATAACACAAAATATTTAATTTATGCTTTTCTTCATATGTCAATTTAACCTCTGGCACATAGCTTTGAAACCATATAAGGATGCCTAACACTTTCCATATGGCAACTGAATTGTGGCTTTTAATTGCACCAACTGGTATCATTCAAGGATAATTCCCTTGGAATCCAGCTTTCTGCTACAGTATTGGCCAATTCACTAATCTCATCACCATGGCACTAACGCTTTCAGAGACTCTTTGATTGTTAATAGTCATATTATAATTTTCCCAAACCAGAGCTGTCAAGATATACTATGTACACCACTAATTAAATTATCTTGGTTTGTTGGCACCAAATTTCAACACTAAATAAGATTCTGCTTTTCTCTCTCTCTCAGTACAAAGTTTGGTAATTTTATTTTAAATGCCATAGACAATATTTTTGCTTGCTAAAATACTTTTTAGTCATACCAATATCTAGCACTGCTGAGTCCGTTGTTTATTTTAATCCTCAGAGTCAATAAAAATAATTATCCATATAACACTGACATTAATGGACTTGAAAATATTTCAGTTAAAAAGATCACTTCAAGCAGTCACACAAGATAGCATCCAAGGAAACTTTCATTGCTCTTGTCACCATACCAGTAAGAAGGCAGTCTTTCAAATGTCACTCTACCCATGAAATGACCCCAAAGTAGTGCTACAATTAAATCTTGCATTTCAACAGCCTTTAAGCCGTAGTACGTACATAACACTAAAAAAGTCTCATTTCTGCTCATTATTTTCATTTTGGATGAATGACCTACCCAGCTGTGTCTTCCATAAGGCCACGTATTTTTAATATGCACGCGCGCACACACTATTTAACAGTGGGGGACTGGGAAGGGCTTTTTTTTTAATTTAGGATTGATCATACTAGAGGAGCAGTGAAGTTGACACTGGTGTTGTCTCCTCTCAGCCATGCAAGGAATGCCCATTAATGTCACTGGCAGTTACAGGCACAGAACAAATGGAGAACAAGCCCCACCTCTGAAGTACTGATGCGCCTCAGCATTTCATACTGTATGAGTTCCAAACCAGATTCTCAACTCTAATTAACATCAATTAGGATTGAACATGAGGATCACTAGCACCAGTGAGCCCAGCAGAAGCGGTAAGTTAAAGTCATTTCTATTTTACCTAAAATTATTACCTACAATGTGGCTCACTGAGAGTTGGTTTGAAATTTAATTAAAAATATGATATTTTTTCCATTCCCAAGCACAGATCTCAATGAGACGCACAAGAATCTAGTAAAATTTCTCATGGCTTTGAAGATAAAAGTAAATGGAACTAAGCAAATGTCATATTTAATATTCCCCCCTCTAGCACAGAACTACTTCTCAGTTAAATAAATAAATACATGAATATTTGCAAACAATGTTGATTTCCAAAAATAGTTTGTAAAAGTAAACACACTGAATAAATTTAAGCTTAAGAATTATACAGGATAATCCAAAGTATCAGAAAACCTTTCTGGATACAAGTTAACTCATTCATACAGCAGCAAAAGAAGTGTATTCAGTTGCTCTAGCAGATTTACAGCCTCAGTGGTTTCAATTAGCTTTGAAACCAGAAGATGACTCTGGACCTCATACTTTTCATGGATGCAACAGAATTCCTTTTCTCTTTAATCCTTGACGATGTGGAAGCTGCAGGCCAGCCCTGGGCCTCCAGAGTCATTAAAACACTTAGAGCAGAGCAGCCCCTGCTGGGCGGGTGGCAATGGTTTAATGAGATCAGAGCTCTCACCCAGCACAGCCAGCTGCAGACACACCACAGGCGCTCATTTCGGACACACTCCCCTTCCCCTGGCACATGCCTTCACCCAGCCATTTACCAGGAGATCCTTCTCAGAAGACTGGTGCTTTTGGCAAGAGCTGGGCACTAATTACTAGTCCTTTCAGTGAATTGGAGGGGAGAGATAGATGGACAGGAGATGACATGGACAACACATCAGCTGAGGGAAGTCTGCTCTAACCGAGAAACTCTCAAAACTTCTGCTCAGGAGGAGGAAAGGTGTCGTATAATTGAAATGCCCTTGAGTCCAACACCCCTTGAGTGAAGTGATATAAAGACCTCCCCTCCACAACAATTGTAAATTCAATCATTCTAGAAAGGACTACAAATGAAACTTTACTACTTTCCTGTATTAGTCACTCATTCCTCTTGTAAAACACTGCATTAATCCCCTGAACTTCAGTGTCATCTCCCCTGGATGACTAACTTGAGCAGAAAAATTCAGTGTCTGTCCTTGAGAGAAACAGCCTTCCAACTACAACCAAGACAGAATTTTTGGCTTATAGAGAGTAATATAAATTAAATTGCATTATCACATCCAAGTTCTGATAAAAATTATTCAATTATTTGAATTTTCAGTCTTGGAAGCTCTTCAGACTAAGTGGTCTCCTCTCCCATCAGCACATCTTCGGAAGTAAACTGAATTTCACCAAATAGGCCCTACATACTAACAAAACCACTATCAACAAAGCTCTGGTTAAGGATTCCTACTAGGAAAATTATTTCTAGGATCATTATTTTTTTTTAACACAGCTGTATATTTCTGTGAATGCAGATATTTTCATCAGTGTTTGATCTAGCTGTTTCTGCCGTAAGTCACAAACACAGCAACTTGGGATCTATTTTGGGGGAAAAAAACCCCATGTTTTACTGAGAAGTCACAGTTTCAGCTGTGACACAATAAAACCGTACCATTCTGCAGAGCCTTGTAAGCTAATTGAACATTTGAGGATGAATTTTGAAGGAGTAGGGACAAGAGTCCTTGGTCAATTCACATTGATACATTATTGGGGACTACACAACTCTCCCACACAACCCCATGACTAACCACTAACAGAAACTACTATTTCTACATCTTGAGGAGACTGAAGAACCAAGAGGTTAGGCTATAATTCCCTTTGTATCTTGGTATAATTACACAAGAGATCAAAGAGATCTCAGAAGAGAAGCAGTCATGCAATCTCGGTTATGGAGTCAATAGCTGTGACTCCCTAATCCTTGTCAAAATGACTGTACATATGGCACATCTGGTTCCAATGTAGGATTAGAAATGCATCCTTCCATATTCCACAAGTTCATATTTTAAAGGAACTTTAATGTAGCTGTCACAGTGTGCCTGTGACAGGATGACAATTAAACTAAATCAATTAGCCAGCCATACATGCATACAGATACTACCAAATATATTAGGCAATAAATGGCAAATATTTTTGAACATTCAGAAACAGCTCTATAAGGATGACAGTAAAAAGCCTCATGGGAACAGTGCTTTTAAACACATTTAAACCTATTTACAGTTTTATAATGTACTAAAACTGTAGACTAATATTTAGTTAATGGCTTGCTAATTGCTGAGCCATCATGAGGAGGACTTCCTCTTGAGTAAGAGGGGAAATACTGTTCTACTATCATTCCAGCTGAGCAGACCTCACAAAACTGCCAACTGAAGAGTGTTGTAAATAGAAAGTACCTTTGACAAAAGATATTTTCTCCTTCTTTTCAGAAACCAAATTATCTTTGTGGAAGAAAATACATTTCACAAGCTAAAGTCAGAGTTTTTGCCTTTAACTCTTGTATATTAAGTCTATGTTTAGTTTGGTGAGTTGAGCTTCTTTTCTAGAAAATGTACATGCGAAAGGTAGAACATATCTAAAAACCTTAACTTACAAAAATTGGGATAATTAGAAAATAATTAAAAACATGTGTTTTTACTCTTTGCATCTGTATCATAGTATGTACTATTATTAATGAGAATTTCTTTCTTTGGACATATTGTTTCCAAGTAAAGCATAATAAATATCACTTCAACCAATCATACCTGCAAGTTGAAGGTGATTATGCTCATCAGTTACACACACATCAATATCTTACCCCCTTTGTCTTTACTTCTAGTGACTCTCATACAATTTATTCTCCTCAAAATACAATCCTGGTGGAATCTAAAATGTCATCGTTAGCTTTCTCCATACTACGTCTCTTTTATTGACTTTAATATCCCACCTAAAATGAAGTATTCTCTACTTGCAAGTTAATTTTTCCTTGAGACACAAGAAGTCCAGGCTTCTGACAATACAACTAGTAGTTAACAAAGCGAAGAGCCTGCAGGAGGTTTGGTGGCCCTGGCTCTGCTTGTGCTTTCAAAGCCACACTGCTTGCTGGGAAGCACAGATTCCAATCTCCCCATCTCTCAGGTTACCTTTCCAGTGATGAAGCTTTCAGGGCTTGATCCAAAGTCAACGGGAGTCTTTCAGTAAACATCAATAAGCTCTGGATCACACCCTGAAATACTATGAGGACCATATCTAAGTAACGTTAAGTCTGTTTACCTCCCATCATGCCTCTTTGTTTAAAGAGACAACATTAAAAATAAATAAAAGAAAACGGCAACTGAAACATTTCCTCCAGCCCCGCTGTAGATAGAGGACTGAGGGAAAGGGAAGGGGTGGAAAGTGACCAGTGAAACAGCCAGGACAAGTGACTGGCACAGTAACTCTTGTGGAGAAAGTCAGCCTCACGTTATTAGCAAAGAGCAAATAAATAACAATAACTCTTCGGGGACTTCTCCTTGCCTGCCAAAATGTCACAGGCAAACTTGTGCACTAATCAGGGTTCACAAGCTATCGCACACTGGCTGGGTGCTGGGCTTTCCCTAGAGATTGTTTGTTCCTGCTTGCGAAAGGTTTTGTTCTCATCATACTGCCCAGACACCACCAGCCAGGTTCCCTTACTCCTCTGGCTTTTGTGCCCTCACCAAGTTTGCTCTGCAGCTCCTAACTTCATCAAAGGACTGAAGGAAACCACCCACGGGGCAGCGCCTCGGAGCAACATTAGGGCAAAGAAAACCTTCCTTTGCACAACCGCCCCTTGGGAGGGAAAGAGGGATGTAGAAAGAGCTTTTGCTTTTCACTATTTCAAAAGGAAGGGGCGGGGGGGCAGCGAGGAAGCTGACATACCCTGGCGCTGGAGAGCCTGCACACGGCGCGGTGCTGGCAGCCGTGCTGGAGTCCCGAGCTGCTGCCGCCGCTGCTGCTGCCCCCGGAGTATTTCTGCTTCACCATCCAGTCCTCCAGCCCTCTGCGAGCCAGAGAGGCGTTCACCGCAAAACTATCACCTAGAAAAGAGGAGACAATGCCGCCGCTGAGCCGCCCGCAGAGCCCGCCCGACCCCCGCGGCCACCCCCGAGCCCGGCCGGGGCTGGGGCTGGAGCCGGGGCTGGGAGCGGGGCGGCCGCGCAGGGCGCAGAGCGCGGCGGAAAGTTGAGGGGAGAGGGCAGGGGCCGGGGGCAGCCAGCCGGGCCGGGGAAAGGCGTTCAAAGTTACTAACACTGAGGAGCCATCCCTACCTTCTGGACTTTCTCTGGGTTTACAAACGGCAGCTAGGCAGATCCGGAGGAAAGTGTGTGAGGGAAATAATAAAGGAAGATCGTTAGACACCAGAATAAAATCACAGCAACAAACCGAGTAAAAGCCGAATAAAGGGAAGGGGCTAAGGAAGTAGCAAGTGAAAGGAACTAACCATGTTTCGAGTGAAGTTTCCCCATCTCTCTGCATTGATCTGCAATTACGATTCATTTGACTGTTTTCAGTAGGGTCAGGTTCGCTTGTTGTTATTTTTTATAGATATATAAAATCCCAGCGTATTTAGAAATCCATGTGCTCCGCTTCTCCCTGCTAACGCACAAGCGAGCTCAAAGCTCAGCTCCTCTCCTGCAGCACGGTCCGGCGTCCCCCTCTCCGCTCCAGCCTTCCTCCTCTCTCCTCTCTTTCCCAAAGACAGAGGCGGTTACAAAAGACCTTACTTCACCCACCGGGGAACATGATTGACACCTCATTGAGATTAGACCACTTGCAGGCAGCCTCCGCCTTCCCATTGGGCCGCGGCGGCAGATGAAAGGGGCGAGTGAGCCTTTTGGAGGCTCAAAAAGGAAAAAGGGAAGGGAAAA
>VWZW01000978.1:1995514-2052919 GCA_013397115.1 Edolisoma coerulescens | reverse complement strand
AAAAAAAAGAAGAAGAAGAAAAAAGAAAAAGGAGCAGCCGGGGCGCGTTTCACTTCCAGCCAGGCACGGGCGGCAGGGCCGGCCCCGCTCCGCGCCCCGCGCAGCCCCGNCCGCGGGGCCGCCGCCCCCGCCCGCGCAGCAGCCGCGTCCCCGCACCGGCCGCCGGCCCGGCTCCCAGCCGCGGCTCCCATCGGCGCCCCTCGGGGATGCCGGAGGGTCCGGGCACCCCGCACGCCCGGCGGGATGTCCGCACGCTGCCTCCGGGCACCCCTGTAGCCGGGTGCGGTGCTGAGCCCCTCCTGCCCCTACTTCGCGGCATCTGGGTTGCGAAGGAAGCCAGCATGTCTGGAAAAGCAGTTGTTCTACTGACTTAGTCCTGCAAATTGTTTTTCACGGGCATCCCTTCGCACACAAGTGATCCTAATGAAGTCACTGTTAATGCCGAAATGCAGTTCTCAGGGTCAGGTCCGGAACCCTTTCTCAGTGATTCAAAATGTTGGCAGCAGGAGTACAAAGTCTCTCTCAGCTTTTTTTAATTATTAGTAAAGTAGATGAGATTTACAAAGAATCTCCCCTACTTCTCCAAATTATGAATGGTATATTTTTTACATATAGCATAAACTAAAAAGAAACTTGCTGTTTCATAAAGATAGTTCTCACAGTCATTAAAAATTTGCTTTCTTCCTCTGGCTGGTCATTATATTTCTGTTTATGAAAATCACATCTCCCTTGAGATCCTTGTAGTTCAACTAGGAGAGATAAAAGGGAGTGCGTAGTAGATTCAGAACAAGAAAAAATGAAGACTTCTGAGAATTTAACTCAAAAAACTACTAGTCAAACTATGTAGGGTTTGACCCAGATGGGCCTGGTCCAAAAACTTCAAGGCCACATCTGTGCTTTCAAATCCATACGTTTCAAGCACAGGGAGGAAGGAGTTAGACTTGGGAGCTCATCTGAAAAAAAGATTCAAAGCATATGTAGTAACACTTCTGCAGGGAATTGGGACCGGGAGAGGAGGGTCAGGCTTGGAGCTCTTTTTTAGAAGGAATTCCAAAGCACATGGATGTGGTGAAGGTCTGGTATGAAACAACTGTGCAGCACAGCCAATGCAATGCCATTAAATGGACCATTTCAAACCAAATTGTTCTTTGGATGATTGCAAAGTCATTTCTCACATTATTCCAACTATTTATCTGTCTAGCGGAGAAAGCCCTTGCATTGTGAAATGCAGCCATTGCAACAGCATCAATTGCTTGTCAAATAGCTAATAACATGCATATTTTGTGAATTTTTTTAATGTATTTTAATAATTTATTTGGCCCATTTTTTATGTTGTGTATTTAAAGTGACGTATTTGTTCCTTTGAAGATTGTCTCTTGTTTTGGGGAGGGTAAAAGAGCTGAAGAAAGAGATTTAGATGAAGCAGGTTCATTGGGGCATGAACCTCACCTAGAGTGTGAAAACTCGTAAAAATCTTCTGATCCATATTAAGAAATTCTAAATCCTAATACCTCGAGTTGGCGTATATGCGAGTACCCTTTAAAACTTCATCAGCAAATATTTTATTTGGAATAACACTTATCTTCACTGTTCATGAGAAATAGAGAACAGCTTAGTGTAAGTGACCCCAAATGGGATGGGTCTATCCATTCATCTTGTGAGATGGTGCCTCCATCATTCAGCTCTTGGGAATAAAACGAGGCCTTAGAAATGTCACAAGTTCAGCAGGTCTGAACAAGTGGCCGGGGGAAGAAGCCCTGGCTTTCACTGCAGATTACAGAGGTCCACTTGTGTTGAGGAACTCGCGTTCGTAACACAGCCCCTCTTGTGCAGAACTGCCTTCACTTACGCAACATTTGTTAGAGTTTAAAGCAAGCCCTTTCTAATTACAGTCGATGACATACCCTGCAAAATCAAGGTTTTCACATAAGAGCAAATCTGACAAAAGAATCCTAAACGTCAGTAACTGACTCCACGCACAATGGGATTCATGACTGTACCGCTTGGGCACAGGAGTAACACAATTACAAGCTCGTTACATTACTCTGGGTGTGAATCACAACTGCAGGTAATTCTTCCTCCACCTGGCAGAAAGTAAGCTTTAGCTACTCTCTAAATGACAAATCTTGCAATTCTTAGCATGGTTTTGCTCAGCAAATTCCAGGTGATTTCAGGAGGATTTAGCATGGTGTAACAACTAAACAGGAACCTCAAGATTTGACTCAGTAAAATTATAATTATCCTCAAACTACAGGGACGTCAAGGCATACAAAGCCTTTTGTTTTCCTTCCATGGGGCCAGAAGTGTGTTAAGCAGTGACATCTAGCAAAATATCAGAGTAAAGTACACCATTCACAAAACAGTACTAATGATTAAAGGATCTCCAATTCAACCCAGTGACCTCAGTGGAATTCTGAAAGTTAGAAAACTATGACGTAGAGTATTATTCATTGCCCTTTCATCAGTGTTGACTACACTCTACTTCTTCAGAAGATGGAAAACCCTTCTGAACTTTGCTATACAGTAAAGCAGTTGATGATAGGAAATGCACCTTAGCCAAGGAACAAGTGAATAAGACCATTCTAGGAATTAATTTTCAATGTTCAATAGCATAGCAAAATTAATGACAATAGTTGCAATAGCAAGAGTTACCTGATAGATGAAAGCATCACACTGATTTTCCTGTCTGGGTAGTGGTAAGATACTGCTTTCTTCTGCTTTATCTCCTTACTTTTGTTCCCCTCTCCTGCCGTGTTCCCTCCAGCTGCAGATGAAAGAACTCTGGTATTGGCCTCCCACAGTCTCAGGTGGGTGCTGTTCTCTTCCCCCTGGAAGTGGCATGCTGGTCATGCTAGACCAACTCCAGAATAAGTGAGGGTTAACGTGTGTGGCAAACTGTGTGGCTCCTCCTCTGCATTAAACAATCTAAGTCCGTATTGAACAGAAGTGTGTTAAGAAAAGGTTGCTCAGCTGTGAAGAAAAAACATGTAAGTTTTTCATGTTTCTAAAGATGTTTCTGGTGCTCTCAGCAGCATTGCCAGGGACAACATGGATCATATCTAAGCTCTTAATATTTCCAGGATTCAGCTGAGACAGATTTTTTAATCTCATCACTCTTAGAATGACAGATGGTCACAAACCACACCTGGCCTCCATTTCAACCACGTTCCAACCAAACCCCTTTTAGTCCATCAACAAAGAATTGCCCACAGCAAAGATACCTCTTCAACCATTGCCTCAATCACTACCCTGCTGATGCTTTTAGGGCCACAAACCCTTTTACGAACATTTAAATTTTGGTTTGGTGACCACATGAGTGCTTTGACTGCTCATTCCCAACACATAAATGGGATGCCTGTCACAAGACACTGTTTTGGGCCTTTGTCCTTGTACCTCTGGTCTTGGCAGTTTTTTCAGCGCTTTTGCCTTAGGCATTTTTGCAATCTGGCATGTTAGCACCTCCTGGCTTTAGCAACTTTGCAGCCTTAGCTTATTGCCTCAAAGCTTTGGCATGAGTCTGCACTGTGGCATCCTTTCAACTCCAAACATACTTGCTTCACAGGTTTTCCTTGGGTTTTTCTTGGATGTCAGCAACTGCCCTGACCCTAGAGGGGGAAGAAAGACTGATCAGCAAGTTCAAACAGTGTCTGTGCAGCAGAAAGATGTCTATCACAAATGAGCACATTCACTACATCACTTGCCAGATAT
This sequence comes from Edolisoma coerulescens, assembly GCA_013397115.1. Lineage (NCBI taxonomy): Eukaryota > Metazoa > Chordata > Aves > Passeriformes > Campephagidae > Edolisoma > Edolisoma coerulescens. The sequence goes on along the minus strand of VWZW01000978.1, from coordinate 2,049,211 downwards.
TGCAGATGCTCAGGTACCATGAGAAATTTTTCCAGGCCTTCTTCAAGATTATTCCTATAAATCTTCTGAGAGCCTGTGATGATTGGCTGGAGAAAACCCTGGCAAACTTCATAGTCCCAGGCTGTTAAACCAATGTGCCTCCATACCCCAGTAGATATAGTTTCCATGAATAAAGTATTTTCTCTTTCACCTCTCTTCAAAGCCAAGAAAACCCATCAGGTAGAGATAAATGTTGAGTTTAAGGGCTGGTAGTTCAGGGTGACAAGAGCTGATTCAGCAGATGAGCTGTTTTCCACAACAACCACCAGGAGACAGCCAGTTGTCCTTTGTACTGCCCCCACTAAAATACTCCTTTTCAGGTAGTATCACATCTTTTCATTGTATTCAGGAAAATGAGTCTTAGAGGTCTTAAAATGGAAGAATCCATAATGATGAGGATAAAGATTCATGCCAGGTTAATCTTTGTTTTCTCCATCTATTACTCTGAAAGTCCGCATCAGCAACTGCCTTCAGTGAAGGCCTGAGTTTAGAAATGCTTAGTTTTTGTAAATTCCTAATTGTCACCTGTTATGTCCTGCAGCTTCTCTCTCAAAGATCTTTGCATAGCTAACTCAATAATCCAGATTTCAGCTCATCAGAAAAGTAGAAAGGTGAAAAACACAGCTGATGCTGCCTAAAACTAGTGAGACTCCTGCTACCATGTATCTCTCTATGGCTGAGGAACCTGGGCCAGGGCTTTCCCAGCAGCTTAGAAGCAATTGGCTTTTTCAGTATATTTTACTGGGTGTTGGATCTAGAATCTGTTTGCTTGGAATCTTACTGCAGATTGACCAGAATAAATTCAAAGATCATACAAAATTAGCAGGAATTTTTCTGTCACAGTTTCCCCAAGGAAAACACTGTTCCTCTCCAAATAAAATGAACTTGCAGTTTATTTACTAATCCAAAACTATGGATGTCCTTCAAAAAAGGGAATCCTCGAGAAATTTTAAAGTGTGATTTTTCTGAGTTTTCTTTTTTCCAGTGGATATTTTGCTGAGGTGAAATTTGCTAACAACTGTAACAATATGCAGGGAAAGGGGAAAAATAACTTTTTCCAACACCATGTACAGTGTGCTGCACATAAAAAGAAAAGAAGCAAAGTAAAAAGTACTGCCATGACTTCAATAATCAGAACCTTTTCCTTTAGCATCTAAGAAATGACAAGTAAGAAAGTTTTAATATAGGAGAGGATTTTTATTTGCATTTCTTAACAATAAGGGTGGTTTATACTCCACCTGGTGTCTTTTCTCACATCATCTTTTATGGGCTTCTCTCAGTGACAAGTACCTTTGTACAAAGGTTTCCTCCCCCCTTCTCCCCCTTCTCTGGTTCTAACTCTCTAGCAGGCTTCAGCATACAAACACAATGGGAGCATTGAAAGGAAGACAGTGGGACACCTCCTTTGATCTTGTGTTCTAATAACTTGTGTATGTTTGTGTCCAAAAACAATGTTCCAAGGCTGTGAGGACTGCTGCTGCCGAAAAGAATACTCATCACAGGGGCGGTGGAATAGTTAAACTGTATTCAGGAGAGTAAAGTACTGGCCAATAATGTAAACAGCAGACTGTAAACTCTACTGAAATGCTTTGATGACTGAAGAGAGCCCCACTCCACAGCTGACACCACAGACATCATAGGTCTGTTCAAAGCATGGCACTGAGGGTCACCATTAAATCATACAATTCCCTATTACTTTTCATATCCATTCTGGAGGATACTCACTGCACATGGACAAAAGAAACATGTCTTGCATTAAAGCAAATGGCTACTGTCAGATAAGCCAGCTGAGCTCCTCCACTCTGCTGCTACTTGCTCAGTGTTGTTGGAGCGTTTTTGACTACAAGAACCTGGATTCCTGTTTTCATTTTTCATTTTTGTAGCTCCCTGGTGCTTTTCTTTCTGAAAAAGGAAAAATTATTGCTGGAAAAACAATTGGCATGGGAACAAAGCAAGACCAGCCAGACCTTACACACAGAGCACGCTACTTGTGTAAAAGTCACTTCTGACAAAGTGGCAACCCACAGCAAGGGGTGGAGGAAGGAGAAAGTTGCTTGATCACTGTCTTATTATTTACAACTATGGTGTGGTAAAGTCTTACACTGTCACATGTTGACAAATCTGTGAGCTTTGCAAAGAAAATTTAAGAATCAGGATCTGCACCTATTATTTCGTATTTAGGTTCCATCTCTGAAGTATTTTCAGCATATTTGAAACTACAGAGTTTGACAGCCACCCAGGCCTGATTTCCAATATGATAGCATTTGCAAAACTCTCATGAAATGTGAAAGGCTTGAATTCAATGTGTGGTGGTTCAGCACAGCACTTCTGTGTTAGCTTTGCTGGTATTTTTTTTAAATAAGCATAAAGTTTATTGAAGTTCTGTTGCTATAGCAAACAGGGTTGGTGCTGTGCTTACAAATAAGTAAGTGTAAGAAGTGTTAACTTAATAGATATCTGAAAAGGATAAAAAATGTTAGTAAAACTATCTTTTGAGCTGTGTATGAATTATAACAATTCCAAAGTGTTTTGGCAAACACTCATAACCATATCATACTGAGAAAGAAAACTTTACTCTAAAAACTATGCCTGGACCACCATGTCACTGTACAAATCTGGCTCCAGTAACTTGCCACAAGAATTTTGTCATTCTAAAATAAACTTGGCTATAAAAGAATGCCTTCTTTTGAACATTAAGATACAGCAGAATAAATGATCAGGTTTATCTCCAAGTTGTTTACACGCTGAGTCATTGGTTACTACTGATTTTCCCCACAGGTACCCTGTGCACACCAAGGAGTGGCGTTGGTGCAAACCTGTGATGCAGCAGGAATACAGGGACTGATGCAGGTGAGGAGCAGAGGCACAGAAACAGCCCTTCTCCATTTCCCTGTGTGTGTTTCTGCTCTGCAGGACCGAGCAGAGCCCGGCTGCCTGTAGCCCACAGACAGTCTTGGGGATGAATTACGCAAGGCCACACCAGAAAAGATCCAAACTGTTAACTGTTCAGCACGGTCCTGGCTCAGTGCTCAGCATTTGTGCAGCTCACCAAGGCTGTTGAATCAGCCACAGGCTCGTTTCAGGCACAAACCCAGGGAGATGCAGGCACACAGCAGGAGCAAAGAGCGTGTCAGCACTGCCCAGCACAGCACACGCACGCTGCAGGTGAGGAGACACGGACAGACCCCTGTGTGCAAGGAATTCCTTGCAAGGAAAACAGGAATCACTAATGCAGTTCAACTACATTGAGGCCACCAGCGCAGCACACACAGCTTGATCTAAATTGTCCTTGCTGTTTACTTGTATTCTCTAAACTTTGCTGTGGAAAACCGCTTTGTTTTCAAAATTTCAAAAAGCTTTTTTTCTTACAGGGTGCATCCAATGGAACCACAACACTGACTCATAGATAAGACACTATCTTAAATGAGCTTAAAACCTAAGTCTTTTTCAGTTCTGAAGGACTGGCAGACGGACAGATATGAAATGACCAAGTAAACTCTGAACATTTAATTTGTACTTCTCTACTTTTCTTTTACCATCAACTATCAGTGTTACAAGACTGCATCTGCCAAGCACACTGCACATTGATTTAATTTGTGTGCTGGATACATGACCTCTTCACTGTACCTCTGCAACATTTTCATATGGCACTAATGACATAATTATTGCATTCAGATAAGCTGCATTGGTTTGAATGAAGATAACCCATGGAGATCCACTTTGCTGCTCTGTTCCACTTTCTGTGTCCTTTTTCATTGTGCATTTTCAAATACATGACAGAAGCTACAGGAATTCTGGGATTTGCATAAAACTAACAAGACCTCAATTCTTCTCCTGGCATTCATAATTTTGCCATGGTGGTTTTGAACCAATGCCAGACCACGTCTAACCACGGCAGCATTTCTGCCAGCCTCCTGCAAAGGCAGGGTGCATCATAGCAGGCTTTCCCTTTTGCCTCTGTTCTGGCAGCCAAAGGGCAGACAAGTAGAAGAACTCAGGCACATAAACCACACACCTTGTACTTCCTCAAAGCATTACCTGCTGCCCCCTCTTGTAGAAGCCTCTTGCAATGTCTTAAGAGAATCTGCCCCTATAAGACTCCTTAAGTGTCGTGAGGCAGATATAGGACTGTGGCTGGGTCCACTGCTGCTAATACCACTTTCACACAGTTAGAGAACAGTGTCTTATTTACTCATCCAAATTTAGATTTTAAAAAATACAAATTCCTGAAAATATACTGGGTGGAATTTATCTTCCTCTACAGTCAATGGAGAGAAATGGGTAATTCATGTGACCTGTTTTATATGTCTCTATGAAGTTGAAATGAATCATCTTCTAAAAGTACCTATTAGGACATGATTTGTCTCATCTTAATATAGACATTTAAAATAGGTCAGATGAATGGGTTATTCCCCTCCCTTGGCTATGAGGGGAGACCAGGTGACCAGATCAAGTGAAGATACTGTAGATAGCCAAAGCTGGGTGAGATGCATTCCACTTTGTGCATATGGAGCGAGATTTTAAGGTTCTTCTTACCCCTGGTCTGAAAGGGAGAGGTGACTTTTCTTTTTTTAAAAACAAAGAGAATACTCCGGCATGCCATGCACTGTAAAACATTCAGGAGATCAGAGGGAACAAAATGCTACAAAGCTTGACAAGGCTCAAGTGGGATGCACAAAAGTGTGAGAGATCACACCTCTGTCACTGTACAGAAGACAGTCAATGTGTAAATTACAGTGTGTTAAGCCAGTTCTTGTGTGTGTGGTTGTGGCTCTGGAATGTTTCAGGGTGTGTTTTCTGTTCCTGCAAGGAGTTAGAATGTCACCAGGAAAAGTTTCTAATTGCTCTGGTCTTAAGGTCTGCTCTAATCAGCCCTCTTGTGCAGAAAGATCCTGTCCAGAAAGACATTGTGACCAGATCAGCCATTCCCATCAACCTCCAGCAGACAAAACACATGCAAGAACAGCTATGCAATCGCTACTCCTCCTGTGCTCCCAACCAACCAGGCAGAGGGAGTACCATAGCTTATATAGGCTCCAGGAAAGATAGGGCAAGCCGACATAAGGGAAATCCACTGACAATTTCTAAATACAGAGAAGTCATTTCAGACTCAAGAATTCCCTGAATAACAAGTTGTGAGAGACTGAGAGATGATTGAGTGGAAGTATCATGATATGTTAACCCTATTATATTCTTCCCCAGGCATCTGCTTTTGGTCACTGTTAGAGACCAGTGCCCTGTTCAGCAATCCTTGATCTACCTACCACAGAAAAATAAAGTGGATCATGAGTGTTTCAGACCAACTGAAGAAGTTCAATTAGCATAGTCCCCATGGAAGAGAGGAAGAAAATTCCTGCACCGAGTTCAACTAAGCCACTGAGCTGGTCTGGAGGCTCCATACTGATTTCAAGAGACCCATGAGGTACTATTCATTCTCTTTATGTCTGAGTAGCTGTACAATAATATCCACATTATTAAAATAAAATCTTGTTTCATAAGACAGTTTCCTCATATGTTCTGAGTATTTCCTACTGAGAGTGGGAAGGCATTAATAAAACTGGATTTAAAATTCTACAAATCAGCATAAATCTCTATGGAAAAAGAATATACTTCGGCTCTTCCCCGCTGTTGGATTATTGTTGAATACCCTATGGTTCTCCACAAATTCTTTTCTGTAGCACAAACCAATGAGACGGATAATGAAACTTTTGTTTATAAATTCTATATTCTCTTTACTATAATGTCTCACATTTTAATAGCTCATCTTTCACACAATGGAATCATACTCAGAATTATGGCACCCTGGAAAATAGTTAAGGAGTTTAAAAGTACCAGTCTTAAATCAGGCCAAACAGGACTAACAACCTAAAAGCTGCCATAGCCTCCCCCTGGTCACGAATGAAGGGCTTTAACAGTATTTGGCTGCTGTATTGCTTCCTTGGGTACAGCACTGGTGCCACCTCCAGCTGATCACAAGGCTCCGAGCCCAGCAGTTCAGCCAGGGTCCAGCCACCTCCCTGTGCCTTCATCTGGACCAGCCTCCATCCCTCTGTCAGCAAGGATGTTACTGTGTTAGACAGTGTCAAAGCTTTACCAAAGTCGAGATGAACAATATCCTCTGCAATATCCACCTTTCTTACAGAAGGCTGCCAGGTTTGCCAGGGTGTATTTCCCCCTTTCATAATCAACGCTGAGCACTCCCAGTCACCTTCTGTCCTAAGCATGCTTGGAAATGGGTTCTGGGAACATTTGTTCCACTGCCTTCCCTGGGATCAGCGTGAAGCTGACTGGTCTGTAACTCTCAGATTGTCCTTTTCATCCTCCTTGAAGCTATGTGTCACATTTGCTTTATTTCAGTCCTCAGAAGCCTCCCCCAACAGCAGTGACCTTTCAATGGTGCTCGAGAGTGGCCTCGCAGAGATACCAGCCAGCTCCCCCATGAGTGCATCCCATCAGTTCCCATGAACTTGTGTACATCCAGCTTCTTCAAATACCCCCTAACCTGACATTTTTTCACTGAGGGTGAGTCTTCATTGCTTTAGACTTTCTCACTGGGCTTAAGAACCTGGGATTGCTGGAGGCTGGTTTTACCAGGAGACAGTGAGCTGAAGAGCTCAGTGAGCACCTTCTCTGTGTCCTGTGTCACCAGGCCTACCACCTCACTCAGCAGCAGACACCCATTTTACCTGCTGATACACTTGCAGAGGCCCTTTTTGTTGCCCTTCTCATTCCTTGCCTAATTAAATACCGGCTGGGCTCTGGCTTTTCCAGCCCCAGCCACCCATTTGCACAGGTTGCTGGAGTCTACAGTGTGGAACACGCCTGAAGTTTGTGCCTGGAGTCAATCACAAATTCAACGTACCAACCTCAGAAGTAAACATGGAATGGTCTTTTGTGTACAAACTGGCAGGAGACTGAGTTTGCAAGGACCACAAACTATTCCAGCCATCCATAATTTTCACTTTAGTGATTAAAATAATCCAGATGGGATTCCCTGCATTCATTTAAAGAAAATTAAACAAAAGTAAATATTGCAACCAAATATAAGAGTTTCAAACTGCTACAATGGTCCAAGCCTTTGTCAGGCTTACAGCCGGGATCAGAGCTGTGCAGAAAGTAGCTTTTCTGCTATGCAGGAAATCACACAATTTCTTTTTTAATTCTAAATGAGGAAAAAGCTCTTTATTTATTTTCATAAATTTTTTAAAGTTCTTTTTGGGTTTAAACTGATGGTTCTGATTTTTAGGCTTCTCCTGTTACAAAAGAGTTTGTCTTCTAAATTTTAAACAATGGGCTAAAAAGCTTCTTTACAAGGTCAAAATGTTCTATTCCAAAAGTATAAAGAACTTCTGGTTCAAGCCAATTCAAATATTCTGCTCCAATATTTTAATACATAGAGCATTGTCAAAAGTGAAACATTTATATGGATTGCCATTTTGCAATGAAGAGCTGTTCCACAATAAATTTTCTGACCAGTTCCAATTTGAAATGTGAGAGAATATAGGGATTATGTTTACAAGTTGTTTTATATCTTCAATGGTGTTACTTATCCCTTTCATCTCCTAAGGGCAAGGATGACTCAGAAAATCATGATCGAAAGTTCAGGTCCTAGGTATAGCAAATATAGTAATTATATCTATTATTTTATATTACTTCAAAGATTTAAGATATCACCTGAAAAAAAGATAATTTCCAATTCTGATTAATCTGACTCTTTTATTTACCTAGGTTCATCTTGCCAGGGATTTTAGTGAGGAAGGTACACTTTCATTTCAGAAGCATTTCGGTCTCTATTTCAGTTTTACTGTAAAGGAAGAACATTTATTTCTGTCAGTTTCCTTTACACCCATACTGCAGGGTGCCTCTGATTATGTTCAATATTTTGGCCAGTTAAAGCAAGTTAGCTTTATTTTATGTGTTTTTATACTGAAGATTTTACATTTCCTTTGTTAGGACATCAGCGCTTTTTCACCACATGAGATGCAAAAATTAATAATACTTTGTTTTGCTAATACTGAGTTAACAGTCACAACATACTGCATCCAGACTCACCCTGAACAAGAACTCTATGCCCATCAGATACTCCCAACAGAACAGACATAATCCTATTAAAAAGATAAAATAATATAAGAGAAAACAAAGCAAAAGGAATCTTAAGTATGTATATTCCTCTTTAGGCTTCACCACTGAGCAGTCCCTCTGAAGCCATCACATTTCATTACAGTGGAGCTTTCTGGTCCAGCCCTGTGCATAGAAAAGGCGGCTGCATATCCTTGAGTTCTTTCCAGCCTGCATTCGGCACAGATTTTGAGTATAGGATGAGCATCTGACCTTTAAAAAAATCTTAAATTCAGAATATATAAAACAGGCTGCTTAGCCATTCTTCTTATTTCTAAAGGAGATTAAATGCAGTTGAAGAAACTACACTGCATTCAGAAACTGGACCCTTTGGAAGAAAGGGTGACATTTTCTCAAAAAGAAAAAGTCCACAGACTAGGACTTTTCAACTGTTTCAGTATAAAAGAGCCAAATATAAAGAGCAGGAAACCATTCTGTACTTTCAGAATAATGTGAAAAAGACAACCCAAGAGAGCTTTAATACCTGAAATGCTCTTAAATCCTAAAGAAAGACTTTTTGTAATACTATATCAAAAGGGGAAAGGGAAATAGCCCAACACAGTGCTTTCCTTTTTTCAGCATGATATGGATGTGGAAAATATGTTAATTCCCGTATTCTCAAAGGAAAACAAATAGCATAAACAGACAGAGAGGAGAGGAAGAGAGCAGTATGTTTAAAATAATAGAGAAACCCACCACTCATTTAAGCTGTTAGCTCTGGGAAGGCTCAGGCTGTGTGTCCAATCACAGGACCTACAGTTTATGCCAAGGCTTGTTTCAGATGCATTCTGCACCAACTCCACCAAACGCAAACACAATTAGAGCATTCAGCATCAGACAGTAGGAGATCCCCTTTGATGTTGGGATAAAATGAGGATATGCATGGTTTTGTCCAAAATGACAACCATCCCAGGTTTACTAATGGGTATCTAATAGAAAAAGAGAACTTTATGATGCTCATTAATTACCAAACTGTCATGTGCTTCTGGCAGAAAGAAAGTAATCCTCTTCTCCAGATTAGACAGCCACCACAAAGGACTTCAAAGAACTTTCAGTCCCCTCCCCTGAGAGCTGCCTTGCATAAACCTCACAGCACTAACCGTGCAAATTAAAAGAAGGCAGCAGTTGACAAACCCTTCCTGATACATGCGCAGTCTATTGCTGTTGGCAGTTCAGACACGAGCCCTTATTCTGCTGGCAGATGTGCACATTCTCTACACATAAAACGTGCTCTAAAATTCACACAAAACTTTACAAATTATCAGTAAACAATGCTTTCTGTTCTTGCTTTCAAACCCGGAGATATTTGTGCTGAAGATCCTTTGGTGGCAATAAAAATTCTTTTTTAAGAACATGAAAATGTAGAAGAAATACAGCTGAAAGTCTAGTTCTCAGAAATTTTCCTCAGATGCTTTTCTTAATAAGGAGCAGCTAAAGTATGCCTTTTTCTGGCAATTCGCCACGATGGGTATAAAAGGCTACAGAAATCATCCAATATGAGAATGGATGTGTTAGGGAGCATGAAGCACATACAGTGATTCCCCTAGTTTAAATGGTCAGACGTTTATGGAGTTGGAGATTTTGCCTTCAGCACAAATTCCTTCCCTTGCTCTTACATTTCTATAAACTCTTTATATGTAACTTTTTTTTTTCCCAGGGACTGAACTACAGACTTCAAAGTAGGCAATACATTTCACATATTTATGATTGTCACCCAAATGCATGTATTTATGGTTGTTTTCACAAAGGTCTGAAATAGTGATAAAGTCTGAATTGTCTCTCAGGAGGAACAAGGGGACGGGTACTTGTGATGTTTAGATGACATGTGAATTCCAGATGACAGGATTATGTTCCTTAACATATTTGCCTTGTGTTTTCCTTATTTACTCATGAAGATTCAAATCATTTTACTGACAAGGGGAAAGACAATGAGTCCCATTATGGTTTGGAATCTGAATATCCTTATTCAAAGCATCTCAAGCAGCATTTGGTTAAAGTTGTGAGCCTTGGTCTCACTGGGCAGGTCAAGTATTAAATAGGTGCCCCCCAAATTTTAATTTAAAAATTCATTTAAATTTGAATTTAAAAAAGGTCTTTCTCCAACCAACTTGACAGATATTTTAGAATGCTGATTGCCAGAAGCATACTGCTATCCAAAATAGGACTGGCTTTATGTTTACCAGGAACATAAGAGTCCAGGGGAAGTAGTGCTGAGTGAGAAATAGTACTAAAATAAATAATCATAGGGACCCATCAAAAACTGTTCCTTTGTTCATACCACTTTTCAGACAGCACTTCTTTGGTACCTCCTGGTGAACCTATTCCAGACCCTAAACACTTTGAAAGATTCCCTCCTTCCCGAGTAGTGTGTGTGCTACTTCTCAGTTTGATTTTTAAATAGCAACCACATACCTGGGAGAGAATAGTTTTAATTTTCCTTTCTTTTTTATCTAATGAGTGATTTAAATCCTTGAAAACTCTAGGGTTGCATCATGTGTGCTGAACACATGACCAACCTGGGTTACAGCTACGTATGTAAAATGCTGAATGAGGCTAGCTGAAATTTGTTATTCAACCTTTTTAGTGAAAAAAAATCATCTTTTGGGGGGTAAGCCCCAAAACATTTCAATCTAAATAAAATTTTTGTCATAGAGAAAGGTCAAGAACTTATAAAATGCAAGCACAAAACTGGAGAAAATGGAGTTTTGTCTGAGAATTCTTTCTCTTTTCACCTCCCATTGACTGTATTTGAGGATCAAAAGTACATTTCGTGATTGTCCCTACCGTTAAACACTTCATTGTCACTTTTACTCACTAAACATGTTCCTTTCTAGAGTATTCTTTTCTCTTTATTAATAACTACTAAGGGTCCCAACATTTTTGAGTTACCATGGGGAGAACCTTGACTTTCCTATCAGCTCTCCAGAAAGAGCTTTTATAACGGACCCAGTTAGGCATGACAAAGTAAAAATTTAATATTTGAATGTGAGACAGTCTGTGTTTGGTCAGATACAGAGAAGCTGCCTGACAGGTGCCAGCTCCAGCTCTGGACCATGGGAATAAGCAAGTGCCTTACACTGAGGGGAAGACAAGCACTGCTCACACTGAGAAGTCAAAGGAAATATGATTACAATGACTATATATTGTGCTATAGAAAATTTCCTGATTGTATCTCTATGGATTCTTTCCTTCCCAGCAGGAACTTTAAAAGTACTTCTTAAAATACAGCTGTGTGCTCTTGATGCCACTGCTTCTATCTGTTGTTTTCTCTGGTGTGAAATCATCACAAATTATTTTAAATTGTTAATAAAGACAGACCAAGTGTTTGATTAGTTTGCAAGCTAGCTAAAGATGACCAGAGCTGTAGGTGGAACAGCCGGAGGATATTCTTTTCTACCCCTCTTTAGAGGTTATCCACTACAGCTGAAAATCCAGTGCCCATCCTCGCTTTGTACTTGCAATTCAGCTGATGCAAAAAAGCAGGACATATTTTTCACACAACATCCTCTGTTAAGAACATCTTCCTCCACCTTCTTCCCCAAAGACAGCCAAGAAACTGTCATTTCTTCAGCACAAATCCAAAACACAGCCCTTCACCAGCCTTTCTGAAGAAAATTAACTCTACCCCAGCTGAAACCAGCATAGAAACAAAGAGTCAGGAGTGAGGCACTCCCAGCTCAGTGTCACAGCTGTGCATTTCTGAGGCAAGTTCTCTCCTGGTGGGTGAACTAAAGTGATGCATTCATACTCCTTCCACCTCCATGCATTCGTCTATGATTTTTGTTACAATAAGAACAAAATCACAGTTAATTCCTGAATGGATATGTTTCTGGGGACACACCAGTTTCCAGGATATGCCCGCAAAAATGTGACTCCATTTTTTTGTCTGTTTTCTCTAGTGAACATCAGTGGAGAACTCTTGTTCTGAAATTCTCTGGTTGGCCTCAGACAAACAAGTCATTCTCCTGGATATGAGAAAATTTCCATTAGTTTTCCTTTGGTTAAGTGACAGTTGAAAGAAAAGAAGTCCTGGGAAATTTTTGAATAGGCTGATCCTTGCAGGGAGAAGTTGAATTGGTTTCAATTAAAAATGCAATCACAGAGGAGTTTGTACTGAATTTTTGTGCTGCATTTTCAAACATGTGAAAGAAGCAGTGAAAGAACAAATGAAGGCAGCAAAAAGAAACCCAAGGCAAACAAGCAACCTGATCTGAGAAGAGATAAGAAAAAGAGTTTTAGGATAGAGGGCTGGATGGACAAAGGCCTGGATCTGTGAGTCCTGTTATTAATTCCAGCTATGCTCAGGGAAACAGGACTTGGTGCATATTCTTCGTGACTAAACAGATTTGTCCCAGAGAAACAATTCACTCCATAGTCAACTTCTCCTCCTCTAGCTAGAATTGGCGAGCCCCTTAGGTCAAAAAGAGATTAGTGGTGTTAGCAATGAGATCTGGAGTATAAGCACAGAAATTTCAAGTTGCTGTTCCTGCTCAGCCAAAGTGCAAGCTCTGGCATTTTTTCAATCCAATGTCAAACTCGAATGAATGGCTCACAAGATGGTCAGAAAGGGCAGGAGGGTTTTCACAGTCACCTAGTCTGATCTACCACCAAGGATGTTCCAAAATTTTTCCCCTCCAAAAAGTGGAATCATTCCAACCCAGGACCAGCCCTTGATATGCTGGAACCAGCCAGCACAGGGCATAACTGGCCACAGCATGACTAAGATGTACAAGTCAGGAGGGAAGAAATAGACCCCACTTGAACTGGCAAAGGACATGAGGACACTTGTATTTTTGGCATATTCAAATACTTGTAAGGTCTTCCAGGATAAACAGGCAACGAACCTGTTTATACACACTCAGATGCATCTGGACTTGCAGATCAGGATCAGGGGAGAAAAGAAGCATCAGTCATTCCAGCAGGCTGTGGATTTGCTGATAGAGCTTGACCCTTTCCCTTTTCCTCTCAGCAGTGCACTTCACAGGAAGGCAAATGGAGCTGAAAAAGATGCCAGCTGATTGCTGTGAGCTGAGACAGCACAACTGGGAGCCTGATCCTGGGAAAGCAGAAGTCTGAGGTATTTTGAGATGCTTCTGTGCAATTTGCTATGCAATCAATTCAGTTGGTAGAAAAAAAGGTGAATGGGAACAACTGAAACACTAAATGAAGTCATTAAACATGCCAGCATGAAAAACTTTGCCCTAAAAAGAACTGGCCAAGTCCCCAAATGGTCATGGATACACAGAATTTTGAAGAGTGTAGGAAGTTGGTTTGTGAGTTTGCCAGAAGGTGAAAACTTCAGCATAGGTTGGATGAGAAAGAGGAACCTTTATAGTGGCCAGAAAACTGTGACTGGGCAATTTTACGAGTTCATTCATCCCTTCCATACACACAAATATACAAATGCACACACAAGGGCTGCTCCTTTTCTAGTCTGCCCATGAGTTAAGTTTTTACAGAGTGAGCCCAGAGTCCAGTGATGAAGGTTGAGCCTGTAACAACTATGAGTTGTGCTTTGGAACAGGTAATGTTTGTGTTCTATAGTACTGTAACTCCTGGCAAAACATTTTAGTTCAGTAGGACATTTCTAGTTGAATTTTCAGGAAAACAAATTTATCATCTGGGCGAACCATGTATTGCTGCCATAGCTTTATAGATTTAAACACAAACAGGCTTACATCTAGGGATGGCAATAATGCTTTGTCCATTATTACTGTACTGAAAAATTAGAAAATGCTATCCCAACCAGAGCAACTACCAGGTAAAGACATCCAAACAAAACTACATAAGACAAAAACCAGATGGCTCCTTGTGCCTCTGTCAACTCCTGTTAATATACCTGAAAGAACTGGGTCATTAAAAGCATGAGTACACCCAGAATTGATACAACTGACAAAGTTCCCACTTGACTGACTGGAACATCGGATTTGTTCTTGCAATAACAGCCTACAGGGTGGTGAAATACTTACCTAAGAGAGATGCTGTATTGGAACAGAATGCCACAGTGAAATTGGCTGGTAAGTGAAGCACTCCACTCCAATATGCAGTTCTTCTTCAGACAGTCATGCTTAATGCTTTTTCCATCACAGAAGGAAATCCTGGTGTTTCAAATTGAAATAAAGATGCAGGATATGGAAAAATGTACAAGTTACTGCTGGGCCTTTTAAGAGACAGAAGTACTCTGGCAGAAATTGTTGCTACTATGAGTCTCTAAGCTGCAAGCTGACAAACATCCATGTTGTGTCTTAGTTTAGACAACCCTGATCATGAGTTTTTCTAAATGACCGACAATTAATATTTCATGCAATCTTTTCTTGAAGCTGTTTGTTCATTCTATTATGTGATTACTAAACAAAGATAGACCTGCAGCAAATATAAGGCAAGGTGTCCTTTCACAAAGGAGAACAGATTTCAATTCTGGAATTGAAACAAATGTAGAGTGGAAACGTGCCTGATTTGCTAGTCCCAGATCTAGAACAAACATTTCTAGGACACTTGAACAGTTTTCTATCTTTAAGATAAGCATTTGCACAGCTCAGACATAAAAAAGTTGCTACAAAACTGTGCCTCTATCAAGGGGCTGACACCTCACAATATCTGCTTTACAGTCAAGTAACCTCCATTTCCTTCTTATTTTCAAAGCCTGCCCAAAATTTTTAGCCACATGAAATGACAACAGTGATTCAGAGATAGAATTCTTTAGGTCCTGTTTTCATCTCAGGAAAAAAACCCCTCATGCTAAGCCTAATTAAAATCTGACACACCCTTCTAACACACGTCACAGTACAGAGGCAAAGTTCATTTTCCTGCCACAATGCCATCTTGCCCCGCCTGCAATTATCATATTCCTCAAAAACATGTGTGACTCTTAAAGAATAGCTTATAATTATTCCAAATAGCTTCAGCTAACAAAATACAGAGCATGAGCTCATCTTTTCATGGAGCATGATGGAAAGAAAAGGAAAACCAGTTGGAGGTAAATGGTAAAAAACATCACCTGTACTAAAGAACTGTTGTAAGATAATTTCAGTTGACTGTGCCACAGTCTTACTCAGAAGAAGGTCTAAACAAATTCTGAAGTTATGTAGAAGAGGTTGATAGAGTTGCCTAAGCTAGTTAAAAGCCTAGAATGTGTTAGGGTGAAAGGTCTATACTGGGTTCAGGTGTAACATTCGTGGGATGAAGCAATGAACAGATTCACAGCAGTAATGCTGATAGGAATCCAGGCATTTATCATGAGGGTCACATGTTAAAGTAGGGTTATTAAACAAATGGAAAATATTAGCTCATGATCAGATAGCAGATGCTTCTCATAACAGAAAGAGATCTATGGTTTATAAGACTCCTCATTCAGGTCACTAAATGGGTGATTGGAAATAAGTTAGTCATGCTTACCTGACCATATGAATGCTTTGATAAAATCACAAATGACCCAGTTATCATTGCTGGATACTTACCAAGCTTGGAAGCAATGCAGCAAGTATTCAAAATGTTGATACCCACAAAGCACTCCAGATGAGTCTCTATGTCCACAGCCAATGACATCCTATCACTGTGGGGGCATAATAACTGATGTTTAAAGGATGATCAGAGCAAATAAACTTACTGGCAGATTATATTTGATGATACAAAGTTAACAAATTGGGAAAATAGCTCTATTCACACTGAAGGCTCTTCTGAGAGTGTTTGTATCTTGAAAATAATCCCAATGTTAATGCAAATTTGTGAGTGCATTTTCTATTTAAAAAAATAATCAGTATAATAGTTGTTAAGAAGATTTATCTGATGATCCTGTTGAGGGTCAGAACAGCTTATCTGTTCTTAGAACTGTAAAGATAATATTAAGCATTCAAAGAAGCAGCTATGGATGTAGACAAAGCTGCTCAGTAAATCAAAAGGCTCCCCTGCTATGTTACACAGCACACAAACAGCTTTAGCTCCAGCTCTGCACACACTGACAGCTACTTACATGAATTTTAACACTAGGACACAACATTAGGATGATATTTTCGGAGTAGTATTTTTCCATTCTGATGTCCCCCACTCTCTGGCAGCCTTCTCTGAGTGACTAACTTCTAACTTGGAAGAGGCAGAGAAGGCAGAAATGCTGGCACACTCTGACAATGAGCACTGAAAGCTGGAGTTTGCACCTTGGGCTGTGGAAGAGCTCAGAACTTCCCTGGTGCAGGAAAGGTACTCACCATGCTGTGGTGAGTATGCACAGCAGGCATAAAGCTTAAAGCCAACTATAAAATAAAACTCCAATTTAACCTCCCTCTTGAAATCTCAAGATGAATATCACAAAGAAATAGTTAGATATGGAGAACATACACTTCAAATCAGAAGCTCTCCTTGTGCCTCTAGTGCAGGAATATCAAGTTTCAGCTTTCTGAATGTGAGCTGATAACCAAGTTAAGGAATGACACAACCAGCAGTTCAACAACTGCTCAGCTGTGTCATTTTCTGACCAGCTTCTCTTTTTCTACTCTAGAGTAAACATAGTTGACAAGGCCAAATATGTTGAACACAGACACACAGAAAAAACCAAACAATAAATCAAAACAAAACTAGTGGCTCCGTACCCACAGGGGAGAGCCACAGTCTGTTCTCTTGCAGCCAGTCTTGGTTATGAGAGAAATTCCTGTGAAGGGAAATTGCTGTGAGAGAGAAGTGCTGCACACCCCAGGCAGGGAGCTCTGCCAGGCTGGGCTGCAGGGAGGGTGAGCATTATTGGGGTCACTTCTTTTCACGTGGGAAATGAGGGACAAAGGGATCAATTGCTCATTGGGAAGAGAATTAAATCAACCAGAAATCAGCAAGAGGGGACAGGGCAGATGTAGAAAGTTAAGACTGATGGTGTTGTTCTTGTGACTTAAGTACAGATTGCAGTATCTAAGACTTTCAAAATAAAAAGTTTATGAACTGAAGTACTACAAATAGGTTTCTGTATTTTGTGAACTACAATAAGGTGATGAGCCAAGTAAAAGGAAAAAAAAATCTAATATTTAGGTTGTATTGAAATTAAATATTCTTTTCAAATAAACACCTCTATAATGATCCTAGATTATACATACTTGAATAAAGACAATTTTAAAAAATATTAAAATTTGAAAGTAAAATATTTTGGGGTTGAACAATATTAAGATAACATTTTGTGTTCTGCAAACCATAGTGCAGCTTTAAGACTAAAAACAAACAAACAAAAAATTGTTTACTTGATGGGGTTTTTCCCCATGGAGAAACACATGTTTTGATATCTGCATTTTTGCAGAACCTTGAGTAGCTTAGGGGTTCTCTCTCAGCAAAGCAGAGCAGAGTTGATCCAGCTGTGTAATGAGGTAAGAGTGAGGGCTGAGATGGGGGATTTGCAGGCAGGACAGGATCCTCAGTTTGGTAGTCAAGGAAGAGAAAGCATAGTGAGTGGAAAAGGATATTAGTTTCAATGTTTATGAAGAGACAAAGCAAGGAAACTAACAAAAAGCTCCTAAACTCTTTCTGGTAGGCTTACTGAAGTCTTATTTTGGCAAATATATGTAGTCAGATATCACTTGGTTTACACAGTGTCATAAACTGTTATTACTCGTAAGTTACTGGAGGGAAGAGAGATGTCTCTTCAGCTGGGGGATCCCCAGCTGTGTGGGTCAAAGGACACAGGGTCTGGATTGATGATCCTTAGTCCTGTGCAAAGAGGAAAACAAGGAGATATATCTGCCATCTCAATTACGAAGATGGGATCTAACCCAGAGAGGAATAGAGCAGTGCACAGAAGCGAAACTAGAAATCTCCCTAGATTTTTTTTTTTCCCCTGACCCTAACAACTACTTTGAAGAAGGAATTTCATCAACTTGTGCACGACACTGAGGAGACAGAAAGGGGATAGTTCCTGCAATAGCAGTGATTTGGACGTACTGCCAAGTTCCTTGCTATCTGATAATCACAGATTTATATAATAATCTTGACTGGAAGGAACTCTTGAGATCAACTTGTCCAAACCCCTGTAACTTTTATATCTGTTCAGAATTTCCTTTGGTGCAACCTGTGACCACTGCTTCTCAGCCTTTCACTGTGCATCTCCAGGAAGAGTCTCGTGAGTATTCAGGATCCGCAACTCTTTGTCAAGCTAATGATCCAGTATCGTGTTTCTAAGCACTACAAGCTGCTAAGGGAAGAACGAGGCATGCACAGATTAACTCCATCATCCTTCCTGATTCCAACAAGTGGTAATTTAGGAACGCCAAGTCTGCAACCCAGCAGTGGTGCTTAATTAGACATAGATTTAATCCTTACTGGAATCTATTTGGTTTCCACAAAATTCTGTGGTGGAAAGTGCTGCAGTTGACTTATAAATCGAGCTCTCCCAGTTTTAGCAATATTTTATTGGAAGCAAGTGAGACTGAGGTGCACGGCTTCACTCGATTATTTATACCATTTCAATGGCAATGGATCTCAAGGATGTTTTCAAACTTTACAGTTCAGGGAAACTGTTGAGGTAGCAAATGTTAACACCCTCTGAGAATTTCTCTGCATAATAAAGTTTACCATCAGGACTATCACAATAAAGTTTTTCCATTAGATTTCTAGTAGTATAATTTCTCATGTGAAGACACTGCAAAATAGGTCAGCTCACCCAGGATTTGCAGCAGTATAGCTATCATAGTATATTATAGATTGACTGGTAGATCTATACATGTACCTAAAGATTGACTTCAACGATGCAAAGAAAGAAATTTGGAAATAGAGATTTATTTTTCCCCTAAAAGACAAACCCTTGCCCACCTTTAACATCAAAGGCAAATTGCAAAGATATTATCAAGAAGAACATCGTTGTGTCAGTCCAAACCACTAATCACTTTAAAATCCTCTATGGTTTCTTCTATATTAATGTTGAAAGCACTGCTGGTCAGAACACTGAACCTGAAAATTGAAAAACTCTCCTCTTAAAATGATGCTTTTACTTATGCTGACTTTATTGCTATGGTTGCCCTCCATCCAGTCTGATGCCACCATCTGTCCATTGCTTCCCAAGAGTTCGAGTATAGTTACAATAGCAAGTGAAAGAATAATAATTAGACCTTAGTTGAAATACCAGGTGTATTACCAGCTTAGTATGTTCCAGAAAAAAAGTCTATACTGACAGTTCATGCTAGTGCTGAACTGTCTCTTAGCAGCTTTCTCAATTTTTCCTTCTGTAGACTTTCCAATAAATGCCTTTAAAACTCACTACTGTGATCCCTACCCTCCACTTTTGTTTCAGTGTTGAGTCATTCTATTTAAGTCCCTTTGTAGCAGCAAACTGCCCTTTGTATAAACTGAACCTAGTTAAGAATTCCCTTTTGCTGCGAATCCGACTGGAATTCTTGGCGGTACATAATGCCATACACCATACCAAGGTGTTTGCTCCAGTATTTCACTCAAAAGCACTGGGCTTTGTTCTGATTTACACACGTCAGATGAGATCAGAATCAGGCCAACAGTTTCTGCCAAAAGAGCACACAAACTGAAAGGCAGAGAAGATAAAACATGCTCACTCCAAGAGATTCAGAGAATGAAAGTAGCATAAAGCTTTTTAACTTTTTCTGTTTTGGCTGGGAGTGATGCTAGCCTGTGTGGAGTATCCACAGGCCCTGTGAAAGCAGGGAGATGTACCAAGGTATTAGAGATGAAAGTAAAAAGAAAAATGAACTGGTGAAAAAAAATAGAATTAAAACTTTAATATATCACCGTGCTTCAAAGAAGGTTGCTTTGTTCGTGCTGCATGGTGCCATTACGCTCAGGTTTTTGGAGACCTCAGGACTACTATCTTTGTAAGGAAAAGTCAAGACTCTGGAGAACAGTTCATTACTGGTGCATCTGTCCTTCTGACATATGTCTTCCCCTTGCTAATTGACCATACAGGAACTAAAGCAAGAAGCATTCACACCTTGCAGTGCAGTCTGGTTCCAAACACAGCTGCAAGGTGGCTGGAGGCGTTTTCCCTCCCAACTTGCTCTTGTAGGGACAGGGAACAAAGATCTGCAGACAGCACTTCAGGCTCTTGCCCTGTTGCATCCTGAACTCAGCGACTCCCATCCTAGGGAATGCCTCCCCTGCCCCATCCAGCTTTTTTTTGTTTTTACCCTGCATATGTTCTGTCACAGCATATGGCCAAAAAGGCAGCTTTGTTGCCCTATTTTATCAGGGCTTGGCCTGCCACCAGTTCATAGTGAAAACCTCATGCCCAGGTCAAGAATCTCTCTCAGCTCAAACTCTGTACTTCTGAGAGGCACAAGAAAACATAACATCTGTGCAGGTTACACAGCAACAGTAAATCAGTTCTAAGATCATAAGCTTTGTCTGATTTTAAAAGAGAGAAATAAAAGGCAGGAATTGGAGCAGCAAACACCTTACAGGTGCTAAAATGTGCCTGGTGTTTTAACATGGACCCAAGCTATTGTTCATAAGTCTGGATGGACCAGATGCAAGCAAGCCATGCATGCTACAAAACAGTCTGCCAAGAGATAGCACAAGCCAACTCTCCCTGAATATGTGAATGCTTTAAGTCAAAAGTGCAGCTGGGCTAATAGTCATTGGGAAAGCAAACATGAGTCATGGGGTTCAGTAGGCTTTAACAACTCCTCGTGTCACAGTGCAGACATAGTCTCACAATCTCACTGTGCAGTTCCTGGACAGCTGGAGAAGGACTTTGGACAAAAATATGTTGTGCTTTCTTTCAAAAATCCAGGACTCTACTCCTTTGACACATCTCTCCAGGCAATGGAAAGAATCACAACCTGGTCTTGGTTTGTGCAGTCAGAGCTAGTGTAAACATGCTGTGTCTGCATGGCAGGACAAGGGCACTCTGCAGTGGGACCAGGACACCTACCTGGATGCGCGCACAAGGATGCACTCCTGCTCCAAGTGAAGACACAACAAAGAGGCTCATCACCCTATAGAGCTGCAGGGCCTGACTGGGATGCTTGTACCACCAGGACTGAGGGGTACAGATCAGGATTCTCATGCTCCACAGCGTGGCACAGATTTAGTACAATAAATAAAAAATTACATCTTATTTTGGTTCATGAGCTGTTACTTCTTACTATGTTGGAAAATTGTGTTTTACTTCCTTTGCTTTCACCAAGGACTGAAAGTTGCATGTCTCAGAATAAGCAGATTTACTCCATGGCAGACTGATGGAGAATGTATAGACATTACCTTTTCCTATGCCCCCCAGATAGCTTCTTTCTCCAAAGATGCAAATATGTATTGTTTTCAAAGCAATGTGTATTGTACAACATAAAGCACGCCAAGTTTCATGAACACGTAAGCATGTTTAAAAACTAAGAGTTGGATGATACTCATACATTAAAAGTTGCTCATTAAAGCTAATATTTGTTTATTTTCGGTAATTATGTTAATCCTGAAGTCTTTTTGTGGTATTCATTGAAACTGATTGCAATGAAATGTTTACTAAACTATAGTACCTCTTCCTGTATGAATCTATCACCCAGTTAGTTTTTCTAATTTTGACAAAAAGGACTAAAATTTTATAGTCTCATCAATAATCTTAAAGCAACTCTGAATGGCACAAGTCATTGATCAGTCACCTCACAATGGAAGAAGCCACTGTTATCTCATATTGTTCATATGTGAATAAGTTTGTAAGTTTAACTTATAAAGTTTATAAGTTTAACTCTAAATAATTGTAACTGCTTTTTAGACAAGGTATTGTGTTTGTTTTGGTTTGATTTTCAAACATAAGCAGTGCTCCACTGCCAGAAAACAGGCCCCTGGGTATTTTGCCTTCAGTATGTCCTCCATCAGTTAAGATTTTGATAAACCTACTTTACAGGGGCTAAAATGTTGGATTTCTCCAAACGTGCCTGATATAAATAAGCCAAGTGTTTTGGAGAGGAATCCAGAAGTATTTAATCAGGCAAAACTTCCATTGATTTCCATGGGAGTCTTGTCAGAGTAAGAACTGAGTTAAGGCTTCAAGACTTGGCACATTATCAATCCCAGCAAATGACGGGCGAGAGCTGATGCCTAACGCATGTTCTAGGGAGGAAACTACTTGGCTCAGGGACCAGATTTAAAACATCACATACTGTAGTTTAAGCCCTGTAAGAAGTGAGAAGAACAAAGCTTAAGTTAGTCTCTAAACACCCAAGTCAGAGTTCAAATACAGTGCAAATATTCTTTACATATCTCAGCACGTCTAGTGGCACGCTTACTGTAAAAGGCAAGAGCGATGGATAAAAGGGAGCAGGTCTTAATGGGAAATGAGCGTCCAGAGGAGGTGTCACAATGCACCTTTTCACAGGCTATTGATAAGTAGATAACACATGATCTTAGTGTGACAAAGTTAGTTAAGAAACACTATTAAGATAAGGGACACAGTATTTCATATAGCTATTTTAGAGATTCTTTTTCTCCTGAACTTCTTCAA
Source organism: Edolisoma coerulescens (assembly GCA_013397115.1). NCBI lineage: Eukaryota > Metazoa > Chordata > Aves > Passeriformes > Campephagidae > Edolisoma > Edolisoma coerulescens. The sequence continues at coordinate 2,026,629 of VWZW01000978.1, read as the reverse complement.
ACAGCAAACTCTTTTTTATCCTGTTTGGCATTGTGGGGGAGCCTGAAATATCACATCCTCACAACCAAAGGAAAAAGCCAAGAAAAAGAGAGAGGAAGGGGTTTACTATACAGCCTTTTCTAAATGCTAACAAACATAACTCTGAATTTGTCCCGCAGATTGTGTTTACCACTGCACCAGCTTGCCTTATAAAGGCAAATTTTTCAACATACTTCAGTAACAAAAATGAGTGTAACAAATGAAGTAAGCTGCTCAGGAATGGGATTTCTAGCTCAGTCACTTTGTCTGATCCATCATGGGTGGCATTTTTTTAATGTGCCTGATGTCGCAGATTAGATCAATGGCTGGCAATAAACTGCAAAAATTTCCTTTGCATAGCACACCCCCATCTCAAAATCCTTCATACAGGATACTTCTCCAATGGAGGACAAGGCTGCAGGCCATGAAAGCTCAGTTGTTTTGAAGTATACTGTCCTGGAGACTTAAAAATTCCATCCCTCCTATAAGGAATGTCTTACTGGTAGAATATTAAAGCATGACAATTGTGTGTGTTAATACAAAGTGCTGGGCTAACACATAGGCCTGTATTTCTGAATACAAATGAAATATGTTTAGGACAATACAGAGAGAGACAGAGGTAGAAACAGATTTCAAAGTCTTGCTGACCAGGTGCTGGCAAATGAAAACCAGGTGTTGTCTGGAGTTGTTTCTAGGCAAACATAAAAATCTGAGTTGCACTCAAAACAGGAAAGATTTTCTACTTTATTTCTGGTTGGTTTGACTGACTTTTTTAGTAAGCATACTGCTTTTTTAGTAAAAACCCCCTTTCTGCCTGCACAAGCATTTGCTTTTTAACTGAAACACCTTCCCCCCTCATTTAAGACTTAAACGGTGACCCTAGCAAGAGACGAGAATTGTATACAAATCCTTTTTACTAATTCTTTTTGGAAAGCATGTTGACATTGTAATGAGTTTCACAGTGCGTGGACTAGACAAACACATCCAACATATGCTAAGATGCATCTTAACCATCAAATCACATCCTAAGTAAGAAGCTGACTCAGTGCACAGGCCAGTTTACCCTATTCAGGACTCTTAATGGCACACAGACTCCTCACATATTGCCTGAATGTAACGTAGAGTACCACAGTCCATACATTTTAAACAATCGCTTTTCTTTCCCCTTTTTAAACTGGTAACAGTCTATGGGAGAGGATAGTTCACTAGATAAAAAAGAGAAGAAAATACTTTCTGAGCATGACCAGTGCATACAGTCGATGACATCCTGGCCTGTATCAAAAGCTTTGCCAGGGGAGGTTCAGGTCAGACATCAGGAGGAATTTTTTCGCTGAATGGGTGGTTAAGCACTGGGACAGACTTCCCAGAGGAGTGGTGGAGTCACTATGCCTGGAAGTGTTTGAGAAACAGCTGGACGTGGCACTTTGCACTGTGGTTTAGTTGACAAGGTGGTCTTTAGTTAAAGGTTGAACTCCATAATCTTGGAGATCTTTTCCAGCTCTAATGATTCTATGATGTCCACTGAGGTCTAAAGAAACTGCAAAAGCTTAAACAGCTTTCACCACTTCATTTACAAATTTCATGACCTAAAATATTCTTAAAAATGTATTCATATAGACAGACAAAAAATTGAATGCATTAAGATGCCTTTTCCACTTACAAAGGATATGGCCACCTCTCATTTTTAACTCTATAGATCTGGGACAAAAACTCCTCAGTTATAAATAGTCTTCACTGGCACATGAAAAATATTCTTCCTCTAAAAAAGACACAGAATTCACCATTTCTCTCACAGCCTGAAGCTCAGCTGCTTTCACTCTACACAGCTCCATGCTTCTGTATTGTAAGCTTCAGCACTGTTTGTCCTGCCTCCTGTCACACACAGAAACTTTTTGAGGGGAAGAGAATTAGCTAGAACTAATTAGCTAGGTGTGAAAGAGGAGCACGCAAACAGTGAGTAAAGACAGCTGGGGCAGTGAAAGGCTTCATAACAGAGATAGACAATAACACCTACATTGCATTGGAGACTCTTCTACGTACTCAGCAACCATGGTGAACATTCCAGCTGAAATCACCCTACCCAGAGGCATCCTGGTGGGGATATTTAGTCAATTTAGTGGTTTCCTTTACAGCCAAAAATCTCAGAGGGCAGAGGATAAGTAATAGTGAAATCTGATGATTTGTGCAAGTACCCCATGTGATTCCAGAGCTCCTGCTCTGAGGCAGCTGGAGTCATACACAGCGGCCTCTGGGCACCCGGCGTTGTGGCAGCTCAGTTGAACAAGTCATGGATGCTCTCTGACGTACACCGTAGTGTGTCAGCACTAATCTTAGGAAAAAAGACAATAACTGTGATTTCCGCAGTGTTGGGATTCATACCTAATTGCTACCTCTGTTTATTTATATACATAAAATTTTGACCCCGAGCTTAAGGTTATTCATTCATAATGCATGGAATGTTTAACGATCCTTGATTTCAGTTGGGCTTTTCACACTTAGCTACATTGGGGCCTAGGTATTTGTCTTTCTGAGCCGTGCATCACAACCATGGGAATTCAGATATTACAGATTTAAGCAGCACTGCAGGAAGACATCTCTGTTCAAAGACAGCCCTGACTAGGTGGCAGCTCTCCGTTCTTTCCACCCCACAATCTCATTAAGCTTGCAAGAATGGAGCCTTCTCCTGTGGAGGCTGATTCGCATACATAGTCCTCATGTTCCAGGGAATAAATGATCTCAAGACCGTTCTTCTAGCTAGGAACATTATATGCCAATATTTTCATAAAATAGACTTGTGATTCTCCTGTAACTAGACAATTGAAAGGCTCTGCCTCCTGAAATAAAGCAGATTACAAAGAATGAAACATGGGTAGGTCTGTCTGAAAATAAGTAAATACAATTACAAACATTAAAGTTTCTAGAGGCATTACTCAGCCTCCCTGGATATCACTTGACACGGAAACATAAATGCTCTACTAACATAAATGCTTCTTCTTCCAACTTTTTTTATTAAAAATACAGCAGCTGGTGAGGACAATGGTGCTAAATGCACTACTGGAATTTCTAGTTTGTAGTGGGAGGAACTGCTCTGAAATTTAAGCACATACTTACGGATAGGTGCTTTTCCATAATTGCTCTGTCACGGGATGTTACCAGCCCCCTGCTGCTGTCAGCATCTTTTAGTTCCAACAGCTTGTTACTGACACATCCTATCCAAACCTTGCTATGAATGGTAGAAGTGAAACATGGTGGGAGCTGTACATCAGCTGTACATTGAATGTATTTTTTAAGAAACATACAAACAAACCTGGCCAATACTAAATTTTCTAATATCTGGTTTCTACCAATTAAGTTAATTCTAGTACATATGATAGGAAGTACCAACCTAGGAAAAGGCCACATGCTTTCAGCATACAGCTGCAATCCTGAAGAAAAATGTCCTTAAAAGCATACATATGTGTAAGACTTAAATAATTCAGGGTTAATCATTCATTTTAGCATTCTTCAGTTAGTTTTACAGCACTGCACAACAGTCTCACCCCATGTGTTTCCCCAAGGACACTAGCCCATTTTGTAGAATGGGAATGTAACCCGTTCTGTGCAATAATAATTTTATTAAAATTTTTATGTGAGAGGCCACAGCCACACATCTTCAGTTTCTCAGAGTGAGGCGGGCAGATACCCGTACACCTGCTGCAGTAATGGATCTCAGTGGCTGGTTATGAGAAGCTGGGGGAGCTGCACAGAACACTGTGCTCTGTCCATATGCCAACTATTAGATGTTGAGCACTAAAACCAGATGACTGCATCTCTGCAGCAAGAAAAGGCATCAGATCCCATGCCTGCAGGCAGACTCTTTTTAAAAATTTATTTATATGAGACTGGAAAAAAAAAGCCAAAACCTTTTCCCTGCCAGTATCACCGTTAACAGGAAACAAGGACCAACAGTAACACAGCGTAAGATGCCAGGAGTGCTGATCCTCCTCCACCTTCTGAATCCATTTTGTGTGTCCCAGAAGGCCCTGCACAGATGAAACTCTTTGATATGTTTTTAACCTCTATGAGAGCTGCACAGGTGCAGCCCATTTGGGAAGCAGGCGGCTCCCATTTTTCCACCAAGGGCAATGTTACTTTGAAATCATTCCATGAAGTCATTAGACATGAGTTTTTTGTTAGTGTTTTTAAAAGACATAATTTATTCATTATTTTTTACTTTCAATAGCTGAAAACTGCAATGAATTAAAAAGTCATCTCAGAAACCTATTAAGGTGAGTCCCAGTCACCAAGTTCCAGCCTGCTTTGTTAAGCAAATTGACTTCAGTCATTGTTACTAAAAAAAATAAATTAAATAAAAGAAAAAGCCCTTACATGCAGTATGCATGCTCTTTGCAAATGCTCTGTCTGGAGATTAATCAAACCTCCCTGTTAAGCTGTCCTGATGAAATGGGAAATTAAATACCTCACTATGAGTGTGAACACATTTTAAGGCAGTTTTTAGAAGTATAGAAAATCTTGACGATGTAATAGAAATTATTACAATTGTGAGATCATTTTTTGCTTGGAAAAACTTCACATGGTAACATAATCATGAAATCTTTCCATTTACTGAAATAAAGTAAGTGAAACAGTATGTCATAAATTATTTTTTTAAATCTATACGCTGCTGTTCTGCACAGAAAATGCTGGAGATAGTATATCTCATATAAAGAACAAATAAATGAAAGCCAAATATCTCAGTATTTATTTGTCTATAGGTATTTTGCTGAATACATAATTCCCTCACTGAATCACTAAATGTTGCAACCAAAATAGGCTATTATGACTACTGCATTTGATCTCCCGGGTAACACAGGCAAAAGCACCATTAATTTCTGCATCAAAATCATTCTTTTTGTTTGATCTGCTGCACCTCTTTTTTTAAAAGATACCTAGTCTTAATACAAAGACTTCAAGTGAAGGAGAAACCACTGTGTCCCTAGGTAAATTTTACAGTGGTTAATTTACTCTTCTTGTTAAAAATGGGCACATCACTTCAGTCCTGCATTTGTCTAGCTCCTGCTTCTAAACACAAGACTGTTACACCTTTTTTCTGCTTAAAATGCTATATTAAAGATGTCAGCAGTAATTGTGCAAGTTGATCTGCAATAACATATAGCCTTTGGTGTCGACACTAATCAAGGTTAGGCAACTCCAGCAACATCTAGATACGCAGCAGGAGGCAAAGGTTCAGTTAATTCAGAATTCTCTTGCCCTTGTGCTTTTGATGAAATTTTAATTCAGTTTGGGTGCAGGTCTATTTCTTTTATTGTTTGGTGTTTGAGAATATTAAAATGAACATAAAAAACCCCAGACATGTTGCTATGTTTTCATTGATATGCTGTTATTTACATGCATATATTGATAAAAGAAAACTCAAAGCTACTGATTGTCTCTGTTTATAAAACAGAGCAACTACTATTGTCACGAGTTATCACCAACAATGCTCAGACAGCCTTCACAGTCTAATGGAAAGGCATGAAGACTTCTCAGAACAGCTGTAAACCAAACTGATGGGTATTACAAGCAAGCAAAAATTACCTCTTTATATCAGCAGTAGATTTCATTTAAAATAATTGTTTTAATGGAAAATGTAAATACCATATGTTTCTTAAGGACTTCAAGTTGGAATACTCTGAACTCCTTCAAACTCCTTTGGCTTACTTACTTTCCCTGAACCAATCTCTTTAAAAGCTAGAAACAGGAGAACTGTTTTGGACAAAGTGTTTCCCTTAAAAAATGCAAATAGAAAAATCAAAACACTCTATGACATATTCTGTTTTGTGGGCTTTAATTGAAAAGAAATCAAGAATGACTGTATAATTAACGTTGAGACATGCATTTAAACAAATAGATTTCAGTCTTGCTTAAGTATATGAATGATTGTGTTTAGTCCCCAGACGTGACAGAGTAATTCTTCACTGGACAATCTGCAGTGCAGCTGTGGGAGTGTGGAGCAAGGGGAAGTTAGGAAGCATTTGGGGGGCAATTTGGAGGGCATTGGGAACTACATAAGGTTGAGAATCACATCAAAAAGCAAGAGCTATTCTTAAGTTTGATCAAAATGTTTGTGGTCTTCCTTAAATTGTAAAACAACACCACCACCATCATCATCACCAATAAAACCAACAAGCTGACACCACACAGAAAAAAAACCAAACCCAACAAAAACCCAAACCCCAAACCCACAACCTGGATTTGCATTATTTAGAAAGAAAAAATAACCCTGAGTTCTTAGCCTGGAAATGTATAAAAATACACTTCTTTCTTTACAGCACTCCTACCTGCTAACCAGAAGCCAAGAAGAACTTTTTCCTCCATACAATGTGGTAATTTAAGCCACACACTTTTGCTGTTGAAGGGGAAGAAGGTACTAAACTTATGTATCAGGACTAGTATTAAATATTGTTACACCATTAAACACCATTCAACTCCTTTCCTTATCCATCCTTCAATACCTTCAACACCTTCAATACTGCACACTTGAACATATCCTGAACTGAAAGACTGTCCCCATGTTAATCATACACTTCAAAGCTTTTATCAGCTTTCCCAACAAAGCAAAAACAGTTTTAAACACTCTGTCCCAGTGGGAGTCAAGGTTTGGGTGGGGGGAGGAGACGTGGGAAGTAAAAATGGGCAAGGTTGAAAGGCATAGGTACAACTTGTAACTGGGACTTCAAGGGGTGGATAAGCTTAACTAGTGATTTCCTGGTTTTTCTAACACTTGTGTTGATAGTATGTGCACTTCAGAAACCTGGCCCTGGCCCTTAGTTTCACAGAGCAGGGGAGAGAATGTGGAACAACAGCTGCACTTCAAAAGCCACATGGCTTTCAGAGTGTTTTGTTCCCCTTCACACGTTTTTATGCCAGAAGGGAACATATGGTCTGCTGTTTGGAAATTTCCCTGCCTAAATTTTTGTTTGATTAATTTCATCCAAGTACTCCCAGTTACGAGCCCTCATAACACCCCAGACAGTTACACTCCTTCCTTTACATTTATACCCTTCAATTAGCTGTAGACTATGTGCCTTCTTAATCACCATATAGCTATACACGTCTAGTCCTTTTCATCTTTTCTCGTCATCATCTTTCCATGCTCTTTAATCATGTTTGTGGGTCTTTTCTGATTTCCCTCCAACTTCTTGATATTTTTGTCTGATCTTAAAGAGTCCATACTTTCTCTTGGAGGTGTAGTGTTACTTCCATATTGGGAATCAATTTCTCTTCAGACTCTTGTACATCACCTACCTGAGCAGTTTCCAGCTCGCTAAAGAACGTGACCGGTGTCCTTGTTCTCTGCCTGGCCTATGACACTTCATGTCCATGATTTTGAAACCTTTTGTGGCATCCTGGTACAAGTTCATGATCAATTTCTCATTCACTTTTATTCTCCAAATGAAAGATGGCAGTGCAGGGAGCCTGCAGGAACCGGGATGCCCTTAGGTACAGATCCTTCTGCAAGCAAGGAATTTCTGCACTGGAAATTGATGGTGCATGAGCTGAACATGGTGCACATGTAGGATCTGGTTGGCCCTTAACCTCACACATGCTGATTAACTGGGGGTCCAAGTCCTGGTTTAGTTAAGCAGGAAGCCAGCTTGACCCATTTACAACGCCAACGAACTAATGGTGTGCAGGGTCCTCAGGTACTGTTTGAGTGTGAGTCTCATAATTTATACATTTTAAACAGTTTTTCTTCCCCTTCAGTAAGTGGGTAACAGGAAACAGACAAAGCTCCTTAACTCTTCTTTAATCTTCCTCACTAGTGAGGTGAAAATCAAACAATAATTGTCTGGATGATCTCATTATTGTCAACAAAACTGAAACCTTGAAGTCCACATACACTGAAATGCTGATACATTAAACAAAAAAGGGAACTGTGCTTACATGTTGTTCAATAAATAAATAAGAGCTGTAGAGAGATCCATGATGAATGAGCACCCTGGGAGGGCTTCAGCTTGTCAGAATTATACAGTGACATTAATCACAGCATAACAGGATTGCTGCAGGTTTCCAGTGTAAAGTCCTCATTATATCTTCAAAACAAGACAAAACAAAAAAGCAAAAATCCCCACAACTTCTGAGTCCCCCAAAATGGAATCTTAACTAACGGGCTTTTTCATTGGAATACAAAACTCAAAATAAACTGTCCTTCATCACATAAAGAATCACATAAGCAGTGGAGACTTGTCAATCCATTTGCAGCATCCAGCCAGGCTGTTTCCACAGTGTTGGTGATCACTGGGCTTGTATAGCAACATGGCAAAGTATTCTTCAAGGGCTCTCAGCTCCATGAGCTAAGCGAAGCTGTGTAATTACAGCAACCTCTCCTACTCAGGTGAAACAAGTGATATTTGCAAAGCAGGAGGTTTGTCTCATCAGGAGATCTAAGTGTCATGTCAGCAATGCTTTCAGGGGAGTCACGCCTCTTCAGCCTTCAGAGGCTGATGGAGGGCAAAATTCTACAGCACTGACTTGGGTCCAGAAGAAGTCAAAGCCATGGGGACCAGAAAGGACCGTACTATTATCAAAGGGTTTGAATTTGCTTGGATAATTATTTTTTTAATCTAAAAATTATATTAAGGGGACCTCAGAGTGCTGACCATGTTATGAGTTATGATCCATTAAATTAATCTCCTTCAAATATTATATACATGTATACTTGCCAAGTGCAAGCACTTTAACAGACCTTTTCTAAGACAATTATAAACAGTTTTTACTTTTGGCCAAAGCAAAAAACACCCTTGCCTTTGTTTAGCAAGTTACTTTGCTAGGAGATAGAAAACTAGGGGATAAAATCTTAATGCTTAAAGTCATATTCAGATCTATCCAAATCTCAGAAATCAGAAAATATGAATTACTAATAAAAGAATGTTCTAAATGTTGAAGATTTTTGTGCTTTAAGTTTCTATAATATCTTGTGAAACTTTTAAAGCAATTTCTAATTCTGTCCTAACCAGTTTGCTTACTTCAGTTGAGTTTATTTTGGGATTTTTGCTAATGGAATTTCCACAACAGTGAGCAGACACTGTTAATTGCCACTATTTTAGGTTCAAAGAAATATCACCCACACTACACATTTTATGTGTTATTTTGGGTTATTAAGACTGTGTTAAAAAATACAAAGCTATATTTCTGGAAAGAGAACTTAATTATACAAATAAGTGGATGGATTTTCAGGTATTCACTACATTTGGTGTTGAGCTGTTTTTAATGTCAAGTATATACTTAAGGATCTAGTGGGAGTGGAGTAGTACTGAAAAATCTGGTCCCAGTTATGGATGCTGAGAACATAAAAATCCTACCCCAGTAAAGACAAAGCCTTAAATGTCATTGATCTTTTTCTTTCCCATTGAGCTCTAATCCTGCATCAGCAGAACAAAGAGTTAGTACTGCATGGTTGGGAAGTTAAATTTTCCTCCACACCTGCAGGTCATTCCTCCTGGGCTCCCTCCATTGATAGCCAAAAAGTTATTTGCTTGAAAAACTAATCATGTGGTGCAGCTGAGCTCCTTCATTTCCAGAAGAAAGGCATCTGAAGTTAGACTCTGTTTCACAAAGAATTCATGAGAGAGCTGGGTTGAATCAGTGGGATCAGCCTGCAGACTCAGGGCCATGATTTTGTTACTGTTTGTTTAGCCTAATTAAAAACATAGAATCGTTTAGGTTGGAAAAAACCTCCGAGACCATTGAGTCCAACTGCTAGTCCTGCACTGCCGAGTCCACGTCTAAACCATAGCACTGGGTGTGACATCTACACATCTTTTAAATACTTCCAGGGACAGTGACTCCCCACTTCCCTGGGCAGCCTGTTCAGTGCTTGACAACCCTTTTTATAAAGAAATTTTTCCTAATATCCAATCTAAACCTCCCCTGGTGCAATTTGAGACCATTTCCTTGTCCTGTCGCTAGTTACTTGGGAAAATAGACTGACATCCAGCTGACTACAACCTCCTTTCAGGACATGTATCTCAGGTAAAATTTTCATACTTCCAACAGAATTATAACACGCTGCAATTTGAAAGCCTTGGATGAAAAGTGTCATACAAATGCAAAGTGCTAAGAACGCAGTAGGAGATTTGCATTTAAGAGAGAAAAAAATAGACTGATTCAAGAAACATTTCTGGTAAGAAACAAGGTAACAATTTCTTAGAAGTCACCATTTAATATAGGATGAACTGAAGAAAGCTCCTTTATAGTCATTCGTGGCAAGTGATCAGCAGAGGACATAATGTCCTCTCATCAAAGTCTCCTTTGCAAGGAAGGACAAATTTACTAAACAAGACAGACAGACAGGAAGAGCAATAGATAGTGTTCACATCTCTGAGTCAAAGACATTTGAAACACTAAATCTCTTTCTAGTCCATCTACCCACAGGTGGTTTTTCCCACAATAAAATGAATGGAATCTGGGAGAGGGAACAAGAAAGGGACAGAAACCCCGTCAGCCCTTTGGAAAACACAGTGAATCCCTCCTCCTTACCCAAACAAGTGGTACAGAAGGAATACTGTGACTTACAGCCCAGTTCCTCACTTTGATTAATAAAACATGGGGAGAAGCAGGAATTGCAGAGAATTCCATAAAGCAGTAAACAGCAATTTAGTGGTGATAGTATAGCAGCTACTACCCCACCCCCAGCACAGACTCAGATTTCAGTAAAACCAGCACTGTTTCAAGTCCACTGCTCCCTGAAGTCCCATTAAACCTTTCTGTGAGCTGGGTGAGTCCCAGTTGCTTGGATTTTCACATTAGATTATACACTGCAAGAACTGTGGCCTGTGCTGTTTCACATTCAGTCACTTGTTTCTTGCTGCTAAACCCACATCACAGAAGCTACAGCAATGCATCCCCAGTTCCTGTTGAAGCCGTGGCTCTGACCATGTCCTTGAAACATGGTTTGCTAACTTTATGCAGTGCTGCTAGAAAAGCATTTATGGTTAAGGACTACTGTCTCAGAATAAATAGGTATTTATGGCTCAGAGCAGGAAAAATAATCAGATCATGGACCCAATGACTATCTGAGTAATTTCTAGAACTACTTCCATAGATAGAAAGGGCAAAAACAGTCTTCAAAAGGTGAGGAAAAAAAACCTCTCCTTCCTTGTAGATTTTGGAAATNAAAAAAAAAAAAAAGAAGAAGCAGAAAGAAAAAAAAACCAGCTCCAAAGAGCAAGTGAAGACCCAGTTGTAAAGATTCAGTTTCATCCTGTCTCTCTTGGGATCTCATTGCAGCAAAGCCATTCTCTCCTCGGAGATCCCAAGCAATCCAAGTACGTGGAGGGAGAAATGGAAGTGGCCATCCCCCACCTCCTCAGGGCTGGACTGGTGCCCAGCCTCCCACACGTGCACGTCCCGGGAAGAGCCCTCAGCCTCTGCAGCCGCTGCGACTGCTTTCACACCCAGATTCAACTTCATTTCTCCCACAGCAGGGAGGCGGCCTCAGAAGAAATTCATCTTTTCTAGAAACCGCAAACCTAATCCTGGCTGTTGGTAAAATAATCTCTCTCCCGCCCCATCTTAGTCATCTCAACAGAGCTACCACCAACATATTTATCCCAAGGATGCTTCTTTCAGCTCCTCGGCTCTGTGAAGAATTCATCCCTCATGGATGTGATACCAATGGTGTTATGAAATACATACCTTTTGCCTTTTTTTCTTTTCAGCTAATGGAATATATTCGCCTTAGAAAGTCTCCATGGAGCAAGAGACTATTTAGTCCTCTTTCCTTCCCTTCTGAAAGGGTTAACAAACTGTCAATATGGCTGTATTGGAGAATAAATTAGCAGATGGATTGACTATCTCCCAATGATAAAATAATTTCAGTTTATCTGTTCTCCAGCAGCTTATGAAAATAAATTTCTTTACTTAAAACATCAGAAGAAACGAATTGCAAACTAGCCAAAAGAAGGCTAAGTTTACTACATTTTTGCTCACTATTAAAACTAAGTTTGATGAACTGAGGCTCATTTCAAATTACACCAGGTATAGCCCATGATTCACTGAAGAACAATGTTGTGAATTTTCTCCTACAAGGCACCTCAACAGCAAGACAACATTGACTTTCTACAGTAATTGCAAATAGAGTGCCTTAAAAATATACTGGAATAAGGTATTTATTCATTATAAATGGAAACTTCCCCTTTAAGTTGTTAACTCTGTCCCTCTGAGCCCAAACATGCGTGGAGCTGCAGCTCCATCTTTAAACCTGCCCTCATTGCAGGTCTCCAGGCAGGGCATGGCTGCACGGGAAATGCAGGCAGCCCCCAGCCCCACCCCAGCCCCTACTCCCAGCTGAGCAGAACAACAACACTGATGGAGGAGCTCTCTGGCTGAGCAGAATTTAGTGGAATTCTGAAGGCCTTCAGTCCCCAAACCCTAATCCTAAACTGTTATGCCAGAGTGGGTAGTCTTAAAGGGTTGATTTGGTATCAAGCTGAACCATTCTCAGTACTCAGTTAATCACAAAATAGTCTCCACAATCTACTGAAGAATGAAAAGAAGAAATAGGATTCCTTCCTCATAGAAATCATTACAGAAATCCCTGCTGATGGTGCCTTACTTAGGTAAAGACTGTAAAAACAGATTTTGAAATCATATCATTCAAGAAATATTACTTCTGATCTGTTTTTGCCAAAAATCCCTTGTGTTTCCACATTTGTCTTGGATCAATAGATATTTGCCAAAATAGATATTCTTTCAAAGGGTTATTTCCAGAAATAGCAACTAGTCCAAAAGACTTCTTCCTGAAAGGAACAGAACAGACAATATCCAGACTAAACTGTGCCATAACCTATTGGCAATATGTGAATCAATAGATGAATCCGCTGCAGGAACATCACTTCCAGCATTACATGCCAATAATTAACTTGATCACATAGAACAAAATTTTCTTTGGACAGCATGGATGGACGGATGTTGTTATACATTTTATAAAACAAATAAGGGAGGTTTTTTTAAGGATCTGAAAGTCTCTACCATCTCCCAAGTTCCCAAATCTTTCTTGTAAAACAAAAACATAATTCTGCCATACTGCTCATATGTCTCATTTTGCTTTTTATATGAGCAGCTATTAGTATTCAGCAAAAATAATAATAATCCAGATTATATCTAGATACAATGGAAATACATGTGCAGGCTCCTCACCTTTTTTCTTCTCCAATCCACATATTTTAGTTTCTTGCTTCAATTATCTTAACAGTTATGATCATCCAAACATTCAAGTAACAAAGGTCTTGTATATAGAGGAAACTCTCTCTCTGTATTTGGAAGTATGACAACCTCATCAATCAGAAAATGGAGATAATAAACATCTTTGAAGAGTGTTTTAGAAGTTAGTGAAATATTTACAAATATAAATTTGAACTCCTGATCTTAAGGCTCTCATGTTACTCTAATTACATTGCAATTGGAGCTCCCTGTGTATACAAATATATTTGGAGTGCATATAAATAAAATTACTTAAATTAAAATTGTTTCTGCATTCTTCCTGCCAAAGAAAAAAAAAATTAAAATATCAGGCCTATTATGTGGATCAGTAGTTAGGAATACTCAGATCCAATAGTTAAATGTTGCCCAAAAATAAATTTTGCATTTGTTCCCTACAGCACCTCAACCAAACCTCTAGTAACCATTTAGCATTGCTTAATATATTTCCATGTCTTCATTTTTCCTTTAATGCAGCCAAACCAGTGTTCAAACACACACATCTTCGAAGGTTATCCCTCCCTTACAGTTAAATACACAAATCAGCACTCAGGCAGGTTTGGCAGGGTAGTTATTGCACAGTGGGTCCAGTAATGGAATTTAGATGTCTTCACTGGGAGAAAAATTGCTGACAACGGAATTCAGATTTTGTAGGTCTAGGAGGTACAATGGGTTTATCAAAACAAATTCCCTATGCCTGTTATTGGCACAGCAGAACTGAGGTACCCGGGGCCCCGCCTGGTACCCTGGCCTTTCACTGATGTGCAGAAGGATACACACAAGAGACACAGGAACAAGCAAGCTTTGTACTGAGCCTGAAGCACTCAGAAGCAGAGAATCGTGGTAAATAAGGCCAGAACAAACTTCAAAAAGGTATTTAGTGCAGAGCACTAAACCTTACTCCCAGTGCACCCTCAATTATACTCTTGTTATTTCTGGCAGATGTTTATCCAAAGATGTCCAAAATGAAGCTTCAGCACCTCCCTGTGCATTAGCATTTTTTTAATCTTAACTATTTGAGACATTTTTAAAAAAAACCATTAAGCCAGAAGTCATTTGACACAAGCTAGACTCATTATTTCTTTTCCTGTGCCTCACAGATTTGAAGGATAGATTATTCCATTCTTTTCACAGCTTTTGCACACTTGCGTACTACGTCTTCCATCAGTCTTCTTTAAATAGAGAATCCTGTTTCATTCAATCATTCCTCCTAAGTCATGTTTGCAACACCTCTACTTATTCACCTTCCTTTCTGCTGGATTCTTTCCAATTTGTTCACACCTGTACAGCTCTCCAGCCAAGGACAAAGGCATGATGACAAGGGCAGAAAGAACAAGAAATTTCTTATGCAATATAATCTTATGTGAGATAAACATATTCCTGACTCCTTTTCAGTTTGTGAACTACTGCAGCCCTCACATACAGCTGCAATAAATATTATCCAGCTGATTGTTCCCACCCATTACTTGCACAGTATTTTGTGTAGGTCTGATAGAAGGACACTTTTTCTAAGAGAGGAAACTGTGGACATTTTTTTCAGCCTGCAAACTCATTTTGCATTCTAACACTCCATTCCCACCTCCTTGCAGCCACTCAGGGCTGTGTAGACAAAACACATACTTATTTTTTCATCATAGTATCACTGAGCCATACTGGATGTCTAATAGATATTTGCAGAATCCCAATAGACATTTTGAGAGGAACTATTGGTGATTACTCCTCAAGTACCATTTTCCAGGTGATTTTGCACTCACCTTAGAGCTCCCTCCTGTGACTTCTGCGGCAAAGGCAACTTGTAAAGAAAGAGGATATCTTTAATGCAGCTGTGTGATAGTTCTCACACAACTGTTAGAAAGTGCTTTGAAAGAGCAACAAACGTTTCTTTCTAATCAAATTGTTTCTGTTCCCTGCTTCCTGTTTCCTAGAGTAACCTATCTGCCTCCATGAAGTTATTAGTCACTCCTCCTCCTCATTAACTGCTAAAAACCAGGGGTACTTATTCCTATCAAAAATAAGACATGGTTTATTGCTCTCATATTTAGTTATGAAACATATTCACTCTGCTTGTTGGTTGGGACTTTAGCATAAAAATAATAATGGATGAACAACAAACGGGGACAACAGTGAAACATTTTGAACACAGGTCTTCCTTTAGCTAGTTGATTGGTGTGCTCCCACTCAAGGGAACCTGGAGGTGTCCTTGAGGGCCAGACTTCACAAAGTTGGTGGCACTCACACTTGTAGGGTTTTATCCAGCTGTGAGACTTGAGGGCCAACTTAGAACTGAAGTTTCTAACTGAACACATTGTTTTTCATGATACTAACAGGCCATGAAAAAAATTCAAATTAAAATACTGAAAGTATTCAGTTGAACAATTACAATGCTTAGGTGATAAAAGACACTCCTCTCTCCTTCTGTCTCCTCTTTTTCTTTCTAGAATGGGAATTCTTTAAACAATAAGCACCATAGAAATCCAGGTCTGCCTACTCTGCTTTTCCTTGGAAATTAAAAGACAAGTGGCAAACCAGTTGATTTGAGACATCTGAGAGATCTTACATGTAAAAAGCCTATTAACTGAGTTGGGAATTCTTTCCTGCCAAAATTGAGTCTGCCTCTATATTTGTACTTGCTTAGCAAAACACCACTGCAGTTGCCAAGTTCTGGCCTACTTCATGTGTGAGGTATTGTGTAAATTCTTTAATAGCTGATTTTGGTTACAGGCTCATGACTATTAAAACATGATGCAGAGGAGGGAGGTCATGGAACTGCTCAAAACTTCCTGAGTATGCCAAGGTTTTGGGGTGGGAGGTGGCAAATTTGAGACAGCTAAGGCTCCTGGGTTCAGGTAGGTGCCCACTTAGCGAAGGGTGCAGCTCCAGGGAGCTCAGGGCAGCTCTGCCAGTCCAGCCCTTGGACTAAAACAGACAGAATGGGCCTCTCTCCTTGCACCTCTCCTGCTTTTTCAGCCCCTGGGTACAAGAGCAGCTGCCTGCAGAACAGGGGCTCCCAGGGGCAAGAGGAGGAACATCTGCTCCCACCGAGTAAATACCAGCAGCCTGAGCTGCAACAACTGATCCCCACACCGTATGCCAGATGCAGATGTTCAATAAGCTCTGTGCACCAAACAGCCTTGCAGGGTCCTAACTATACAGGAGTACTCTAATGGTAACAGAAATAGAAATGCATTTCACTAGGAGGGCTTGCAGAAATGCTCTTTGTTAGCAATCCACACCTACTCTCCCTTTCATTTGAAGCTGACAAAAACTCCCAGAGCCTCAGTGATCCAAAAATGCCTGCAACAAAACCATGAAAGATGGTGCTTCAAAGCCCTGATATTTCTAAGACAAAAGACAAGCCAAAGCAATTCTTCCTTAAACAGAAGGGGGAAAAAATGAAGAAAACAGATATAAACCCTTCCCCTCCCTCCTTTTCCAGGTCCCCTTTAAACAGACTGTACCCTCCCCCTTCAAAAGAAAAAAAAAGTCGTTTAAACAAACAACAGATGCTGTCTAAACTAACTGCATGGTAAGTGCATACTAAAGACATATGCTGTCTTCCACCTAGCCATATGTCCTTCCCACACACATACTTTAGTTCCAACTTTGGTGCAGTTTTAGACAAACAGAACAAGGGTGCATGGAGAGGTTGTACTCTAGCAAGTTTTCAGAAAATCCCCTAGGATTTGTTTAATCGATGACAGACCCTTAAAAGTAAACAGCACAAATAAAATGCTCCAGAGAACAGAAATTACCCATAACAATTAAAGAGATTTGTAAGCATAGACTGCATCTCTGATGAGGTGATGTGGCCACATAATTGTTGCTTTTAAGTGTGTTAGAATATAACATCAGATTATAAAATTATTTTCAAGACCATTGAAGGAATTTATTACAAAAGTCTCTTCTTTTAATTTATAGTAACTTGGTATAATTGCCCTAAAAACCAGACTCTTAGCTTTCCCTTAGAAAGTATTGAATTCTGCTTTGTTCCCCCTGGATTCTGAATGTAATGCTCCTTCCCAGATGATAAAGTCATATGTTGTCAAACATATAGCTTAACTGTACCAGAACTATTAGAGCTGGAAAACAGGGCTTGGAAAGTATCAGCAGTTACGCTTTGGCATAGAAAGCTGCTGCTTCGAAGCGTACGCTGAGAGGATTAAGGAAAGATCAAGAGGTAAAAGATCACAGATCTGGCCAGCTGTTAGCATCTAACTCCAAAATGTGGCCTCGCCCATCCTCTACTCTGATTTTAGTGCAGAAGCTGCAGCAAGTCTGCGAGCTAAAACTCACGGTGGCTTGATGGATTTAAGCATTTCCCTTTTTGCGTTGCTGATTTAAACCAGTAAACTTGAAAATTATTTTTAAATATCATCCAAACCTCACTGCATTTTCTCCACTATTAAGTAACATATTGGGTAACTTCAAATAATTGTTTTCTCCTCCATCCCATAACTTCCCCTTATTTAAACTTCCAGTTCACACACTGAAATTATTTCGAGGTGCTAGGTCCAGGGCACCCTTAGAAATGTTGTGACAGCATCCTGATATTGCAACTTCTGTGCTATATCATGGTCCTTTCTGCAGGCTGGGGCACTGCTCCAGGAAGCCCCTCTCCAGTAAACAGTATTTTTTAAAGAAAGGATGCAAGAATGTAGTCCATCAGCAATGTCAAACTGTTATCTCATACCTATACTTCACTGATTCAATTTTGTCAGGCGTTTCCCTGATTCTTTCTCTTTCCTTCCTCATCCCCTCACCCCAGTACCAGCTACCACTAGATGATACACAGCCTTCAAAATACACAACGTGGTATGGAACTTTTATATGGTTAAGTTTTTTGTTAAGTTAAAAAGAAGCAAATAAATTGTACTTTTGTAAGTACACAAATAATTCAAAATATTTGAATTCCCCTTACATCTTCATATACAATGCCTTTAATCTAAGTTTGTTCAATTCCATAGTATATGTCTGCAGTTTTCTGTTAAATGCATGGGCTGGCTCAGACTTCCTCTTTGCTTCTCTGTGAAAAGCAAGAGAAGACACCACCTACCATCACTTCCAGAGATGAGCACTGCACTTGTTCTAACCTATAAAACTCTAAATACTTTGCCTGAAAGAAATTACACTGTTATGGTATAATGCCTAAATATAAAAGCTTGTGAGACAGGTAGCTACTGTGGACAGATGGGTGGTAGATAACAGGATTTTAGTGTATCTTCATCAATACCTCCCCCAAGGCCTGGAGGGACTCTTGTCCCCAGGGAAACTGCTAGAGGAGAAATATCTTCTCAAAATCTATTACAAAAAAATGCTGTAATATATTTTCTCCTACAAAATATAACTGAAGTTGTGCATGAAGGTAATTTCTTAAAGCTTTTAAGGACAGTGTTTTAAGGGAATTTGCATGAAAATTCATTAAAGTTTTACAGTCACACAACTAGCACAGTTGTACCAAGCCCAGGCTAATAAAACATTCATTCCCACCGCAGTCAGGCCCTCAGCACTCAAGTAGCCAAGTCAGGTTTCTGTTTCGCCACTGGTTTGTAAGCACTTGGATTCTTTGAAATGCAGTATCTTATCTCTAGCAAAACAATGTCTCCTGAAAGAACAAAGGTTGCATCTCACATTTCTGTGTATGAAACCACTCTCATAAACCACCTGCTTTGCCTACCCGATTCTCTTTATGCATTCAGCTGCAGCCTGCTGGCATCCAGGTTTCTGTAAATTCCCATTTGTCAGCATGAATTTAGCAGGTTCCTCTGCCTGCACCACTGCTGACTCCCTTCAGAAGGAAAATTCCCTGGTGTGACACAGCAATAGCTGGGGACCAGTACAGTCACCTTGCTCACTTCAGGGGAACCAGTGATTCCTTAGCCAAAGGCATGTTTCAAATCAATTCAAAAGCCATCTGAGACTCACTCAAAAAACTGTACGCCTGGAGAATCATCATTCTTCAGCAGCTAGACCAGGAATGCATGTCAATAAATTAGCTGTGTGCTGTCCTTTCAAGTGGGTGTACTTTATGGCACCTCTGATGTCAGGAGCACTGCAGTTTGCAAGTGGATGAGTATAAACTTTACATTGGGGGTAATTCAGGGTTTACTTCCAGATAGCAAGCTAGCCTAAGGAAACAAAGGCTGGCATAATACATAAGTGGAATGTGACAGAGGCAAAAAAAGAGCTTGGTTAGCTGAATTTTCACAAACCCAAATCTTCATTCAAGGTTTATAGTATCCCACTTGATAATTCCACTGCCCCACCTCCCTGTTTTCCAGTCATTCACATTCCAGCGGTTCATGCTAATTCAAAGTCATCATTACCTTTGGGTCTAACAACAAGAACAAAAGGTAACTCCTGGGTTAACGAAAGACTTCATGTCTTATTTCCTTCCACTCTATACTTCTGCACTGGCTGCACAGATCTGCAAGAGAGTTTATTATTGTCCAGCTGATCTGTGTATGTAATGGTTATCTGTCACAACATTGTGAAAACCAGCAGTACTTCCTGTAAAACACTTAAATACAGGAGTCTTGACTTGCAGACTTCAGAATGAAGCACTCAAACCTGAGCTGACAACGTAAAGTACTCAAAATCATCAAATAAAAAGTTGCAATTAGTGCTGAGATTTCAGATTTTGATGGATTGAGCAGGATCTGAGTGAACTTTCTTATTCAGTAATTAACAGGTAAATAAAGAAGAGATCATCCATGACCCCTAAAATGCTTGCATAAATGCTCATATGGAAACAGCAAAGGAGAGCTGGATGATTAAAAAGAAAAGAATAGCAGTAAGTTATTGGGAGCCTTGATTCTACCAATAGTAATTTCATAGTCTCTGTTGACTGTCGGGTAAAAAAAAACCAACACACATGGATTCAAGAAACCAGATGGCTCTGAAGATGAAAGCAGAACTAACAGCTCAGAGTAATTTTTACTATGTCCATTAGAGATCTTCTGAAGGTGAAGAGGAGGAGGAAAGCAAGCTGGTCAAAATGTAGGACACCATATCAAAGTCATCCCAAAAAAAGACATTACTGTAGAGAAGCATAATTCTGGACATGCTAATGCTTCCATTTGTTATCTATTTGTTCCTTTTGAAACTCTCACACATATGCCTCTACCCCTAAGAGAGGTCCTGAGAGCAATTCTGATATTCATGTCACTCGCTGTCATTCTAGAATAATAACATGCCTTTTCAGGAATTTGGCGAAGGTTTGAGAGAGACTGGAGTCTCAAGAAAGACCTGTGGCCTCCAGCAGTGTCACAGATAAAGCATTCCGTCCTTATTTTCAGTAGTGTTCAGCATATTGACCCATTTTTTTTAAACCTCTTCAAGTAGGCCTCATGGTCCCACTTTCAGAAATTAAGTCCCCAGTGGAGCCATAGTGAGGACATCAAATTCAGCTTAGTTTCCAGACTGAATGCCAGATCCCACGTAAATGAAAGTAAGATCAGAGCACCATGGGAAAACTCTCTTTGGTGCTCATGCTTTGGTTGATTTGCATCTGGCCCTCGTAAAGTGGAAGATAATAATCTGTGACCTTGCACAAGTATCAAAGATTTTTATTTAAGCATCTCCTTTAAAAGCACGTTATAAATAGTTAGCTTTGTACACCACTCCCACGAGGAAGTTTCCACAATGGAGGTTCCCACTCGTTGGCGTGTCTGAGCAACGCCCAGTGCCAGTGCTGGCTGCAGCACATGCTGGTGGCTTAGGTGTGGATGGACACAAGTCACACTGCAATGGAGCTTCCTTTGAGACATTTCACTCTTCGCCAGGAAAACAGATGCTCGTGTTTTTATGCTTATGTTAAAAAGTTCTTTCAAGTTTTGCCTTCAGTGACAAAGTTAAAAACGGAGAAAAAACGTTTCTTCCTGTTTTAAAAATAACACAAAAAGCTGAAATTTCTTTTGAAGAGAGTAGTCCAGGAATCAGAGAAGCAGGGAACAAAGAGTCTAACTTTCCATCAGAAGAAACCAAAGGAAATTTCTGCTTCCTAGAGTAGCACATCAAACATTTGGTCGGGTCATTCTAGCTATCCTGGAAGCCCTTCACCCTCAACAACGTTTCTGAAATGAAAAATATGAATACCAACAAAAATACATAATTCCTTCCTGTTGATGGCAAAAGATGGAGTTTATCAGTCAGGCCCACTCAACTTGTCTGCAAAAGAATAATATATTCTCACATTTGTTCTTGTATTTGTTCTGTAAACACAAAATGACAGAGCAGAACAGCAGCTGTTGGAGATTACAGCTTCTTGAAGAATATAAGTACATGACATAGGACTCCAGACAGACCATGTAGAAACAAACTTCTTTCTTTTAAGAACATCTTATTTGCTCTTTAATACCAGCCAGTTGTTACCAAGGGAATAAGAATTCTCTTCCTCTCTCTCTGTCATATATATGTAATACATACGAAAACAAAATATACGTATACAGACACACACAGTCTGAATAAACGTGAATTATCTCAGTAGCAGCATTTAGATACCAAACCATCTCTTATATTTTTCAGAAACCATCCACCAGGGCAGACAGGAGCAAAGGACTGGCTCTGGAACATCAACATTTTATTTAAATACATCACACACAAAAAAAATCAAACCCCAAAAGAAGAAACAGTTTGTGAACGAACTTTTGAAATGGAAGTTTTTTCCACAGAATCTCTTCTGGACAATATTTAGCAAACCAAACAGAAAGTTATGAAGAAATCAGATGAGAAAATTGGCTGCACCTTCTCCAGATACTTCTGGCACACTTAAGCATCAAAAGAAATGTGTGGAGACTACGAAGGGCAACACACTGACCATCTTTTCTTATTTTAAAAATCAAACAAATTTCAATTTTTTTTATTAGTTTTCAAGAAAGGAAAAAAAAACCCCACCAAATTTACACAGATATTTGGCCTCAAATGCTAGATTTTTTGAAAAATGAAAAATTTCTCTGTCTTCCGATGTTACCCTCACTATAGAAGTGTCATTCACTGTAAATTTTTCTCAGGTTAAATTTCAATTCAGTTACTTTAATTGACAAATTTAATCACAAACAACTTTGCACACGTGATTGAACCATGTATACAGTAGAATAAATATGCAGGATGCATTCCAAATGTGTTGGCTCTGGTCCAGAAGCCAATGACTAAAGCAAATTTGGATTACCCACATGCTTTATATTAAGCACTTGCTTAAGTGTCTGGAGAATTGAAACCATAATTTTTTACTTTTCTCTCCACAAAGACTTTATAATATTGTCCTGGGATATTTAAAAATGAAGAAAAGATGAAGAGCAGTGATGTTAATACGGTTACACAGGAATAAGATAGTAAGAACAAGAAAAAAAAGTGAACTCTGTATAGCCTGAGTATTTGAACTCTTTCTCTTGTAGAAATCTACAGACTGAAAATCTTGACTGATAAGTTTGTATTCAATCATGGATTAAAGAAATACATTTTTCAGGATCTTACTATAGAGCCAAGAGACTGAACAAAGACTATATTCTAGCTCTCTAACAGAATCTTACAATGCTATGTTTTCAAACCAAGCTAAATAAAATATTCATTATTATTTGCCAAAGAATGTTTTATTCCCTTATAGTTCTGCTTTCTTTTTCCCCTCTTACTTTCCCCTTGTGCTTCAGGAGTTACAGTTCTATTTGGTATATTCTCATATGTACAGTGCAGCACTATACATGACAGTAATTAAATAAAAATAAAGAGTAAGCAAACATTAGTGTAAAAAGGCAGAAAAAAAACAAAGCTTCAATGATATTAGAGCTGGAAAAAACTACTTCCAATTCCCTAGCAATGATACAACAATTCCCCAGCAACAATACAGCAGACAAACATTTGTCAGTAAAAGTGGGCAATAGCTGTGAAGATGCAACAATTACAAAAATATATTTCTTTACGTGTGTCAAATGTATGAAAAAAGCCCCTGATATCTTCCTCTGTTTGTATCTACAGTCAGCTCTGTTCTTTCTTCAGATAGGTCTGTGTGGTATTTTGGGATGTAAAAATCAAGGAAAGTTATGATTCTAATTCAGTAATCTGTTGGAATTTGAGTTGATTTGATCTACTTTATCTTCAAGGAGTTTAAGGGTTAGATGCACTGATCTGGCTCCAAATGTAGACGCAAAAGTCTGAAACAGTTTACTGACACAGTTACTTTTTAAAGAAATGAATAGTTGCTCCCATTCTAAAACAATTATTTAGATAGTTCTCCTTTATCTTTTACTTCTCTACATGTGGAATTTAACCTCTTTTGCACACAATGCAAAGCAGCATGACTAACTGATATAATGTATAGGAAATGACTTGTGGAGCTAAAGCAAACAGTCGATGTGCTTACAAGATAAGTGTCAGCTTGCGGAAATAGCAAATAACAATGACACAATTCCCCCCTCTCAAAGTATGTGCACAGTGCAAAGACCTGCTGCTAATTTCCACTCAGCAAGGGGGGATGCCATTGGCCTTTTGTTACACAGAGAAGCTGGTGATGTCATTTGGCTTTGTGCTGGAGAGTCTGCTGCCTACCGGCCTACGAGGAGATTTTTCCCAGCTAAAAGTAGCACTCTGCCAGGCAGAATTAAATAATCCCCCATGAATCATTCCTCCAGGCTGTTATTTTGTTCATATGTATCGGAATCCATGGTTGAATTAAGTATTCTATAGAGTAAAATATCATTGGCATCAACAGGGGTTTTGCACTCTTTGGACTAATTCTCTGGTTCCTTTACCAGTAAATGCCCTTATTAGGTGTGGAAAAAGATGCCTTTGGTTTTACTTTTTAAAGCAATCCCAGGAATCTTGATAGTCCAATTTGCTTTATACAAGAATTTTAGATCAAAATATGCTTTGCATCAAAACGCAAGAGCATCACTTCCAACAGAACAAAATTAGGCATAGACAAAAAAATGTTTTCCTAACTTTTATTTTTCTTTTCCTTTGAAAGCAATTTATTTTAACACTTCCTGCCAGGCAGCAAAGTGCAGACTTTGTAGCAAAGTCAAGGACAGAAAGGAAAGGCAAGGCTTTTTCTGTGCTAGCATTTGTTCTTTTTTAAAGGGGATCAGCATAAACTTTACTCATATTGGCTTTTTCTATTCCCAGAATTTCCAGTTCAGCTTTCATGGAGGTTGTCAGAGGGTTCCCCATTTCCAGGGAACAACAATGAAACACAGTAATTGGATGTGGCAGTGCTACTCTGTGAGTTTATCCCAACTTGTCACTGCTGGCTACTGTTTCCCCTCATTAATTCCATCGCACTGGCTGGTGGCCACTGGTTTGACATGCCCTGTCTGAGCAGAAATTACTGTTCTTCTCTCAGTGGCCAGTCCCTCATTCCTCACACACTTGGGCAGTT
This sequence comes from Edolisoma coerulescens, assembly GCA_013397115.1. Taxonomy (NCBI): domain Eukaryota; kingdom Metazoa; phylum Chordata; class Aves; order Passeriformes; family Campephagidae; genus Edolisoma; species Edolisoma coerulescens. Next base: position 2,002,001 of record VWZW01000978.1, on the reverse strand, counting down.
CTGCTGCAATCAGCAGGATTGCTCATATGCATCGGAGCTGGCAGGACCCGCCTGATGATCCTTTAATAAGCCAACATGAAATGAGGGAGCATGTGGTAACTGAGCTCATATCATTAGTTTGCATTGTCAGCTCTGTACAGGGTAATAGCATGTGTGGAACTCTCTGTAGTCAGAAAATTGCATCCAGCCAAAAGTGATCACAAAAAGAAGAGTTGTCATGGAAAAGTGACAAGCATATGGCCAAGAGAAGAAAAAGATTGACCAAAAAAGTACAGCAGAATCCATGCTAATTCCTCCTGTGCTGTTGACTACTGAATAGTAAAATACTTTGAAAATTACCGTCAGAAGTTTCATTGGGAGAAAACAACTTAGATGGCAGATATGAAGAAATGCAGATCAGCAGAAAACAGGACAAAACAATTCAGGACTATCAGATTGTAAAGCCTGTTAACATCCACTTGCCCAAACACTCCTGGAACAGTACTAGCTCACATAGTCTCACACCAAAAAAACCCCAGAAGTAGGATTGTCTTAACACACAACCTTACACATCATTCTTAGACAAAAAGGAGGGCAGCATGATATATACCATCCCTAAAGACCAACAGCCTTTAGGGCACAGTGTATTTGAGTTAAAGTTTTACCTTCAAATCCTTATCAATTATAATTGAGAAAACTGGTATCAAGCATATCAATATTAGCCATAATTTATACATATATGCCCACACAAACACAAATGTGTTAAATATTAAGGATAATTAGTAACTTTAGAAGGCTATTGTATGCATATGGATATTCTTTGATAAAATAAAATTTTAAATTATCTTTAAAAAAAATCCCTGAAAGTTTAATTCACCATCTTAAAAAACAGGCAAGACTTTGTCTGGGCATTCAAATTATAATGATTGTTTTCAACGATGAGATCTGTTAAGCTATAATTCTCAATTCAAATAATATTTGAGCATATGTGGTTAAATCACAGATTCTTCTGGTTCTTTAACTGAACAATATGTTCATCTTTGCTTTGCAATGTAAATGATGATATTTTTGTAAAGTTTTTTGTATTCACCTCCAGAGGAAACTGGATTTCAATGATGGGTGAAACAGTGATCCCTGTGTTGCCTATAAAGCACCTAAAAAGCAATGAGCTGCAAAAAGGTTACAGTTACTTGAAAACAGAAACTTCAGGGAAGAGATTTTCTCATCCCATAATCTCCAAGGTGCTTGTCATTAGCACCTTTCTCTGGTTTTGATCCTGTAGGAAATATTGTATTTCTAAAACAGATTATGTTCCTTTTCTTCTCTGTATTTTATCTTTTTTTTCTTCAAACTGTCACCTTAAAAGTATATATAATACCCAAATATTAGCAGATTTCTGTCCAGCTGATATTGTCAGTCATCTCAGAATAAGCCCTTCAGTGGGAACCACGAGTCCCAGGTTATTCACCAAAGTCTGCTTCTGCTGATAACCTGCTGCCTGCCTTTGCAGGGAATCCACTCCCTTTGACATCCCAGGTTCAAGGAATCTGCTAACCATCCAGGCTGCAAGGGTTCTTCAGGGCTGAAGGAAAATCTGCAAGCCATTTTCCTAACCTGGTGAGCCAGGTCAGTAAGACAATAAAAGAAAAAATGAAAGAAACTAAAATAAATAGCTTTTGACATCCAGTGCCATAAAAGTAAAATAGTTTAAAACTTGGCATCAAATAGAAGTTAGCTAATTATAGTGGCGCCATTCATGACGATATAATTAACTGTATGTCTGCATTTCTATTATAAACTCCTATTTTCAGAGGTTTATGATACAGCTTTAAAAATTTGCTCTGGCCAGAGACTTGGCATGCTAAATCTCACCCTGGAAGCAAACCTTTTCCCTCCAAAACTGAGGAAGAAAAACCTGCGAGGTTTTTGTGGTAGTTTTTTTTCTTTTTTGTTGTTTTTGGATTTTGTTTTAAAGCTTATAATAACATAATAAAATTAACCACTCAGAAATAGTGTCCTTTATGCACTCAGACTTCGGGGTTTTAAAACACAAATTTTGACCTATGTTGTGTGATTTAGTGATAAAGCCCCTCCCACAGCTCATTTCTGGAAATGCTACTGTGCTGCACAAAGTCTAGGCCAGGGACATGTCCAAAAATTACACAGTTCTAACAAGGACCTGCTGTTAGAACAACTCTTGCACTTAAAACATCCTGACATCTCCTCATTCCCAACTGGCTCTTCTTTTTTTCCTCCCTCTTTTCTCCTGAAAGCTGTATGGCTGCCAAAAAGCTGATCTTACAGGAATGGAATTGAGGTCCCTGTCTTGCATTCAGCAAACCTGGCAGCGATTCCTTACGGAGAGGGAAGAAACACCCTGCACCATGCAAAAAACACAGGTTACCTGGAAGTGGGCAGGCCGAGCAAAACCACACATACAGAGCTAAGGACTGTCTGCAGAACAGGGAAGTTTTCAGGGGCAGTGGTTACTGGGACAGTCCATCCCTGGGCTGGTGAGCTGCTCTGCAGTGGGGTGGTTCTCTGAGTGACTTTGGGGCAGTCATTTGGTGACTCTTCCAATGCACACATTATCTCCCTGAGATGAGCACACTGAAGCTGAGCTGTTATGGAATGAAAGTTCACAGAGATATACAGAAATTTGGTGTCTACCCTGAGATGAATAATCAGAGATTTCACCATGATTAAAGGAAACATGACTCTGAGATTTGCAGAATTATAGCTAAGGAATAAAATACTCTATACATCTGTTCCACAGTACTTATTCAAAACTACTTTTCTTTTTTTTTTTTTTTACATCTACTTGAAATTTGAATTGGTTTTGTTTACTTATATACATTTCTAACAGAATCCCTTAGGCCAAAAATTGGCCTCATCACTAAAATTCTAATTGCCAACTGTGTACTGGAAACTTCCATGTGATCTAGAGAAAGTAGTTTCCTTTCCTTGTTGCCAACTTTGGAATGTTCTGTTCTTACTACTCTGCTGCTTTTCTTCAGCCTGGAGAAGATATTGTTTATTCCTTTGACCCTCTCAGAATTCCTTTTGCAGGTTTGTTTAGAGCCAAAATATTTGGAAATCAAAAGGAGTTTTAATTGCCTTATCAGTCAGACCGATCTGCTATTTGTTCCAATGGTACACAAAAAGGTAGTTTCTTCCTTTATCTATTGAGTTGGTTATTCTTCCTTCAAATTTCTATCTTTTGGGACATTGCTATTGATCCAAAATAATATGAAGAAACACTTTGTTTCCTTTGCAACAAAACAGTGAATCACGACTTTTCCTCATGTTGCCTTCTCCCTAAATACCATAACCCCACTTTGTGTAGACAGTGTTTCTGCAGCCTTTGTCTGCATAACTGTATTACACAGCTAAAACTTTCCTTCACAGAAAATACCCTTCAAATACTTTCCAGATTAAAAATTATACTGGCTCTCTCCTGGAGGCCAAACATCGTTTTTGAAATGCCACATGCACGTTCTGTACTAACTCCAGTAGTGGTGGTCCCTCTACTGTGTCTCTCTGCTCTGTATCTCAGGATATAACGTCTTAGGAAAAACAGACAAAGACACCTCTATAGCATGAAAACACAGAAAACACAAGAAGTCTGGAACTAACACCATGCATATTTCATCCTTGACTAGAAATGCTAGGGAGTAAATAAAATAAAAAAATAATTCACATGATATCTTACTGTTTGTAGTAGCTACAATACAGCTGAGAGCACGTTCCTAAGAGCAAACCACGCTTAAACATTTGGAAAAGTTATTGTGGCTAGAGCCCAGGTATCTGGTGACAACATTCGTGATGGAGTTGTTAGAATTCATAAACACACAAGTGCAGCCAAAGCTCTGACTACACTGGGGACTCTTGCCAAGGCATAGAAGTTTTCCTTCCCTTGCTGGTAAGGTTACGGAGGGAATATAAACTGTGTGTTTGTACATGAATCATCGTGATTTCTAAGGATATCAAGGGGGCCCACACCAGAGCTTTTCTCTCTCAGGCTACCAAGATTGCACATCCTTCCCAAGCCAGTCTCTGCAGAAGTTCACATGCTGGGCACAGGCTGAAATACTCCCCACCACGTTGATGCAGCACAGCTTCCCTGACAGTACAACACAGGCATCTAAGGTGGCCCAGATATCTAAAAATGTTAAGGGATATGCTGAAAAAGTTAAGGGATGTGCTGCCCTATAAGGTCATGGTCAAGTCCTCAGTGTAGATTTGATCCATGGATGCTCCAGATGTGGAACCCCTGTGGCAGTCAGAGGTATTTCCTGGGAGTGTCTGTGCTTGAGGCACCCCTGCTGCAGTGCTTCCAGCACCCAGGAGAACCCCACACCTCGGTGAGTGCCAGGAGGATTTATCAAACACAAATGACTAAAAGAACTTGAATGCAAACTCTCCTCACAGTTACCACGGACAAAACTATCACCAACTGTTCCCTGTCCGTGTATGCCAAGAGATACATGAAAGAGGATGATGAAGGATTAGACTCTGTTCTTAATTAAGAGTGTATATTGGAGTAGTTCCTCTAAAGTGAATGTAGTTATACTCTATTTATTTTGGTGTAAATAAAATCAGAATCTGACTATTTGCAATGCAACACAGTAAAAGACTAAATTAAGTCTTCAAAAAGCACCAAGCCTCCTAGAATTATTTCGGTCAGTGACTGTCTAACCTGTGAATGACCCAGCCAAGTACCATTTTTAAGACATTAATGCAAACACATAACAGGCAACAAAAAACAGCCAACAGTAAAAATCTGTAGGGAAGATAACTATCTCCTCCTTTGTCTGAATTATTTTTCTTCCACTGTGATTTTATCTTTGCTGCATGCTACTTTTATAAAAAACATTTTGTAAACTATGTATTATAAAATGGAACAGATGAAAGGGTGTTTATATGAATTGTATTTGCATTTCTGCATGAGTTTGATATGTAATTCCGAGCACACCCAAAGTACTGATAATTATATTTTAAATACAATTAGACTTTAAACAGAGAGGCCCAGGAACATTCTCACAATGCATTTTCAGATGAAAATGCCAATACATTAAAAATTCAAAAGCCCAAAAATCAAATCTGGTCAAACAAGGAAGGAAAATAGAAGACAGGTAAGGAAATGAGAAGAAAATATCTTCAAATGAGAAAATTCCCTTTTTCATTCAGATTTTCAAAAAGGGAGATTAAACTGACTTTATAACATTGAAAGTCTTCAAATGAAACTGGAATGTCTCAATAGACTCATTCCAAATTTCTAGGAGATTTTACATTTGAATAATATTTAAATTAGCTTTTCATCTAGGAAAAATATTATATCTTGAAAATTCTCCTGAGTTTGGGCAATCATAGTCTGCCCAGCAATACTGCTAATCAGCTGCTCAGAGCATCAATGTCACCTTGCCTTGCAGCACCAGCAGTGGTCCACGCCTGAAGGGTTTTCTCAATACTTGAACAATAGTTGGAACGCTTGGGTATAATTTCTGTTTTAAAGAAAACAGGATGGGGTTTTTTTTGAAGCAAGATGGTATTTTGATTTTTTTGAACTTTTTACAAATCTAGACCTGACCTTTTATTTAAAATATTTTAATTGAAAGTATCACTATGATGTAGTCCTAATCTAGAACTTTCATCCTTTTTCTGTGCCTCAGAAACTTTAGTAATTGCACCAGTTAAAAGAATATAATTAATAGATTAATCTTAGCAAAGTGGTTTAGTTTTTCGGAGTGAGATTTTCTTAAGTAACATTCAAAGCTAATATAGACATGAAATCAATAAAATTAGATCATTTTAAATCTACTTGTTTCTTTCCTAATGAGATTTTAACACAAAATATCAGAGCTGGTATTTAAATGAATATCCAGGATACTTCCTACGGAGATTTCAGAAAGCAGAAGATTTTTCAGATTTTCCATTCTGAGAAAATTCTTCTTTATTGCAAGTCCTATTGAAAAGTCACTTATTTTCCACAGGATGTAAAAATGAGTCTAGTTTTCCTTGAGATAGTCTCTGTGATAAGCTGTTCTTCTCTGTGACCACTGGCACTGCCCTGCCCCAGCACTGCTGAATTCTCTGCGTGGGGAGCTGTCAGGGCGTCTCCTCGGGGAAGTCAGTAATTGGGGTGGGGTTCTGAGCCTTTACTTCCATCTCCCATGGAAAGAAACAAGGAAATAACAAATTCTGTACTTCCTTACAATCCAGTGGCTTGGCCGCAGCGGGCATTACCTGAAGGCATTACCTTCTCATGCTTTAATTTAACAGCTGCTCTATTTGATTTACATAATGCTCAGTTAAAATGACAAGCAGAGCTTAGCGCTGCTGCCTGCAGCCTTCCAGCCGAGGCTGTCCCGAGTCCTGCCCTCCGAGACAGCTCTGCCCGAATGCCTTTGCAGTCACACCCCCGGAGAAGGGCAGCAGCTGCTCCAAACCTGTCACCGCCCGCTGCCCGAGGGACACCCACGCGGGGCCGGGCCGGGCCGGGCAGGGC
>VWZW01000978.1:1916362-1995347 GCA_013397115.1 Edolisoma coerulescens | reverse complement strand
GGCCGGGCAGGGCAGCCCCGCTCCGGCCGAGGGACAGGCACGCCCGCCGGGGCCCGGACACATTAGCCTCCCGCCGGGCTGGGGTTTAGCCCGTGCCTCTCCCTAGGAAATTCGCCCTGATTTGCTGTGCTGGGGTGTCACGGGGCAGCAGCAGCCTCTGGAAGCCTTTGCGGGGTGATTTTGCAGAGGACGGGCGGGCGGTGCCGCTCGCAGCCTCCTGGGGCTGGGACCTGGGCACCCGCCCTGCAGGGACCGCGCTGCCCCGCCAGGCCCGGCCCCCGACACAGGAGGGGCCGAGAGGGCTGTCGTGCTCCCGTGTACAGCCTGCCCTTCCTGCCTAGTGGCCATCTGCCATGGAAAGCAGCATCTGACACTAAAAAGATGTCATCTTGTCATCACGTCATCCCTGCAAGGCGGATCCAGGCATCCAGCCTAGGCACGGGTCACAGGGGCAAACATTAGGAGCATAAATTTGCTACTTACTCAGAGAAGAGAGGGGTGTGTGCAGTTCAGAGCCCCTAAATTTGAGGCCTGAAGTAGCACAACATACCAAAGGAGCCCTTTGCCTCCCTACCCCCTGTTCTTTTCAACCTCTGCAGTGGTGGCTGCTTTCAAAAACAAACGCTGGATTGAAAAGCTGACATTACATTATGGGCATTTAAGCTAATAGTCAGCGTTAGGTAGTTGCATAGGCCTGGGCCAAGAATACACAAATTAATTTTCTTTGCATCTGTACAAACCCTTTAAGAATATTTTTTGCCATGGCATTTAATTATGTTTTCAACCACAATTATTACAGCCTTACTCTAAAAAAACCATAGCGCACTCTGGGAAGCATATGATGAGCTCCCGAATCAACATTCAAGCAATTTAGAAATTAAATCTTGTTTAATTTTTACAGCATTTAGAGTATTATTGAGGTGCTGTTCTTATTTCATACTACTTCAGCATCATGGCTTGGCAAAAGCATCTAATCAGTTCAGTTCAGTAGAAATCAGTATAATGATTCCAATATTAACAAAAATGAACAACAGGGAATATGATTTAGAGATAGTACCTGTCAATTTTGAAATACCATCTTTTGGCTTATGTGCATTCCTGCTGTGTGTATGTGAGAAAGAGCTTCTTTCATGTATTTCCAGATCGGTTAGAAGTATCTCCCAATATGGTTACAAGATAATGAGCCCAAGTCTGCTCTGACTGCTGTCTCACAGACAGGACAGGACATCTCTCTGCTCGCCATGGACTTTCTGGAGAATCCTCAGCTCTCAGGGGACAAACAGCAAAGCAGTCACAGCAAACAGCTTTACCTATAGGCCTAGAGCTAAGGCTGTAGTATATTAATGGTTGCCACAGAAAATGCAAAACTGATTATCTGCCATGAAATGAGAGGCCTGATTCTCCCCAGCTGTACAAACTTCTGGCAGTGTAAAGAATGTGCCTCTTGCCTTTGCTGTCTGATCACACAAGGAAAATCTGCCTTACCTCTCTCTTCATCCTCTTCTTCACAACCATGACTGAGATTGGGTGTATGATCAAGGAAAAAAGGTACGAACAGATTTATCACCTGGCTGACCTTGGCCATACTATCAGACATCAATATGACTGCACAAACAAGAGAGTACTGTGCTCACTTTGCCAATAAACAAATCACGTCTAGCAGCCACAGTCCCACCACTACTGCTGGCAGGTAAATTTTTGTCCAGAGAAACTCTATAAAATATACTCCCAATGACACACAACTGACTAAGCCAATAGGGTTTTATAAGAATCGCTCAGATAATCTGCTCCTTTTAGTGGCTGTAAGGGGAAATGTTCAGTTCTTGGAGCTATCCTTTAGCATTCTACAACAGGAACATAGGTTTTTGTAAAATTCCCTTCACCTTTGCCATAGGATTTAGAATATTGTAACTATATCAAAAGTGTTGCCACCCATGTCAAAACTTACAGTTGCCTACACCATTCCTCACTGAGTAGTACCTTTAAAGACCATGTTAGTCAGTATCTGACATTTGTATATCTGACCAGTGTATATGGTACCTCAGCTTCTGAAATAGATTGCAGATTACAGACATCACACAAATGCACAAGTGGCGCACAAATCACACCAATGACAAAACAGTATATCAAGTTTTTTAAATGTCTTACCTATTTTTAAAAGCTTTCCTCAACCAACCCTATTTCAACCCTCCCCTCCATTCTTCATTGATCCAGATCATCTATAGCTTTTAGTCAGAAGTTTGGAAATGCAGAGATCATAGCAAAACCCAACCACGTCCTGCCTTGCTTATGAGGAATGAGTGTTCTCTACTTAAAGACAGCTTTCATAAGGCATACACTTAGACCTTGTTGTAGACAGGAAATAATAAATAGTCAGATATTGGACTCTGGTTTGTTTATAAGTGTTCATAAAGGGTAGAGGAAGAAAAAGTAACAGTTTAATATAATTCTACCATTAGCTATACGGATGCAAAGCTGAAGAAGCTCAAGCAAAATCAGCAGAGATGTCTGGATACAATGCCATGGCTGACAACTGCATTTGGCTCAGTTGCTTACAAAGCTCAGCAGTGGCTATCATCCTCATTCAGTCACACCAGCACAGCGAGCAGCACTTTGGAAAGAAGAGGATAACTCCTTAGTGGCACATCTGTTAGGTATAGATGGCATTCATCTGAGTAGCTTTGCCAATGGATGACATGCCAAGTCCTTTATACTAAAAGGCTTGTGCTTGATGTTAATCATTCGCTCTCTGCCAGTTAACATGTTTATCCTTCTAGGAAATACTTTGATCTATACTGGCACTTGAAATATAGCAACCAATTTTACTAGACTGGAAATGAACAAACAAGATCTTGTGTGAATTGCCAAATGGCACAGCAAAATGCAGGATGCATGTTACAAAGGGTTGCTTAGCAACTAGAAAAGGCCATGCACTCCATTTCACTATTTTGGTTTGAAATAGAAAATAAATGGCCTTATAATTGTTTGATATACACGGAGAGCTAGAACATAATACTGCTCTGGAGAAATCTATTTGTGAGGAGTGTGTCATGGGAGGCAGAGAGACTCTGAACTCAACATTCAGTAGGTAAGTGAAGGAGAAACTGCCTTTCAGATATTTTGCCTTAAAATGTAAATGTAATGGTAGTTTAAGTTCAGTGCATGTATTCTGCTATTCAACCAGGATTTAAAACAATTGTTTATTTTTACCTTTCATCTTCAAATGTTAAGAGGGTTGGGGTTTTTTTGCAAAGACGACTATTAGCTCATCCTCCATTTGCATGCAAGGAAGTGGAAGTTTAGAGCAGTTGGTACTTTACCCATGCAAGTTGCCAAACTATGACTACATCACAGGCATCCTGAATCTAAGCAGTCTTAACAAAAACAAACCAACTTCTGCATGACATATCCTCCTTCCTCCCTCTTGCACAGCTTCCCCCATGCCTGGCAGCTGGTCTTAAGTGGACAGATATAAATAATTGCCTAGGAATTCTTCATCTTCATACAGGAAAAAGAGAGGTGTCTAAAAACTCCAAGTCTCCCATACTTCAAAGCAGCTACTGTCTTTATTTTCCAATATGAGAAACTGAGGCAGAGATTAAAATGATTGTTGAAAATTGCATGGGAAGCCTCTTGGGATTTGAGAGCAGAGCGTGGACACCTGACATTTATCTTAGTGGTACAGTCATCTCCTCTTCCACCACTGTTCTTTTTATACAGGGATCTAAAGCAGGTATGAGTATCCCCCTGATATTCCTTGGCCAATAAAATCCCCCTGCAAACACCATCTCTGTGTTAGCTCCCAGCCCAGGCAGTCCTGGTGCCGAGGCCAGCACAGCAGCCCTTGCTGCAGCAGCAGGAACCCGCCTAACTCGGTGGGAGTTGAGCGGGGAGAGCTCCGGCCCAGGCGGGGCTCAGACCTCTGTGGCAGCGTGGTACAGCAGGGTGAGCTGAGCACAAAGGGGCAGCCACTGTCAGGAGGTGTCAGCTCCTTAATCTATGTAACGTGTAAGCTGCAGCCAACAGCCTTCTGCACAATACCCCATGTGTCCGCTGAAAATGGCATTGCCCATAATTGCATTGTTTGCTTAGAAGGGACCCGAGATCCGGATCAAGTTCAACAAGATCTGTGTCATTCTAGTTAGTGCTGTTTTTCAAGCACACCCCTTCAGTGAACAGAAAGCCCTCTGAATCCATGACCAGGCTTTCAGGGCCAGATAACTGACTGTTTCGGTTTCTTTCAAGTTGTATCGCAGTAGACACACACAGTATCCTGGATACTGGACAGATTTAAAAGTGGGAAGAAAAGGTTCGAGCACACTGGCTTTAAAAGAGAGAACAAAGTAAGTGAGGATCAGAGGGAGGAAGGCGATCGCTATGACACTAAGACAATTAATCACTGCCAGATGTTAAGGGTCACACAGCACTGCATGCTGGGAAGATCAGCAGGGGTTCTTGGACAGGGAATAGAGGGAAAAAATAACCTGTCATGTCAGTGAACTAGTCAGGGGTTTAGGGTTCCTGTCGTTTAACTATTAGTGTGCTCTTAATAAAATGACAATGCGTTGAAGAAGGGGAGGAAGATAGGGGAGTTGGCAGAAAAGAGGGAGTGACAGCTTAATAATCCCTGTCTGTCAAAAGCACTAAAAATACCATCCCAAATTCAATGTTCTTACTTTGTAATGAACGCGCCAGGGTTCCTGTTTGATTAATAGAACACTTGTTGACTGACAAGGACAAATGTGCACATGGTCTGAACACAGCACTGTGCATAAATAATTTGAATTGCACTATGGCCAGAGCTCAGCTTGCACTGGGGGTTCTGTGATAAACCCCTATGTTTCAGCAGTTCATAACTTGGCCCTAAAAGAAAAGCTCAGAAATCTTGAACCTAAAGTTGGACTGAGAACGCTGGCTGGTTTCTTTGAAGTATGAAAAAGAAACCAATACCCTTTGGGAATGACAGGCCTTTGTTGGGGTAGTGATGGTGGTGTCTCTATTGGCTCCAGTTGTAGGTCTCTTACATTACAGCAAAAAGAAGATGGCTTTACCCTGAATGATGCAAACAAATTTGTGTTCATGCTAATTCCCACTTATCCCCATTAACAGTATTGCTAATGACAGTGGTAAATACCACAGAAATGGGGGAATGCTCGCTTTGAACTTCAGGAATAATTTTCAAAGGGAAGAGTTCAGACCGTTTTGTAAATGGACACTTAGTTGCAAATATTTCCTGCATTCCTTTGGGAGATGAATTTCATTTAGTTAAGCTATGATGATGGTACCCTTTTCCACAGAAAAATCTGCTTTTACCTCAAAAAGGAACATTTTCCACCAAAACTGACACATCTTCCTGTTCTTAAAACAATGCTTAAGAGCTCATATATTTGTGGTGTAATTATTTCACACCCCTGGGGCCCACACACAAACCTAATGGAAGGAACAACCAATTAGGACACTTGTAGATGTACCGAGAATCTCAGGTAAGACCTAACTTCAACATTTGTGTCAATCCTGTAGAGGTATGAATGAATTCCCATATATCATATCAGTCAGAATTCATTTTTCTGAACATTTTAGTCACCTGATGTGAACATGCAAACATTTGGCTGTTCTGCCATTTTTTTCCCTGTCAAATCAGAATACTTCTTTAAGTCAATATTCAGGCAGTAAAATAGCTATGCTTGTTTAAACAGTTCATCACAATATGATCAGAACAGAACAATAACCAAACTGAATATATTATCAGATTAAAAACTATAACAGAATTTCCCCAAAGAGTCCATATACTTTGTCTAATATCTGCTCTTTCTTTTCAATTTTTTAGATCTTGTAATCTATCAGATGATTTTGGTGGCCTGAATTTGAACCCAGAGAAGTGCTGCTGAGCACACTGAACTTTCTTAGTGCCACAAAAGCTGAGATTTCTTTGGTACCCTTGAGGAGACTTTAGCTTTGCAGAATCAGGCTCTCAAGGCTTAAGAAAATAAGCATTAGTTTGTTGAATTATTCTGAGTATTTTTTCCCAGATGTTGAGGGGGTTTTTTGCAATTTATAAAGCGAATTATATAAATAACAGATTTGTATACATTACATTCTATAAATACATAGAGCTGCTTATTTGCCTTCTTAGATATTAGATAATATTAAGAACTACATAGGTAGTCCTCAAAATGTAAACATTTTTGACTTATCAAGTCTCCTTCAATAATTGTAAGAAGCTATTGTTTATTAATTTCCTTGGCTCACTAGTTGGAGTTTCAAATTGTTCTTGCAAATCTCCATAGATTAGGCAAGGCTTTATAGCAACCTCTGTGTTGCAGTCAAATTGAATAAGGAAAAGGGATGTACAGCAGCAACATTTGCAATTTGTTGCAATGACACAGTTAAGACTTATCATTCCTCTTCCTAGAATTGCCAATAAAGGACTTCAGGCAAAATTTGGCTCGTGCTTCAGCTGCCTCCTTTGTAAAACTGAGCTTTCCCTAGCCTTGCTAATCACATGTGCATTCCAGTATTAAAGGACATCACAGTGTTGCACTATTATGGGATGTTTCAGGAGAAAGGAGAGCCGACAGAGAAGTGTGCAACCAGCAGCTCACATCACATGACTCCAGCAACACATCCCTCCTTAAAAACCTGCTGAGGCAGCACTCTGCAGAAGGCAGCCACGGTTTTACACGCCCATCTGTACAGCAATTGTAACTCACTAAGCAACCTCCACTGAAGGTAATGTAAGGATTTGAGTGATGCCACACATTGAGAGTTAACTTATAACAGTACTTCAGAGCATTAATGTCCCCTTTATATCTACATTGATAGATTACAGTGGACAGAGCAGCTCTGCTGTACAGCACAGAAACAAGCCCAGGAACTTCCTGCTTAAGCTCTCCATCCCTCAGTTTAGTTTCCTCTTACCCTGTCTTGTTGCAGTTCACTGGTGTCAGAAACACAACAGATGGTTGCTGCTACTTTGCAAGGCTTCTGTTTCCTGATGGCCCATGATGCTGTGCCACTGCAAGGGTGCTTCAAGGTGCAATGAGGGTTGAGATGCTTTGAGAGATGAAGAAGCTGCCTGAGGTACTGATGCACTGTCTGAATAAAAATAAATGAGCACAACTGGTTACACAACTACAAGGCACTTTCTTGTAGCATCTTCAACAAGTAGTTTTACCTTGTGGGACTGTTTTTCAAGAAGTTAGAAAAGGTAAAAGCAAAATACATGTTATGTAAATACAAGATAGCTTTTGGGTATTTCATTTACCTCAAGAATTCCCAGCTTCTAATGAAAGTGAGAACAACGGAAGGCAATAAGACAGACAATACACCCCATTGCTACAGCAATGCAGCCCAGTCCTGATGTTCCATCAGCTTGGACTGTATTAGCCACTTCATCATCCTGAGACATCTGGCAAATGACCAATATACTTTTATCTCTATGTTTTTTATGGATATAACAGCTTGAGCAAGATTAAAAGTAAAATTTGCACCTTATAGAGATACATGCAATAGTCTGCATAATTGCACATGGGTTGTGTTAGGAGGGAATTTTCATACATAAAACTTCCTTTGCTCCACAGCACTTTCACACTTGAGTTTGTTTCATACTTTAGATTGTTCCCCTAAATGGCATACCATGATAGACTGCTAAACATTCTGCTGGATCAGTCATACAATTACACATGTTTGTTCCACATGTGCCTACCAAAAATATCCAGAGCCTCCATATAGCTTCCTTCTTTAAAGTAAATAGCAAGGAATAGGCTGTTTTATTCCTCTCCAAAATTTTAGTCCCAGTAGACAAGAAAGAGTCTTAGTGCATGTGGAAAGCACGGGCAGCAAAAAGGCACGAAAGCTTTTTTGCTGTTTAGCTTTTGTCATTTAAGCTATCAAACAAATAAAAACAGGCTGGCTAGCAGCCAACTTGAATTGTAGTTAAATAAATTTCTATTATACTTATTCATTTTGGACAATGCAAAATAACTGATCAAAAGCAAAAAGCTCCCAGAATTTGTTTTTAATTTAAAGCTTATCTTTAGAAATATATTAACAATCTACAACAAGCTTCTTGTTCTGCTATTCTAGGCAGAACAAGTCATCATTTTAATTTGTGAAAATAAATAAATAAGCCTATTTTTTCCAAATGTGGGAAAAGTTTAAAAATTGATGTTAACAAAACATATCTCCTCTCTTCCAAAAGCAATGATGAGCATTTTGATTTTTCTGTGAAAGTATACAAATAGGCAGGTATAATTTCACCTACAGAAGTATTAATTGTCAACTCTGCACACTTGTTTGAAGGATATATTCTCAAAATAATATCATAAGATTGATCATTCAGCTAGCAAACACACAGGTGAGCTGTTTAAGAACATTTCATTAACCCGGTGGGGTCTTGGACTGAATGAAACAGCTTAGTTTTTCTTTGTGCATTGTAGTAGAATATGCACCTAAATTATCGATTACGTTTAACCTCCAGCCTAAACTAGAGTAATGTGGCTGACAGGAGGAGAGCCGACTTTTAAACCCAGCCAGATAAAGTGTTTTCTGACAGCGTTTCAACTGAACAACACACATGTAGACAATTAGCCAGGTTTTAGAGGCCGGCCAAACCCAGAGAAGAGCTGGAAACATGTTCCTCAGTGTTTCTCATTAGAGACCGACTGAGAGGATTCCTTGGGAGAAAGGCTGGTTCACGGCTGGCCTTTCATCTCCGAGACCTGGGCGTAATGTGCCCCAGATTCTGCGGGTGCGAGTTCGGTGGTGTAAGTGCAGTCTCAAGTGGAAGCTGGTTTTCCCAGTGTGTGATTCTGGGGCAGCGAAGGTGGCAGCCCGTGTGCCAGGCAGGGCAGGGTGCCCGGGGCTGGGGCAGGAGCGCAGGTCCTGGTGCTGCTGGTCCCGGCAGGGCTTTGCCCCACGCTCCCCACGCGGCCCCTGCGGAGCTGCCTCGCCCCCTCTGCACACAAAGGAGGTTACAGCACTTGGGAATGTGGGCCAGGCTGCCTGGGGAGATTTCTAAACTCCCTGACAAGAAATATAGGCTTGCTCCCCTAATAAAAAAAAAAAAAAAAAAATCTAAGCCTCAACCCAATCTGATGACGCTGCTTTAATTCACTACAATGCTGTTGTTTCTCATCAATCTCTTCAAGTACAGCTACATCCACACCTCCCTGAGCATTGGGAGGGATTTGCATTTGAAGTAAAGTTTCCTTCAGCAGTTTGCATGGAATAATTGATACCCTGTTATTTCTCCAAATGCTTTAACAAGAGTTCAGTGTGTGTTAGCCTTTGCGAGTTCTCAAACATCTGGGTAGCAGTCAGATAAAACCCAGACATAGTGATAAGATGGTCCAAAAGGAAGCATTAAATGCATAACTACAGTGTGTCTACCATGACCTGATATGTTGATTTCTTCGTACTTTTCACAGACTCTCTTCAATTTTGCTGTTAAGCCAGGATTCCTTAATCAGGGAAGCAAACCCAACTTCAACATCCAACTTCCCCGCAGTATTTCTAAACCACAAATTATACAATTTATAGAGGAAAATATCTGCTGTGACACATTTTCTCAAAGGGAATATTTACTGGAGAATCCATCACTCTAATGATATCTTTTTTAACCTCTATGTTTTAAACATTTTGCTACAAGTATGTCTATTCACATGAATTAGTACAGCCTGTATTAGTCAGTAGTAGACCACCACATGTGGTTTTGTAGAGAAAACACCTCAGATCTCATGTAAAGAGTATGCAAAGTTTGAATCTGTTTTATATATGTGCAAACTATTCCAGAAACAATTTTCTCCTTTTTACAGTAAATTTTGGCCTCTCGAAGATGCATTCTGTAAGCACCTTTGCACATGATGCTGAAGCAGAAAAATAAGTGAGATACTTACTTTCCTTTTGCTCTCATTTAATCTGGTGACCCTTCTGTAGTTAGTGGTCCCAGAGAAACCCCAAACTATCTTTTATTATTCTCCATGGCCACATTTTACTTCTCAAATATTTACTGCACAGCTACACCTAATTGCCTTCAGTGTTACCTCTTGGAGATGGAATGACTATCAGCCTCTTCAGATTGCTCTTCCCAATGTTGCTATTTGAATGATACAGTTACAACGCTCCCAAGTACTTATTTTCTAACAGTTAAAACATCTGGAACCAGTTATTAACATGAGAATCACAAAAGGAGGAAAGTTTCTAGCCTTTGTGGTTTCTGAGAAAAGTCACTCAAACATGCCCTACAAGCCCACAAACCAGAAAATAAAGTTCTAATTTTATTTATTTAAAGTATTATTAATTTTCAGTACTTAGGGATGACAATAGTGTTTGACTGATCCTCTCATCTCAGTGTGACCCAGATGCCCTGACTCCTATAATGGACAGACAACGGGGTGTTTGGGGGGAGCATTCTCTTGTGCTAGGAAGGAAGGACCCTGCTGACCAGCTTGTGGCCATGCTGGAGCAGGAAAGAGCAGTGCCACCCTGCACATGAGCAAGTATGACTTGAAAAGTCTGTGTTTATTTCCCACTGTACTATACCTGTTGTTCCTACTTTCTAAGGCACCCGCCCAAATGAATACGCGTACCATAATTAACAAATAAAAGAGTAGTACAAAAGCAAAATTCATGCTGCTGTCCAAAATTCACATAGTTTTGGAATTTGCTCAAAGATAAATTAATTATGTTTTTATAACACATGAAAATTTCCAAGTAGTACACAACTACTTGTTTGTGAATCGATTTTACATTTTAAAGATACTTACAGATTTACAATTTGGAGTTTAAGATTTCTAAAAAGATGTGTTAGAGAAAACTTTTAAGAGACTACAAGACATTTTGGCTTATGTGCAAGAATATACCTGATAGAAGAGGAGCCCTTGGAAAGCTTCAGAAACTTTCAATGTGCAGCCCTTGTCTTTCCCATTTTTGAAATCTTACTCACCTGAGTAAAATAACTGCCAGCTGATCCTTTCAGTCTGACAGGCTGTAACTTTCTGAGCCTGCCTTGGTCACAGAGGGCCAAAAAAAGCTGCCTTACATTGTCCTTCCCCTCTTGTTCCTCTGTTTCTCAACTTTTTCATCTTTCTTGTGAATTTAGAGAGCTTCCCACTTTAAACTCTCAAGCTTTCAAAGTGTGACACATGAGTTTAACACTCCTTGTTAACTTAATATTTCACAGAAAAGACTTTCCTTTGGAAATATTCTAGGTCAGCCTTACCACTAGTATGAGAAGTAATTTTTCTAAGGTCTTGATTCATATAAGTACCAAGTATCCTCAAATTGTGAGATCAGAATTAGACCCTTTATGGTTTCCCACTGGAAGCTGACAAAAAAAAAAAATCAGAGGAGCAGTTTTGGTCCACTGCCATCAATGGGAATTGTGAAGAGTCACAAAGGAGAAAATATTCCTAAAACAGTGATGGAAATAGAGAAGGAAAAGCATGAAAGGGCTTCCAGTCATGCAGTGGATGTTGCTCCCTTGTGAACACACTCTGACGTTTTCTTCTTAACAATGAACAAAAGCTATTTTCTCTAAGGGAGAGGACAGGAAAAGGCTCAAGCTGAAGCTGGGTCAGGACTGGTTAGCACAGAGCTTCTGTGCCATTGCTTACAGGAGTTAAAGTCCAGTAAAAAGTCTCTCTTGCCTGTCCCCAGCCTATGTTCTCCCTTTGAAGCTCATCTTGTCCCTCCAAAATGCTGCTTGCTGGGTGTCTGTCTTCTACAAAGTTCCCTGTCCCAGTCAGCTCCCTATCTGGTCCAGCTTTTTTCCACACATCCCTACAGCTGTGCTGCTTTTCCTTTCCAAACCTCCAGTGGTAAAACTGGACCATTTAGGAAGAAACAGATGAGAATTTAACTTATAAACTTTTTTTCCAGCAGTTAATAATAAAGCTGTATCTGAATGGATCTTGGTTCCTGCCACATTTGATGTCTCTGCTTTGAAGCAGTACTAGCACCTCTGTATCACACAACTTTTCATATATTTTGAGACTTTGGGGAGGGGTTAAATTTTTTTTTCATTAACTTCTTCCTTTCAAACCTAGAGGTTAAAAAGAATTAAGGAACCATATATTTATATGTATATATAGAGATAGGTATGTACACACATATTTTTATATATGTAAATGTCTATATTTAAAAAAAATAATTCTTTGACTCTCAAAGCTGAGATATATTTATCCTTTAGTGAGCTCTGACAAATAATGGAACACTAAAGCCACAGGTAAAGGTAATGCAGCCACAATTGACAAAAATGAAAGTTAAGCACAGGTTATTACTAAGATGCAGACTTTGCTGGCCTGATGACCGAACAATATTATTTCAGGAACAATGTCCCACAGAGCTCCCACTTCTTGTATTGTTTTTCCAATTGACATGTATGAGGACAGAAAAACTTCCTTGTAAACTGGAGAGAAAGCCAGAACTTTCAGAACTAGAGCAATCTGAAAATGTTCAGGATAAGATTTTAAAACAAACAATAGAAAAAGCAGTTTTTCCAGAAGAATGCTTCCTCCCCCTCTTCCCTGTCCCACTCACCTCTGTCTCCAGCAGAGCCAGCACCAGATGTTTAGAAACCACACACTGGGCAGATACACAGGATCATCTGTCCCTCCTTCCAGAAAGGTCTCATCCAAAGGGAAAAATTTAGACAACCTAGTTCAAAGAGCATGCCAGTAGCAGCAAGTAGCAAGCCTTCCATTTTAAATAACTCTTCCTTTGAAAATAGAAATTTTAATGGAATAATTTATAAATTTCAAATCCAGAAAATTGGATCACAACACTAGAATAGTCTACAGGATATTTTTGTGATAAACACATTGATCTGAAACAGTTCATAGGTATGTAATCTACAAACATGACTAATGAAGGAAGACGATTTTCTCAGAATTAAGATTACTACAAAACTAACACAAGACAAAATCCTGGCAGGGAAGTAACATTTTATATACTTAAGAAAAAAATGAAATATTTTTACACCAAAATAGGAGTGTTTCACCCTAATCCAGGAAACTGTTTTTCCTGTATGCAAACGCTTTAAAAAATGCAAATTTAATTTCCTCAAATATATGCAATGGTAAATAGAAATTCTAAAAATAAAATATTTATTCAGGATTAATAGTAACACTTAATAGAATGGATTTAGACATTGAAATCAAGATGAATAATTAAAAATGGGTTCGTTCCAAAATAAGATTAATGTATTGGTTATAGAGATATTTCCTTCTATGCGTAAATGTAACAGGCAGTATTTTTTCTCTGACTTTGACTGCTTTTTTACTTCTAAAAGCAGCAACTGTAAAGGATTCCTGGTGACGAGTGCTAGGGTCACAAGCAAGGCTGGGGAGCAGAGGAGAGCAGTGCCCAGGATAGCAGTGAAGAGGGGCTGGGGGTTTGCAGCCCCTGCATCCCCCCTATAACTGCACAGTGTAAAACACCTCTTGGGTTGCTTTAAAGCACGCAGACAGCCAGGCCTGCCCTGCCTGGCCCAGGATCAAAGCACTGGAAAGGTGGCTCTGTGCCACTGCTCCCCCTGGCTCTGCTCAGCTTCACGAAGGCCAAACTCAGCACAGCTGAGAATCCATCCCAGCGCGTTAATCATGGCTTGGGTGGAATTGCTGTCATACTCAAGTTCTCATTTCCTCCACCTTTTAAAGCCTGACTTTTTCAAAAGAAGACAGGAGATACTTCACCAATTTTGCAGTGAAGCATCTCAGATTGGAAATGTCCTTCAGTTTGCAGTTCTAGAAAAGCAAGTGAAATTTGTAGAAGCCGAGCACTTACTACATAGAAAATATTCATGAGTGGAATTATTTCAGATGTCACTTGACAGTGATGTAAACCCAGCACTGCAAAAGACAAAGTCCTAATCAAGCTGCTAAAAGCATTTTCTTATCAAGAAAAATGTACTGCAGTTAATATCAAATTTGATTTGCCAAAAGTTCAGGAAATTGAATTAGGTACTCACTCTCTCTGGTGCCAGTGGGGCTTCTGGAAGTGCAGCCTGGCACCCGAGCCTTGGAGGTTTCTTTGTCCTCTTTTTTGCCTTCACATGGAGAAAGACAAAGGAAAAAAGAAATTACAGACATTTCAGTGTGATGAAACAAAGTCACAAGAAGAATTGTACATTCACAATGAACAAGTGTAGACATGGTATTAGCAAAATTTCTTACACAGAATCAAATGCACTTCACCACAGTACAGATATAATTCAAATCTTTACTGCAGTCCAGCTGCAGTACCAAGTTCAAGAGAATTATAAGGCCTTTTTTATTAATTATATTTAAATGGCATTCAGAGCAGAGACATACCACAGCTCTGGTGCTATCAGAGCCACAGCTCCATGTATTCTGGAAAACTCAAGACTCAATGGAAACAGATGCATATTTATAACAGTTACAATTGATATCAGCATAGCATTATTTTGCTCCAGAAGTCATTCCTAGGAGTTAGAGTCAGGGGCTACTGTCTCCCATGGACAGGATGGATTAAGGTTACAGTGCACACTGGGATGCGAGGGACCAAAAATGCATGTGAGGTCACAAAGACCAAGGGGACAAATTAAAACTCCCTGTAAAATGATAAAATATTTCAAACTAGAAAAAGTTTGCTGGATTATGGAAATACATTCTTTCTGAATACTTTTTTCCCCTCCAAATCCTAGCCATCTTTAAAAGCCAGGTGACAGCTCTCACAAGAGAAATTTTTCTTCTTCTCTGCTGTGATTTGATTTAGATCTCCTTTCCAGTGACAGACTGCTAGATTGTGCAAAGCCCAGAGATCTCTACGGCAGGCAGTCCACTAATGACTCAGAGTTTGTGTAAGATACAGAGAGAGGTATATACAGAGAGCAAGGAGAGAGAGAATAGAAGAAGAAAGAATTAAGCATCCATCTCATTCACCCATCAGACAGGCCCCCCAAGCCCCCAAGCTCGAGCCCTGCAGGGGCAGTGGGGAGCAGCATTATTCCTGCTGGGCTCCAGGCACCCCAGTTGGTCAGTGCAGATGTTCTATTTGCCACTCCATTGATCAGCCGCTAAAAACTGCAGCTATTAAAAAAGGACAACATCTGGAAATGTAGTAGTGTTTTCAGTGATTTGTTTGAATAGCTTATATTCTTGGTCTGCAAAGTTTGAAAACTTTTTTTTTTAATAGGATGTTTCTTTTTTTCTCTTTTTTTTTTTTTTTCAGTATCAGTTGCAGAACTGCCTAAAGTCATAGTCACATGTCAAAACCCTGACATCTACTTTTAATGATTTCCATTTCCATTCCAACCGTCTCATCCACTTAACTTCCCCATTGTTTGGCTTCTGCTCCAGCATTCACATCCACATTTTATCAGTGTTCCATGGCTTTCAATGGAATAAATCCACAGTCGCACACATACTGTAATGCAACTACTATCTTCATTATGCTAAGTGGACTTTACTCCTTCAGCATCAGTCAAAACAAAGAGGGAGTTAATTTTTTTTTCTTTTTGATTATAGTTGTCCACTTCAAAATAATTTACCTTGGTTCAAGTCACATATAGAACTTAAAAGTAAAATAATCCAGTTAATGAATCTTTGCTTTAGCAGAGAATAAGGAACTCTCACAGTGTGGGCATTTTGAGAAAAATACTTTCATGACATTCAGCTGAGTAGAATAGTCATAATTAATTTAAGTCCACTATGCCAAAGCGACATATTATTACTTCATAGGGGATGTTTGCAATGGAGGATGAGTTATTGACTCAACAGGCCAGCAGTCCCAACAGAGTTTGACCTGCATTTAGCCTGCACTACATAGAGCCAAAAAATGAACTCTCATCCTGCAGTTCTCACAGTATCTAACCACTTCCGAGGAAAGAGCTTTCCATCCCACTGTGTTGGTAAAATGCAAGCTACTAATTAATATCTTGCATTCATTATTATAATTAATAATTGTTGTTGGCATCTAGGAGGCTTAACCAGGACTAGGATCCTACTGCAGTGCTTTAGGAACATCTTGGAACAGGCAGCTCTGCCTGGTGTGACTCAGTTTGCAAACAAGACAGACGTGGACAAATGAAATTAGATCCTCTTGCCCAGTATCACACAGTTGAAACACACAGCTCAGGCAGGGAAAGGGATCACCACAATGGAACAGGACAAAGAAGTTTCCTCTAGATACTTACACCTACTCTTGGGAATAAATGTAACTTCAGGCCTCAAACCCAAGGAATCACTTCAGGGATTTTAATGATGGTGTGAATTGCTTGCTCCCAGATTTTAAAGTAGGTAAACACAAAATTTATTTCCTGTACTGCAAGCAAAGACAGCTTTCAGCACTCCTTGCAGGAGGAAGGGGAAAAGTAGATTAAAAATTTGTGTTTGTTTTGTTAAAGGATGCATGAGCTCTTCTTTTGGGCCAAAGTATCTTTCAGGTCATTAGGACTGTGTTTCTGGAGGAAAGACTGCTTTCTGATGTTTCATACCAAGTGTAGCTTTGGTCAATATGATTCAGAACAAGGACAGACACTGCACTTCTTTAAAGGAATGATGTACAAAACATTACCATTGCACTATTGTTACATATATAGGTACAGCCAAGAACAAAGGGCATGCAGAAACAGAATCAATTTTTTCTTAGAGACTATTATGGGTTTTAACATACAAACTAGGGAGCTAGCAAACAAGTTAATGCCTTAGACATAAGAGCAGATCACCGCCTGGAGAGCTGAAGGACTGATTTTCTTTTTTCCTGAAAATATACCTAAATCAACCTTACTATGTGGAAACTGAGTGCTGTAACCATATGCCACTAGGAAAATAAAACCTCACAGCATTCAGAAAAAGTGGTTTATGTACTGTATTTTGAAGTACTTAGAAATATGGCCACAGGAGACCAGAAATATGGAACAGGTAAGATGGGTACTGAAGAGAGCCAGGGCATGTACAGAAAAACCATATTGTCTTGCACATGATTTTCATGATTTCACAATTTCAGAAACATTTCTAACACAAAAAGTGTGTGTGCCTGGAAGGCTACGAAAGTATGGAAGGTCTTGAAAGTCTTAATTAGTTTGGGTTAGTCTCAGAGGTCACCCAAAAGAGACAAAACTAATTTATAAAAAAGCTCAGTCAGAGCAAAGAGCCCAAAATTCCCATCAAAACAGTGCAGAGAAACATTTCTTATATCTGAAAGTATCTCAAAGGGGTGACAGGTGGGCAAACATGGAGGAGCCTAAAGAGCAAGGAGGAGACACAAGTGACACCAGCTGAAGAGAGAAGAAAGAAAATATATCAAATCCTTGATATACTTTTGTGGCCCTGCCTTCCTTTTCACAAAAAAGGCATTTCTTCACAGTGAGAGGTTTAAAGAATTCTTTCAGAAATTCCACCTGGTCCTAAGGCGTCTGATCCCTTGAAAACTCTCAAAGGCTGGCTATTTTTAATTTTCCTTCAGCTATTTCCATTTTTATCATTTTTATCTGCCTTCTGGATAGGAACATGTACTTGGCACGATTTGTCAGTTCTTACAAACTCTGAGTCAAGGAACCACCTTGTCCTCTACTCTGGACAGATTTACCAAGTTACCACTGAACACCCACCTGCAGAGGATGGATGGTGGGAGAACTAAAGTGAAATCTCACAAAACTCAAGCTAACTACAAAGATCTACCATGTATATCACCACTTCAGGAAATATTGTTGTCACATGGTCCCTGATGTCCAGTGATAACAAAGAACGAGTAAGAGATCTTTTATAAATGTTATGATACCTTCACATCTCTTTTTTTTCTTGCCTTGGGAGATGTGATCCCAATGGCTAAACAAAGACAGGAAAGATAACAACTCCTAACTGGAAGCTCCTGCTGGATCCTGTCCTGTAGCTTTGCCCATTGTTTGTTATGGAGATGAGAATTGGGGCATCGTACTGGCCATGGAATTCATCCAAATAAATCCCAAGAGTGAAGGCAGTAAAGAATACAGAATTAACTAATTTTTTCACCTCCATTTAAATATTCCACGTGCCACAGAATGACATGGTTACCTTTACAGTTATTTTAAAAGGCCGAGTTTTACATTCCCTGAACTTGATTTCTTTTTACACATTCAGCTTCAGGTTAGTTTTTAACCATGAACTTTTGTCAGCTCCTACAGCCATCAGACCCATGGTAAAAAGAAAAGAGTTCCTCCTAGTATCTGATCTGCCTATTGAGAAGAAAGCAAAGATTGTAGCAGGGCTGTTCTGGAGCAGATTTTTAAAAAGCAAATTTTGGTTGAGCACATTTTGGTACTATGTCCACGTCTGAGGAAAAAATCTCTTCCATCCATTTGGAGTCTTCCTGATGGTGTCAGGATCAATTCCATCGTGTTACAGAGCAATTATGCACCATCATCTCTCCTTAACTGAGCACTGAAGAAAGATTTTAGTACTAACAGGATCTTATATAAGCCTTGTCTGAAGCATTGCAAAACTGTGCTTCGTGTGTATCTACAGCATAATGACACTAAGAACTTAATGTTAAAGAAGGAAATTAGTAAGTTTAAAAGTGCTCAGATGAAAAATGCCTTTTACTTTTTTCCATTACTTTTCTTAGGAGTTCTCAGCTTCAAAGTAAAATTCAACAGTACTTTTAATTTCTTTGTATTAAAGTACTTTTGTTACCTATTAAGAAT
Source organism: Edolisoma coerulescens (assembly GCA_013397115.1). NCBI lineage: Eukaryota > Metazoa > Chordata > Aves > Passeriformes > Campephagidae > Edolisoma > Edolisoma coerulescens. Next base: position 1,976,704 of record VWZW01000978.1, on the reverse strand, counting down.
GATTGATCTATTTTAATAATGAAATGAGAAATGTTGACAGACTCCTGGCAAAGAAAAAGTGTGGAAAAATAATTCCTGGATTACTGGATATCCCTTAGAAACTGTCAGCCATGTGTAAAACGAGAGAAAAAAGAAGAGTGAGGCCTGGTTTGAAAAGGGGACTTCCATCAAGAATTACGAGGAGAAAAAAAGCTAATAAATTGGCTGATAAACAAATGTTTGAGTTCAAACTTGGTAACTGTTCATTTTTCCTAGAACTGTAGTAAGGGTCAGATGAAGATGAATAGAATATGGTATTCATTTTAAAAAATCATATCTATTTAATATATAGAATAATAAAAAAAGACAAGTAACATCTTTACCTCTCCAACAGAGTAAATAATCTTCACATACTCCTTTTTTCTGAGGCTGACATAAAGTCACCATGTGTGTCATAATGGAAACAGTATCTTCCACCTCTTTGTACCTGAGCAAATGACCTCCTTTCAAGATGAATTTTCCAGAAAGCAGGTAATTGAATTACCTGAGTGCTGATCCACTTCAAAGGTTGTTCTTTATAGGAAGTATAATCAGATTCTGAAGCTTTGATCAAGGGAGTCTATGAACCTGTTACTCAATCACAAACTCTACTATTTGCCATGAAGAGATAACTAATCAATTACAGAAATACATCTGCTCTGAGTAATGTTATTGATGACTTGACAGAAGGAATGCATAACTCAAAGAGCAAAACCCTTGGGAAAGCTGGCAGTGGCTGTGGACCAAGGAATTCAAATGAGACAGAGGGTGGCCAGCCTAGAGGAAAGTTGCTAGTGATTGAATGGGAGTATCTCCTCTGGCCTCATTTGAAATGGAAGACAGCAGTGAAAGGAAGGGTCTGCTGCTCAAAGCTGGTTAGAAATCTGGTCTGTCAAATCCTGGCACCTTCCCCTTCCCTGGTTGGCTTCACAGCAGAACCTGATTGTTTCAGTCGTGCCAGACTAAGGAAGCACTGGTTCTCTTCCAGAGAAATTTATCCAAGGGCAGGGTTCATTCACTTGTCTTGTATGCCACGCACAAATCTGGGTTTCTGAAGCTCCTGTCACCTTTCCTCAAGAGGCCATGATCTTCCAGACTCCTCTCAAACACCTCCATGAAGTGGATGCATTGCTCCTTCATGACACCAGCACTGGGATAATTTTTCAGTGAGAAACAAACTAATGGATTTAAGGATATTAGAGAATGGAAAGAAAATATTCCAGAAACTGAGCAGTAATAAAGGATATGGATAACAGACTTAATTTCCTTGTTTGCTGTCTTTTAAATTACACAGGAAGGTAAAGTGAATTGAAAAGGAAATGCATAAATTGTAAACCATTGAAAGTATTCAACAGACTAGTTATTAAATCTATGGAACTCCCTGCAAAATGACAAACTTGAGTCAGAGATATGAATAAGAATGAAAAAGGAATTAGATATTTACAAGACCATCATTATAAAATAAGTAGGTTACTGTTAGAAAGTATCCAAGTCCTCATCAGCCTGTTTATATGGCAACCCCTGCTGAAGAAAGGGTTACAGAGACAATTTTCCAGTAGAACCTGGTTGTTCTGCAAGGATTCAGCCTTGTTCCATTAATATCAGTGGCCTTTCCTATTGGGTTCAAGTAATAGGATCATGTCACGAGATTATTTCTTGCAAAATCCTGTAATGTCTCTGACACTAAATTTGATTGATAGTGTGTTTGATTTTGTCTGCCAATTTTTGTACCGTGGTATGAGCCACACTGATGTTGAAATCACCCTCAGTTTATGTCTGACATCAATTGTTTGTAACATCTGCAAGATACATGCCTGTCTTATTTTCTCTTTATCTCCACAAGACTTCACACAAACACCATAAAGTGTCTGAGAGATGTAATTTCTCATAACCTGCCTTAGGTCCTTCCAAAAACATGTTACATTTCTTATGTTGGAGACATTTCAAGTGAGAAATTAAAACTAGTCCATATATTTAAAAATCCAATATAATAGCTCACATGACTAATTGTACTAGACTGTGGTCAAAGGAAAATTCAACTGTAATAATTACACCCATGTGCTGAAGACTCTCACTATCATACTATGTGAGCATCTCAGAGCAGCTTTACAATTCAGGCATACAGCAAGTAAGTGTCATTAGCTAAATCTGAGTAATTAAAAACATCCTTGTTGAGTAGAGTGCCTTACAACTCTCGACTGAGTTACACCCAGAGTGACAGGTGCCCTCCTTCTGTCCAGGAGCAGTGGGATTCACAAGAAAAAACACTTATTTTTAAGCACAACCCCGCCCCCCACAGCCACAACCTACAAGTGCTCTTCAAATTCTAAAATCAACTTAATGATAACACAGGAAAGAATCTGAGGGGAATGTCTGAAGAGTTTAAGAGTACCAAAACAAAGCACTGCAAAGGAAGTAATCTTTGCAATTTTATCTACCCTAAATAATTCAAAGATCAAAATATTTGTCAGTTAATTCTTTCCTATATCCATTTAAAGTGAAAGCAGCTTTTTTTTTCTTCTTCACTAAACTCAGTTGAATTAGGTCAAATGTTAAGATTATATTTCATTGCTTTGCTTTTGCTCAGTGCTTCAATGGCCAGTCACAAGCAGACTTTACCCACTGCAAGCAGGACCAGAGCTGACTGGGAAGAGACGAAGGTAACCCTTAGAATGCAATCTCCTCCTATTTTGGCCTTGAATTGTAAGCATTCACAGAAGACAGAAGAATAAAGTGTCTGAGGTCTGGACAAAATTTTGCTGAATCACTCAGGTGAGCAGCTCAGCCAAACCTGGAACCTCCTGCTGCGAATCTTTAGTGAAGGGTAACCCTCACGAAGTGTGGTTACAGCAGCTGAAATTCAGTGGCAATAATAACTGTCCACAGGCTTTTAAGCAATCCAGAGATGCATGTGCACCTCTTATTCTTTCTCACATTTTGCGTCTATGTGAAGCTGTTTATTTTATTACCTTTTATTTCCAAGATGAAGGAAAGATGTAGTCCATGCACAGAATTAACAAAATTAAGAAAAAGGGGGGGAAGCACAAGTCATTTGAATTCAGTTTTTATGCAGCATGACAACATCGGGTGAAGATAAAAGTGATAGCAGTGCACTGAATGAATTGTAAGGTTTGTTTTTATCTTTCCTATTGAACAGATTCCTGCAGTTTACTTTTCTGAGCATCTTACAGCATCTTTGGATCAACCAACAAAGAAATTCCTTTTGCACCCAGCATGTGGTCAAATGAAGATTCTGTTCAAAGTGACATGAAATCAGAAATATTGGCTATATAACAGGTATTGTCTTTTTCTATGCCTCTGTTCTTCATTGTCAGTAGTCTCCATAACTGAAGAGACAAACTCACAAAGAAGCAAGAAATGTTCAAAGTGGGCAACAGATGCTTTATTAGAAGGCAAACCTCTCTCTTTTCTCTATTCATTTTATCCTAACACCAGCAGGTTTCCAAGGGGGAGAAAAAGCAGCTTTGAACTTTTTTTCCCTTCCAACTGCTGTATTTTTTAAAAAAGGTCCTAATTTCAAATGCTTTAGTGAAGTCTGACTTAGTGCTCTTGTGCTACAAAACATTTAATGCTTTAATAGTAGGATCACTATGAGTTCCCCTTTATATTTGCATTTTTCTCAGATTATTAATTGGACAGACAAGTTCCAGTTGTTGGTACTTCAGAATTCTGCTCCTCCAGGACCCAAACAATGCTCATCTTGGGTGGTAGGGAGCTATGGGGGACCTTTGACCTGAATAGCCTGGGAACAGTTCATGGATTTGTTCCAGTGTCCTATATGAAAACTGTTTTTACCTCCACATGCATATGAAACTTGTGATGTTATCACCTTAAAAGGACTTACTACACTAGTGAGGAGTCAGGCCAGCCTCTTAATTGAAGTCAGTTGGAGTTTTGCTCAATCACTGAATACCAAACCGAACCCAAAGGAAAGCAGCAGCCAGACCCAAAGCAGGGGCAAGCCAGCCTCTCTGCACAGAAACCCATCCCCATCCCACCTCAGAGGTCCAAAGGCCAGCATCACGTGGCCAACAAAACAGCATCCCTGGAGCCCTGCTTCTCATGAACGTTTCATCACACTCTGTTCAGACCTGGAGTTGTTCACTGTAGTTATAGCATGAAAAAATAGCAGGACTAGCACATTCTTATATCCCATGTCAATGAACAGGGATGAATGGGCATAAATAGGGCTTAATGCCTATTTATGAGACTGTGTAGGGGCCGTGGGGACTGGATATGCATCAGCATTGTGTATACTCTCTCCATGGAAGCACATTAGCTGCCATTCAACAAAAGGTTTGTTTAGACCAGCAAGAGTATCAAAGTAACAGTTTGACTAACCAGGACCCAGGGACACAAAAAAAGATGAGATGTAAGTAAAAGACTGCAGTCAGCAGGGACAGTGACTAGAATGTAGTTTTGATCATCACATTTGATGTCACTCTAAAACTGCGTCATGAATGAACATTTTCTTTAATTAATACTCGGTCAAATTATATATTCTGTTCAATTGCTGATTAACAACTCAACCCCAGACATCGTTCTCCATCTGAATAGCTTAACATGTTCAAGAACATCAAAACAGGATGTTCTTGAGCTCTGGTTCTAAGATTAATGGACTCTACAGGGAACCAGAAGCAATGAGAAACCAGTCTGAGAAACCAGTGAGCTGTTTATCTTCCAAGGGAATTCAGTGATTCTGAAGTCTGGCTTCTGTCCTCTTTTTAGCTCCTAACCTGTACCTCAAAAGGTAATGATCTGTTCAAATTCTCTTGGGCACATCTCTTTTTCGTTCCTCCTTTTCTATTTTCAGAGAAATGGATAAAGCAACTCTTGGTGATTTTTTTAATGTGTTTTAGGTAAGAGCACAGTTAGGGACCAGCCTTTCCTACACTGTACTTAACATTCCCCCACTGTCCAAAAGCTCAACTAGTCAGAAGTTTTAATTACAAACTACAATTTCGACTACCAACTTCTGCCTGCAGAAGAACTAATTAGCAGTGGTAACTTTTAGAAATCTGCACAATGGTAATGTGCAGCAAATCTGTGATTCTTTGTAAAATAATCACCTGATAAACTTTCAGTCCATTTGCATTGTTCTGTGTCTACTGAATTAAAGTAGAAGGGGGCACTTTAACACAACAGTGCCTGTCCTGCACAAAGTCATTTTATTACCCAAAAGCTGAATTTCTTTTCTGCAAAGAAGCTATAAGAGTGACAACTTAAAATTTACAACATAAAAAATGTAGAATTAATACTTTCACATGATAATTATTACATTTTTCCCAGAGCACTGAAGTATCTACCTCAGAGGAGCAGAATTTCTGTTTTATTCTATGTGTCTTAGTGCCCATGAGAAAGAAATTAAGATGTCAGTGTTTATGGCTGTTTATTCACATTTTGTGTATTAAACTTTGCACAAATATATCAGAAATAATACAACAACACCACAACATTAAGGAGGTGCATGAAAGAAAGAAAATTATTTATAAAATGGGACCATGCATTTTGCTACTGAAAAAATCTATGTATTGAAAGGTATCTTTCCAAAGAAAGCAAATGAACTTATAAAATTAAAGTCAGGAAAGCCGGATTGCATGAGCAAAACAATAATGGGGAGAAGGTCAGGAGCGATTCAGAGAGTACACGACCAAAGAATAAAGCTATTGTGTAGATGAACTGGATTAAATTAACCTCCAACACTAGGGCTCATTCAGAATAGAAAGTAAAATGTAATAATTTAAAAAGGGTGGAAGTGACCTAAGTGTGCAGAAATTGCAGACATTACTTTATAAAATAGGATATTGTGGCTTGTATCTAAATATGTGAAGGCAATCCAAGGCTCTGCTAAACACTGAGCTTTGACCCTGTTTGCATGGCCAGGGTTGGCTCAAGAGGGAGCACAAGGCAGTTGTAAGAGGAGGAGGCTGTTGCAGTCTCCAGTTCCTGTCTTTCTGAACATTAAGTTCTGTGTGCTTTCTGGTCCCTACGTCTCTACATTTCTACTGAAGGAAGGCTTATTTAGAAAAGATTTTTATTAGAGCAGATTATCATAACTGGGGAAAAAAAAAAAAGGCTGTTTTTTTCTCACCTGTCACCAGCAGGTTCAGAAATTAGTTGTTCGTATCACACTATTCACAGCAAGCTTGACAAAATATAGCAGTAGCTCTTGTTGGATCAGTGGTCAGTGCTGGTCCTCCCCCAGAGGGCAGTGCAAAGGAAAACTCGGGCGATCACAGACAGATTAGGTGAGAGCTGGGGAGGAAAGAGAATATAACATAAACCAGTCATTATGCAATGCACTGTGAAACATAGTGAAATTACTGAACTGCTCTAATAGTTCAATAATTCCTCCTGCTGAAGAGGAAATAACATGGAATAAATTTTAGAACGCAAGTCTTGAATGACAACAAAGTAGGAAACGGTCAAGCTGCAAGATAAGTATGCAGCAAGCAGAAAAAGTAATTTAGCTGGAATCTGAAAAAAAGAATCCATTATGGCAAATAAATTAAATCCTAGATCTAGTAAATGGAATGGTTTGGTTTGTTTGGGATTTTTGTTTGGGTTCTGTTTTGTAAGCCAACTTCAGAAAGACCAGCATTTGCCTGGTCTATTATTATTTACCCACATAAAAGGAGCTACAAAATCTCTAATATATGGAAGTGATAGGGACCTTATGTTAAAGCCCAACTACAAGCATTCTGCTTCCTGAATTGCTATGCTTTAGCACTGAGTGAGTTTCCAAAAGGCATGCACAGGGCAAGAATTTACTCAGACAATAGGACTGTTCTCTTCGGAATTCGTCTTTCCCTAGAAGTCTCCCAGTTAAAGAATGTTTCTGTTCTCATCTCTAAATGCACGGGCAAAAGCCACTCGCATATACAGAGAGAGAGAAAGGACACAGACTACTACAGATATGATGACTGATGAAGTTCAGCCCCCAGGCAACTACTTCATACTGGCAGATGTCCTCTTAGGATTGCCCAGGGTACTGTACAACCTCTTGCAGTTTCATCTGAAGGCTAGGGTTTGGAAGCACCCAAGTAGTAAAGCATTAGCCCTGAAATGCTAAAACTTCCAGGGAAATAGTATTTGAAGAAGGACAGAGGCATTTTCATCTGGTATCCACTGCTGAGAGCAACCTTTTAGCTCAGTGCTGGGGTCTAAGATCCTGAGAAAGATAGGCCCTTGCACTTACATGATCATCACCTATATCAACTCAAACAAAAAAGAACAGCTCTCATGTAAATCTCTTCAGAAAATGAATAGAAAGACCTGAAAAGGTTAAAGGCTACAGCGTTTAGAGCTTTTATTCATACCAAGGAAAAAAAAGGAGACAGTGTTCAAAAGTTTTATTCTTAGGCCATTTTCAACAATACCCTTTTAAAAAAATCCTACTTTTATGAGAACACTCTTACCTTATTCAAAAGGCTCACAAATAGTTTCTTTTTCTTTCCCTCTATGTATGCCTGTGTGTGTCTGAGAATAACAGCAAGAGTGTAAATCTTTCGCTTGTTCTTTATGTACTCCCTTACGACAAATACCATCTGAGGAGCCAGGGGAGTCCATTTAAGCTCTGTTATGTTTCCGATTTAAACATCCCCTGACATCCCCTCTCAATTAGATTGTCACTTCAAGTATTAGAATAATTGTTATAAGATACTCAGCACAGGCCACTCCAGATATGTTTAAACCTACAGCAGAAAACCACACACATTTCTGTGTGTGTATCACACATGCATATGTGTATATATATATATATATTCCATGTAAATACATATAAACACCTAATCAAATAGTCCAGACAACTTTTCTATGCCTGAAGATGTATACCCACCTGCACAAAACCATATTTTATTTAGTTGTATCCTGAATCTTTTTCAGTGAGTTGCTGCCCTGGAAATATATATTTCAACAGAGCCTCTTAAAAAAAAAGTAACCCAGATATCTCAAGACGAATGAAAAATATACCTCCAAGAGCACCCATGGAGAAGTTGCTCATTTTTGTGGATTCCCCTTTTTCTGATATTATTGGCACTTTAGCACCCTTGCTACTACGAGGGCCCTTTGATCTCTACAACTTGGCGCCACAAGATTTGCCCTCTGTAGGTTGTGAGAACTAAAAAAGGATGGTTTTAGGAGGGCAGCTTCTGTGTAATTGCACATTAGCCATACTTAGAATGATTATGGCTTTCCTGACATCAGAATGATGGGTTATTAGCAGTATTTTAAGGTTTCTGTGCTGAGAACATTGCAATTCGCCTCTGGAGGGCCAAAAGAGTTGGGTCTATAGTAAAGATGAGGAAAAAGTAGGTTCACTTCTGTATTACTTAAATCGAGACCGTTCCTTATGGGATTCATGCAGTGGTGGAATGCTCACTCCCTTCTCTATGCTGCACCTTCTTTTGTTGTATTGTACCAATACAGATTCTGAGTCTTTCCTGCACTCAGGAATCAGTGGCAGGAGCACTTCAGAAAGCACAACACAAATGTCATCCAGGAAATAATAATAATCCTGTCATTATGATAAAACCTTCTATTAAAAAAAAAGAAGCATTGACCATTACAGATGTCAATCTTGCTTATTTTTTTCTCTTTCTAATATTTCAGTCCTTCTACTAAAGCTGAAATTTCACTGAAAACATAAAAATGAAAGATCATCTTTTTTCTTACTTCCTTTAAATTTTGGTAATTAGCAAGATGTCTGCAAAGTAGCATTTCCAGAAACCACACAATAGTTTTGACTTTTAAAAATTACTTTTAGTATTATAATGCGGCCTGAAAATTGAAGTTCTTTCACATACTTTCTCCATGATATCTCAGATAACATATCCACGTGCATGACACATGATGTATTACCCTCATAGCATACAACTGCTGTTATTAATATTCCAAATGCTGTTTAGCCTCAAAGATAAATCATCCAAATTATGCACAACTTCACTGTGTTAACTACTACATACATAGATGATTTCAGTCTGCCATGTTTTCAAAATGAAAAAAAAAATAGTTTAAATTCCTTTGTAGTACTCTAATGAATAAACATTATTCTTCTTATCCCAGACCTGGGTATTCTCCAGTAATTAATTTCCATAACAGTTGAATTGGAAGGAATCAGAACTCAGAAAAAAAGATCAATATCAATTGACTGATGAGTTCTTACTTATTGTCTTCAATATAACTCAAAGAGAACTTTTGATCACTACCAAATTTCTAAAGGGAATATGATTTCAATGTTAAGACTAATGAGACTAGTTTAATCTCATCCCTATAAACAAATCAGCTTAAGCCTAATGAAATCTTATTTTTGTACATTAATGTACAAAGGAAACAGTTCAGGGTAAACAGACTTGTAGTATACATTGTTTAGAGACTATTGACTTTCGAATTAGCCTGCTTTTCAAACATTTCACGTCAAAAATATAGTCAAAATGCAAATGTAGCATAAACGGCTCTATAATAAATGCTCATTCAACATTTATTCTTTCTCAAATCATCTTTTAAAGCTCTTTCATGCTAATGTCTAGAAGATGTGACATTAGAAAAATTGCTTTGACATGCTAAGGGGCTCCAAGATTAACAAAAAGAGAAAGAACAAGATAAAGCTTTCAAAAGACCTATTTCAGAGGAATTATTACTTCCTTTGAAAGTCTTCCAAGGTTGCAGTGCATTTAAGCTTGTTGGCATACATGTAAATGAAGGACTACAAAAGTATTGCACTAAATACAACTTGAATTAAACCTTCAGGCTAATGTTAAGGAATAAGGATAAAGGCCAGATCTAGGCTGGCAACAACTCATTTAAATTAAAGTTCTTTATTTGAGGATGTGAGTAAGGGAGAATTATTTTTTTAAAAAAATCAATACAAGAAATTATAAATGTAATTTCCATATGGAATGGCATGGACTGATGAAACTTCCTGATTGAGCAAGTGGCATCCTAAAGGGGTACATTAATGAGCCATGATGCAGAACAGAAGCAGTCTCAACCAGCAACTTACTCTCCTTACATAAAAATATCCCACTCCACCACGAAAAATTCTTCATTCCATAACTAGAAGAAAATGGGGATGTGGCTATCATGAAAAAGATTATTTTGACTTGTAAGCATTAAGCTGTGATTTAACTCTCCAGTCCTTCGAGATCCAAGGGAATGTTAGGTTCAGCTCCAACTTTCTCTTTAAGGTTTGATGGGAAAACCTCACAGAGTAAGGTCCATTCAACTGCAGAAGCTCGTAATATTTGTATAGACCTGACCATTCACCATTCTGCCACCACTTTCCAGGCAGAACTACTCAAGAATTTTAGACTCAGGACAGATGATAGAATTAATTACACAAGGCCAGATTTATAAACAAATAAACTGCTGATGTCAGACTGAGAGAGACAATGAACGTGAACCCCTATGGCCAAAGTTCTGACCATGAAACCTACCCTCCAGCTGCTGTGTGGCTCAATAGACACCAAAATCTAGAGTTAACTTTTCTTTCCTATAAAGTATTCTGGGCTCTAATGTTGGAGCAGAAATCAGAAATCCTAAGTAACCCTCTTCTTTCCCAACTTATATTGATCTGCCATAGGCTTATTACACAGGCAATGTACATCCTCCTCTGTCTTCCCACAATTTTAAAATTAACATGCTTGTCTATCCCACAGAAATTAGATTGAATAATTAATTAAATAAATAGTATTTCAGAAATACCTGGAAATACGTAAAGTGAATGCAGCTGCAAAACCCAGTGAGGGTTGTTATTTAAGAAACGCCCAGTTTGTTACCTTCCATTCACTAACCACATGCTACTTGGCAGCCCAGCAGCTGCATGATAAATTTCCAGTTACTGGTAATGATGGTTTCATGGCTCCTTTTTTCATAATGTTTCAGCGTTTTATAAATAGTTTACGTTTAATGGTGCTTGCAATGCATTCCAGAAAGCATCAAAGGCACATTCAATCATTACTTTGCTACTAATGTTCTTAACCTGTTACACAAAGCCATACCTATTCCTGCCACTAGATTATGTCCTTGTCTGTCATTATCTTCCAGGGTCACAGACTTTCCCTGCTGGCTGTACTTATCAGCCCCTGAAGAGACCCACTTGCACCAGTGGTGACATTGTGTGTTTCTGCTCTCCTTGCCTTGCATTCTCCCTCATGCCCATGTTTAATTCTCCTTCATGGAAGGTATTGTTTCCCAGAGTAATAAAAAATACATGACTTGAAAGCAGACCAGGATGGACTAAAAAAATGTTCTTCCTTGTCTGGCCTGTCTGGTCCTGTATGGGGTTATTCACCAAAATCTGTCCCCTAGTGAAAGACACAGTGATGTATTAGACTGTATTTACAGTGAAAATCCAGCCAGGTGTCTGGTTCTACACAAGTGAGCCAATTCCTATGTAATAGCTCCATTAAATGATAAACCACATTAACAGGTACATTTGCAGCTGTGTTTCCTCACAACTTGCAGTTTGTGCTATCATAGTTTGGATGGCAGATCAAGGACTGCCTCAAAAGAACCACATCACAGCAACAGCAGTTGTAGGTGACAGGGCTGCAAGACATCCTTCTCAGAAGGATCACAACTTTCTCTAACCAGGCTGCTTTGGAAAAAATAGTCTAATAGCATTTAAAATTTACATGAATGTTAGTAGGAATTTTAGATCAACAACATATGGCAGAATAGTTCATGATGTATCTGCAAGAAAATATGGTTTAAGAGAAACAATTAGTGAAGAGCACCATCTATACAGATTTTCTTTTTCTGAAGTATCTCAAAAGTATATGCTATGTACACATGTGAGTCACCAGCAAAATCTCTCCAGTTAGCACCTGCATTTTCTACAGCCACAAAGCCATAACCTCACTACAAACTTGCTGGTGTGAAATCTGAATTTGGGCAGTTTTTTGAAGGGAGCTCAGCATCTCACTATTCACAAATGTAGATGCATTAGAGAGCAAATTTATTCTACAGCAACTACTAGATGAACTTAGATGATGCAACTTTCAATCAGTAAAATCAGAAATAGCAATGTCCATGTAGGAAACTGAGCAAGCATGAAGCATTTGACTTTAACTAAGTCTTCACTTGACTTAAGCTGCTAAGAGATGTCAGTGCACATATTTAATTGATGTGCACAATTTAAAAAATAAAATAAATCTATCTCCAGTAAAGTCCACACTTTGAAATACCGATCACTGGAAGTGTCATTATAGCTTAAAAATTGGCTAATTATTCTCTACTAAGTGATGTGTTCGTATTGTCTTGCAGTCACCTTAAAACAGGCACAGTCATATACAAACAACAAAAAGAGAACAAAAACATCTTCCTCATTTTAGCCTTACACTTTTTAATTCCCCACAGAAACATCACAAGATATAATTAGGGAATTTTAGATGCAATTCTACAGATTCCTTTTTCTTGGCTCCCTTTCTCTCAAGGGAAGGAAGGAAAGGTTCCCGAGATGAATGTAAGGCTGTCAGCATTTGCTTTGGTTGCACTTATATTCCACCTGAACACTGAACCATAAAAAAGATGAAGCTCTTTGATGCAGACTTCTATTCATCTGCCTGTAACACAAAATGTCTGGAGCAAAACATCTTCTAAGCAGCTACTTTCCTATATGGGTAGCTCACCTGAGACTGCTGAGCAGGGAATTGAAAGAGACCATCTCCATAAAAATCTGCTTTGGGTAGTAACTTTGATAGGCCCAATAAATTTTGTAATAGAAAATTTTATTGTAAAGTGGCCTTCTTATTCCTGAGATTTCATGCATAGTGATTAAATCACAAGGAAACATTTCAGAATACAATGTTGCACTATTCACTCAACCCACAGATGCAGAAACAACTTTTGTTGCTATAAGTAAGATATAAATTAAAGTGGCTGATCGATGCACACTATGGTGAGTGGACAGGGCAGTGGTCCTCGAAAAGGGAACAAAATGCAGTATAATTAAAATTTTCAGTAATCCACCAGCTGCATGTCAGTGTTTTCCACCAAGCTGCTGCTGTTCAGGTGTAAACCCCTGTGGAGTGTAACTGCTGCAGAAAAAGTGACCTCCAGCCTTCTCTATTGTATGATCTCTTCCCACACTGCATTCACTTTGCCAGACTGGTATTCCAGAACCTCCCAGTAGAAAAGCAGTCCTTTTGCATTAGCTTGATCTGGCCCTTATGTTATCAGACTGACTCCACACATCTTTGGGAGAACCCCCAAAGTCACCTGGTCATGCAGTAACATCTGCATTCAATCCCGTTAGCTCTGGATGGCACATACAGAGTTTGACTGGGTCTCAATAAACTGCTTTTGCCTTGTTTTCCTTTGCACTTCTCCAAAAGCCCTCAGTCCCACATTAAATATTTCAGTCCAAGATGAAACTACAAGGACAAAAGCTCAGTCTTACTATCAAACTGGAGTCTGCAGCCAGATGCAAAGATATCTGCAGCTCAAACAGAATTTATGAGCCATACATACTTATACACTAGAAGTTATCAAAGCCCAAATTAATTCTGGCCATGACTCTTGCTGCATACTTTCAACCAAATACATTTTTTCTGCAATTACCATAAAAAGCAGCAATATGACAGGCATGTTTTTATATGCTACCAATACACATGATTAACACCATTTTCACTGGTCATTCTACTCACAACTTCAGCACGTTATGCTTCTGGGCTTAGCCCCTGTGCCACAAACTCTCCTGGGTTCTTGGGATCCACGTGTTCCTAATTACATTTCCACATGCCAACAAATTCTTGTGGCTATTACAGGTCATCAGAAGGCATTTTTTCCACACACGTAGCTGTGTTATTCTTTCCTAAATCAAACAGTCCAACTGAGATCTGGTATGGTTCAGCTATCCTTTACATGCCACAGAGAAATGTCTTGGAAATAAGGACAGGGTGCTCAAATTTTAAGGATCACTGCCCTTGCAGGAATACAATGCCTCTTAGGATCACTATCCTTGCAGGAATATAATTCCCCTTAGTCTGAAATCATACTTATCTCCAGCAAAATTAAATGAAAGCAAATACAATTATTTATTTACAAACAAAGTCTCATCACCACTAAAAATCTGGACAGACACACTGAAGGAGAGAAAGAATATAATGCTTAACTAAGAAAAGAAAGAAAACTGTTTGCCCTCTCTACATCCAGCTGATAAGTTCACAGGTGCTTACACACAGCCTCTATCAGGGATTTGGTCAGCATCCATTCACAGGAAAACGTCAGTTTAGAGAAGGATGCTGGCTTTATATAAGCCCACACAACCATTTTGGGGACTCCAAAATGTGGGGAGACTCTATTAAATGAAACAACTTTCTTATATTTCCCTGCAAATATGAACGTACAGGAAACTTTATCTGTTCAGGAGGGTTTTGACCCTCTCTCCTTGGGTCATGAGCTGCCTTCACAGCTGCTGTGGCAAAAGATATTATGTGAGCATAATTAACCTACAGAAGAATGAGACACTTTCTCATTAAGTAAAGCAGTATAAAAATTTCAGTGTGAAAAATTTCCATATGTTTACCTGAATATTTCACATATGTTTGAAAACTGACAACCAAACTTTAGCAAAAAAATACGTAAGTGACTAATATATAGTTCAATATTTGATATCAATTGGGCTAAGATACAAGAATTTTTTGGTATAATAACGGGCTGGAGATCATTGACCTTAGTTCAGCTCTGAGGGGAAATTATGACCACCTTCAGGAGGACAACTAAGCAAATATAATCACTGCAGTAAGACCTGATAGGCATGACAAAATTCAGATGTGCCATCCCTATGTGCAATGAAGGGTCAAATCTACTATTTGCTAGCATTTCTGGGAGGAGACAGACTCCATATTACAACTACACCAAGTCTCAGAATTAGGACAGAATCTTCTCACATGTCTTGTCATCTTACCATAAACGTTATCCTAGAGCCCCACACAGCTGCAGTCAGAACAGCAGCTCCATAGGAGGAAGCCATAAAACATTTCAAAGAATTAATTCAGGCTGTGCCTGAAACATCCTCATTTTGATGTTTTGATGAAACATCATCATCTCTTTCTTGGAGAAAGTTGGTTACAAAGCAACCCATCCTTTAATTCAGTTGTCTCCAAACCTCTTGCCAGTCTTGAGAAGATTAGGAATTTTGTCAGTGTTCTTTGACAGAAGTGAAAAATTCTCAAGCTGTTTTTTTGAAAACAGTCTCCATTAATTTTTCTGCTTCAATTTTTTCACTGGGGGGTTTCCATGCTCCATCCCTGTGCTTTGCTTCATTGGGCCAGAACTATTCAGTGTTGATGGCCAAGGTTTATCACGCAAGGATAATCCTGCTGCTAGAAAGAGCCACATCGAAGGCTGCACTGTTACGGAGTATTTCACACAAACCCACGCAGAGAGAATAAACTCATTACTTAGCAGACACATTTCCCAGTCACTGTTATCCTTCTGGATTGTACAGTATCTTCAATACATTTTTTAAAAATAATAAAACCAAAATTAGCATCATTGTTCTGCGCTTATTTTTTAATCAAGTTTGTTTCAGGACTATGGAAAACTCTGTACATACCAAACACATGCCTGTCTCTCTGTTTCAGTTTAGCAAGAGCTGATGTGTCTGTAAACTTTACCAGGTATTCTCAAAGAATGTTTGTAATTATCAAATATATTATGATATGCTGATCTGCAAAACATTTGACTGTAAAAGAAAGGTTTACTTTCATGGTATTAAGGTAGAAATACCCCACAAAAATGCTTGGGGAAATCAATCTCTTAAACAGAAAGCAATTCAAATCTGGAGGGAAAAAAAAAAGAAAAAAGCACTCTGCATTATAATTTAGAGAAGTTTGTCTTTTACACTTCTCAATTCTATTTCTTAGATATACAAATGAGATTACGGGGGACCAATGTCTAGATGCTTGGTACCAAAAATTCCATAATCATGTCTTTATTTTTAAGATTGATGCATGCAGTGCTTTCATCTGTGGGTGCTACCTCTTTTTCCTAATTAGCAGTTTGAAAGAGAATGCCAGAGTTTTGTAATGCAGAGGGAATGCTTTTTTCTCATCTCAGTCTGTTCCAAATGTCCTGTCGACTAGCAGGAATCTTTGAAGTTCTTCTGTGACTCTATCCCTTGAATCACAATCATGTATAAATGCTCTTACTCATGCTTACATTTGGCTTCTATTTTCCCTGCTTCCAGAAGCAGGCAGTTATTTGTCCATTATAAAATATTCTATGTCCATCCCTCACAACAGTCACAGAAAAACTAAAACCTGAGAGTTCCTTGTTTAAAATATAATTAGACTGCACATGGTACAAAACCTCCTTTTATCTATAAAGAAGTAACAGAATCAATTGAGTGGGCTGCACCCTTCTGATTCAGGAGCACCAACACAGGCCTCCTTCCATGGGACACCAAGCAGGAGCAGTTCCCTGTCTCTTGAAATCCCTACTGTTCACCTGCACCTCATCTACAGAATCACAGAACAGCCCAGGCTAGGAGGGACATCAAAAGATCACCTCTCCAGTGTTTATCTGAACAGTTGCAGTGTCTCTCTGGAGAGACAGAACTTCTTTTAGATTTTCTTCCTGGTAAAAGCAAGTATGGTTTAGACAAGAGAAAGGTGACAATAGTTAGAATCAGCAAAATTGTTCTAAATGCAGAGCTTTCCCCTCCCATCAGCCAGCATTCATCAGGCTTCAGTGGTGGCTGTTCACTTAGAGCAGGAGTTGCAGTGGCTGTGGAAGAAGGATCAGTCTCTCATAGCTGTCTAACAGCCTGTGCACAACAACGAGAACTCAGCTGTCCCTCCTGGTGGGCAGGTGTATCAACCACAAGAACTGTACAGCCAACAAACTCAAAAAAACCTTTTTCTTCATTAGAGCTTTGCTAGGGCAGGTTAGAGAACATTTTATTCACCTTTCCTCTTAGAGTCACAGATAAGTAGTAGCAAAAATTCAGCCTGCTGCACTGTGTGCCAGAAGATTTTCCACCCATATTCTCGGACTGGCAGGTACCAGAAGCTCTGGTAAATACTCTCAGTGGCCCACCTTGTAACACTGTTCAGACAGATTTCCTGTGGCTTAGCATGTTATATTTTCTGACAGCCGGTGCAGAATTCTCATTTTCTAGTAAAATTTAAATAAGGCTTTTGCCTACTTCAAATATTTTTCTCACTAAAACTTCTTCCTCAGGCAACTGTTATATTTTAGTCCTAACTAAAAATATGGTATGACCCTTAGGAACTGAAATCTGCTTTACTGTTTAAGGCTTGGAACTTAAAGCTCTACTGGGCACAACAATTAAACTCTACACAGTTTATAGCCCTGGCTAGAAGTGTTTATACTATTTTGTCACTAAGACAAAATGAACCAGGCAGAAAAGCACAAACTACTTCAGCCCTAGAATGGGCAGAGTTATGCATTGGTATCTTGTTTGCCTAAATTATCATTTTGTCTTTTTACAAACCACACAGTACTATGAATCAACAAGCAGTATAAAATGCTGGCTCTGGCCTTTCCTTACTAGACTAACAGCTTTATTTTAAAGCATTATTGGAAGCTGGTTTACATAGTTTGCACGTGACGAAGAACAAACCAAAGAAATACTGAAATTTACATGCTATAAAAATATATATTTAAATAACTTTTTCTAACAATTTTTGAATGTAAAACAGGGTGGTACCAGCTCAGCAAGATAAAAATAGATAGTGAAAAAACAGAGAAAACTGAAGTTTCCATTGCTAACAAGGGAAATTGATAACAATTAAATAAAATTGTTACTGTGCCTGTAAATCTTTAAAGTCACAAATTAAATTTCAGTGTCACAGTGAAATCTCGAGCATTTTGTAATTAGAGGTATTATCTTGTAATAGCTATTTTTTCACCCTGCAATGCCAGTTTCCACATACAACATTCTTTTAAAGTCAAACCTATCACATATAGTACATAACTCTTCCTGGAACAAGGGGAACTCCATTTGCTGAGAAATACTCAGACTTGTCACAAAGCACTACCATGTACCCTTCAGTCTTGTAAACAAACATCCTGCCTTCATTCTGCACCACTTATGGTATAATTAAACAGCTCTTGTCTCTTGTCCAAACATCCACTGAAAGACTTCAAGCAGCAAGAGAGTAAGTCGACTCTAAGAGAGGGACAAGGTGCAACAACAGAAGAACAAAATCTCCCCTCCTCCTGACAGCATAAAAACTCCTACATTCTGCTCTTTCAGGACTAGATAATGACTAATGTTCTGGTTTGATCAACTGTGTCTTGCAAGAGTGACAAAACTTTTTCCCCCAACAGTGCTCTTAGTAGAGTGGGAAATCCTCTCTGGGCCTCAGTCTCAGAAAAACAGTCCTTTTCATCCTGGTGTTCTGATGCTTGGTCCCCCACTACCATTCTTTCACGTGAGTCAAGCCCCAAAATGTTTCTCCATAGATGCTCCAGAAACTGGAACATAATTCCCTTTATTTGTAGATGCATCTCTGCAAAGGCAGATGAAGCTGCCAGGCTAAAGCAGTTCTATGTTTCACTCCAGCTGCAAGAGCACCATCTCATTCACACTCTACAGCAGGTTCCACATGCCAACCAGCTGCTCCAAACAGAGTTATCAGATGTTGGAGGGAATCATAAGAGCTTGTTAAGCGGGACCATGGTTTCCCTCAGGTTAAAGTGACATCCCACAACGTACAGTGGTGCTATCTGAAAACCTCAGGCACAAAGCACACGAGCAAACTTACAAAGCAGCATCAATATGCTTTCTACCACATGCTGCTGGATAAAACATAAGCAAACTAATCTGATGATTTATCCCCACCTAGACAAATACTTGCATGTACAGAGTGGAGGCTTTCAGTGTTCTTAAATATCATAACAGCATAGGAAACAAAGGTAAAGCTCTGCCTCTCAATGGTGCTGATCCTTTGTCAAATAAGCAATAGCCTCAGAAATTAAGTCCTAATCATTTTTATCTTAGAAAGTGTAATTACCACTTAACGATGGTCATGGACCACTGGAACACTAGAATTCTTTGACTAGCCAATAGCTCATGTAACAAAGGAAGGATGTGGTCTCTGAGCCAGTCATTGTTAGGTAAAGATTTATGGGTATTTTTATTAAGCTCTTAATTTGCAAAAGCTTGACACAGGCAAAATGTCGTTAGAAATTGAGAGAATTCATCTGAAATACATGATGTAAACAAAAGATATTATAGCAATGGGAAAAGTCAAAATCTTACCAAGACAGAAGCTCTGTGATGGCAGAGAAATCAAGGCTATTCTTGACCATCCCTGAGCAAAAGTAATTTGGCATAATTTCCTTAATTCATAAACACACCCAAGTATGATTTCAAAACCTTTTCTTATAAAATCACGTGTTCTGGGGGTATATTGTCTTCCTTGGTACTTCTATGCTGCACTTACAGCTCTGTTATTTCTATGTGGATCTATTTTACAGGATTCCAAAGCAAAAACCTGCTTTAAACTTGTATGATCCTTCAGAAAACCCCACTGTCCTTCCTTTTTCAGGAGAGCAGCCATGGTGGTCATTCTAGGTTTTTTTTTTAATTTTAACATCAGTTGTGGGTACATTCCATAAAATACTTCAACCATAACAAATTTGTGGTCCAGTTATGCCTTATTCATTTTGATCCTTCATCCATGTCGATAAGGATTTAAATCATGGGAGTAATCCTCCTGGTTTATTTGAATGACCTTGATTAACTAGACCCTAAATTTCTAAATATTTTCATCTAGATCTCTTTAGTTTACAGTAAAGTGCCATAACTTGACATTATCTGAATTTCCACTTGAATTGTGATTTCATTTCAAACATAGTATTAGTTTTTCCTAATTTTTTTTTGATGTGCCAGAGTAAAAGAAAGCTTTAAAACAGCAAAAAGATGGCAAGTGGAGTAAAACAAGAACTTGCTCATCTCGGGTGATACACTGGAGAGCTCAAAAATGTGTGAACAGAACAGAAGAAGCAACAAACAGTACTTTAAGACTTAAAAATTTAATAACTTACAAGAAAATCAAATGAGAGAAGAACAAAAATAAAAGCATTTTATTGTAAAGTACAATGAAAAATAGAAAGATGTTGTATAACATAGGAAGGATTTCTGAACAGCCAAAGGTTGCGAGGGGACGGTTTTTGCTCTGCATGTTTGGCTGGCAGCTACCACTGCTGAGAAAATAAATCACTATAAGAGAGTTTAAAGATTCAAGCAATGTATGGTCAAATGCACTGTGCCATTGGGAGGATCTGATGTACAAGGTTACTCGTGATTTAAATAACACTGGCAGTGGTACTTTAGTAGGTACTTCATAGAACACGTTAAACCAGATTGGCAGTTGTTGACCCTTCGTTTTTGTAAACAAGATTGAATGAAAGCCAAATTGCACAGAATGGCAACTGGAATCAAGTTAGTTAATGAAGTGCCTAAACCAAAGATGTTTATGTAATTTTGTTATGTAAATGTTAATATATGAAAAGCATTAGCTAATGATAACTATGGCACAGTGGTATTTCTATTCATACTACAAGATTATTCACAATACTTCAAATAACAGCTGAAAAAGCTCATTTAGTACAAGCTATTCAAGAGATGTACTTTTGAATCCTAAACCTCCAGCCATATGGCACTGGAAAGAGACAAAGTACTTTTCCTTAGAACATTATAGTAATGAACAGCTATTCATATGTCAGTATGGAATTATGTTTATCTTATATGTGGGCACTGTACAGAAAAATAACTCATTTCCATGAGAATAAAATAGTACTAAACATATCATATCTATATCAGCAGCCGTTGATCTGAATCTCCTTAATTGTCATGCTAATTTAAGCCTCAAAACACAGTCCTCCTTTACAGTAATTCTGTGAAGCAAATGGAGAATCTTAGTCACAAAAAAATGAAGCGATGATTATCTTTTTCACTCAAGAGAATAAGTTTAATAACTTCCCCGTCCTTGCCTTTTGTGAATAAAAACAACAATCATCACCAGCTATAAGTAAAATATCCTAATTTCCTACCATGCCTATAAGCAAAGGGATAAAATAATGAGAAAGCAAAGCAGACACTTCTGTGGTAAGAAGATAGAAGACAATCTGCAATCCCATACAGTAGCACAGCTGATAAATGACTATCGTGCTATAGTCCTTTGAGTAATTTTCTTCAGGATGACAAAGTGCTGCTGCTGAATTCACAAAAAGGTAGTTTGTCCACCAAACACAGAAATACAATTTAAAATGACAGTATAAGCTCAGCATAAAGGTCTGTGAATACTATTTGCAGTAAAGCTTTGTAGAGATTTGAATTTCTAGTTTCAGCAAATGAAGTGATTGCAAATAATAGCAGCTATTGTAGTGTATAGCATGTGCTTGGGTCTTTGAATTAATTGCTTTGCCTTTGTAAATGCTGGGGCACAGTAAGTGGTATACCCAAGAAAGCCAAATGTTCAGAAAGGGAGGAGGGAGGCAGTCAAATTACTAGCTACAAATCACTCTTACACTGTGCAGGAATAGACAGTGGGATGTACAGTTAAGTTAAAAGGTGATAAGAAAAGGAGATAAGGTATAAAATGCACTGCATCATTTAGAAAAGAACTGTGGGGTGGCTGCACTGCAAACAGAAGGTACGTAAGCAGGCATCTCCCTTGTCAGCAAGGCTGAGCTTACATAATTATTTAGCCCTTTCCTTGTTCACACTCCATATTCATTTCCTACCTAATATTGCTGAGAAAGAGAGGTAGACAAGAAGCTCTAGAATTCTAATAACACAAAGCCCTCAGCTGCTTGTTTAATTTCGCTTGAGTTTTGTGGCAGTCACCGTACGCACTTACCCTAAATCAAATGCTCCTGCTGTGCACAGTGCCAGTACTTACAAGATCAAAGCCTTACAATAGATGATGAAAGTTAGTAAACTTTTAAAATATTAAAATTGAAATGGGACACATTTTTAGCGATCTCATAATTTTAAAAGCAAGCTTTCTGTGTACCATCTGCAGCCACAAACACCTCCCCCGCTTCATGCGTAGATATATTTGAGGTCTTCCATTATATTATGTTATGTCAGTGTTGCTAAGGCTAAAACCTGATGGTAAAACACAGATAATATGGGATTATTCTTGTATTTCTTATAATTGGGATTATTCCATCCCATTCTAAATTAGGCACTTCTCCCACACATTGTCAAATGTATTTCAGGACATATTTCCTGGATGTTCCACAGCAGCCGTGGCACTGGGAGCTCCCATTACTGAAGCTGAGTGAGTAAGGCCCAGCACTGTTCCTGCTCAGCTTGAATTATTTTATACTTTGTCATTAATTTTGCTTTTCTATATCATGCTATGGGATAGGTTTATTTAAATATTTATTTAGTTTGAGTTGGACTCCAAGGCCCTCATGGATCCTTCTATGATTTTATCTCCAAACGTGCCATGACAGCAACGTGTCCACAAACAAGCAGCAGCTCCTAAAAATCTGAAATGGGTGCACAAAGAAGGGAGAGATCACTTCTGGCAGTGTTCTCCCAAAACACTGGTGGGGGAAAAGGCTTTTCTAATGCAGAGGCACGTATCTTAAACAACAAGTTAGTTGTGTTGCATGACTGGAATGTAAATGTTTTTCATTTTATTCTATTTTTTTTAAGTCCATGAAACATACCTGAGTTTTCTATTGAAATATTTGAATAGTCTTTGATTAAAGTGTGAAAATCAATTGTAGGCATGAAGAAACACCCTTCACAGGAATGGGAAACTAGACATTTGGTCAGTAGCCTGATTTAATAAAACAGCAGTAATATAGTGGAACCAAAAGGAACTGACATAACTAATCTTTTAATCCTGTCTTCTTCTTCTTCTATCCATTTGTGTATAGAATAAAGGGGGTGGACAATAAGCCATAAAAATGCATATGTTGCCCAGCAGGGTTTCCATTTTGGCCTGTCTTATATGCTATGGAATTGAGATTCTCATCTTTCAATCTGAAAGTGGTCAAACCATTCTACTTATTTCATACAAGCTGTAGTTCTTCTAGCACAGCTCACTGTTGATATATGAACAAAAGGAAAATAAACTGAGAGTCCAAAATAAAGAAACAGGTAGAAAGAAAGAATGCTGGACCAACCCACAAATGCAAACACCTCTGTATTAGTACCTGTACAACAAATAGTCACAGTTACATGGATAAATCGGGAATATTTTTAAATTCAGAGAAAAATCTTTAAAGATTTGCTCATAGAAAAAATTTAGATCAGTTAACTCTTGAATGTTGTGCATGATATTTTATAAATACTATATAGAAATAGTCTTGCCTACTTGCTTAAAAATGAGTAAAGTCTTAATAAAATACAGGCATCTGCTTCTCTTTCTGATTTTATCTCTAAATTATTACTTTTGTTATCATCATTATATCATCACTGTACTAACTGAAGCTTATTTTTCATTAACTACCAAGTTTATCCTCTTTTTTTCCAAAAGAGATTGCTCCATGGAATAATTTTGCTCAGCTGTTTATCATTTGCTCTTGCTTGAATCCTAGAAGCATTGGTTCCTGTACGCCAGTACAACCACAAAAGCAAACCAGTTATAACATTGACCATATCCTTCAATTCTGCAAACAGCTCGGCAGGTGGTTCACATAAATAATCTATAATTAGTCAACCTTATCAAGAAACATTTCCTGCTATCTTTCAAAAAGTACTAATTCAATTTATCAGTGGCAGTTTGTTATTTTCGATACAGTTGTAGAAGAGGTAAGAATCTTTCAAACTGAAAACAATTACTCATTTTTCCTCCAGTTAAATTCTTGAGTTTCTTGCATCAATACTTGCAGACTGAGCTCTGCCAGTCTGTTAGGAATTCTGCTCTAAACATGCAGATCCGTGTCTCAAGAAAGTTCTTTCCCTTGGAATCCTCATTTCTTCCCCCTCTCCTTTTTCTACCAAAATTGTCACAGAAATAGCAGTAGGTTTGTGTGACAATTTGATGTCTATGAAATACTCACAAAAAGAGCAGTTTTCCCCAGTAAAACAGGAATCTGTCTTCCATACAAAAATATATTTGCTATTATAATCTTGCTATTATAATCTCTAGGTTCTGCTGTTGTTGTCAACAAAGTGGAAATTGTTTCAGTAGAATTAAATGTGATTTCAGTCTGCTAGAAGAGGAGTTAGTTCTGGTCTGAAAATAAGACAATATGTGCATAAAAATTATATTCCTTTAAAAAAAACCAACCAAACAAATCTGTCCTGTCACAGAGACTGCAAGGAACTCAGGAACTCTAACTACTTTAATTCCAAGAACTCATTTTAGCCTCCAGAAATATGCTCACAGGACTCTTTCTCTTTACTCATCCAGCAAACAGCATTGCTACTGATTTTTCTCCTTGCAATAGTACCAAATACAATGAGTTTACACAACTGCTTCTGTAAGCACCAGATGGTTGGACTTTGATGATCTTTGTGAGTCCCTTCCAACTCAGGTTTTTCTATGATTCCATGCACAGGTGTAAGCAAAGGTACATGATGAGGACATATTAAACCTCTGCAGATGTCAGAAGGATCCCCAATATCAACAGAAAGGCATTTTTTAATGCTTTTTTTCACACCATCTGATGACATAAAAGGGGATACATCAGCTTCTACTAGTGGAAGGTTTTGTCCACAGGAGGACATGGACATTTAGTTCACAAGCAAGAAAAATATTTTCATACAGATGTTTCTAGATACTTCTAGGAGTTACAGATATGAGCAATTGCCAGTATTTTATGAAGACAAATATCAGAATTAACCATTGTATTACACCAGCACTTCTTTTTTATGTTGTAGAAATACAATAAATAAAAAAGGTAATTAATTTAGTCCTTATAATGTCCGGTACTGATTTTTACAAGTACTCTGTCTTTTCCAAATCCACAGAGATAACCACAAGCATGACACTGACAAAAAATAAGCTGAAAATATCACAGTTGTTTCAGATCTTCAGCTAATACAAGACAGTACAGCTCCATTCATTTAAAACAGACTACCATAAAGATAAAACAATTCGTATCAGCTATAGATCTGTGTAACTCTGTATAGAGTTATACAGCTCATGGGATGTTTTATTGATCTGCCAACATCTGTTTAATTTTCATTTCAACTCCCCTTCGTAAATTGTTCTTTTGCTCATGAATTTATTCTCCACTCAAGATCTGCAAAAGTCACCAATGATTTGGGTCATTCCATCATCAGACACCTTAAAAAACACTTATTCAGTGGGAACTAGATCTGTAATGACTATTGACATTTATAAGAATCCCATCCTGATGCTACAGAGCATATTTGAGAAGCTCTAGAAGATTTTGCACTGTCTGATTAAATTGGTGTTTGCAGTAACATCTTCAATAAAGGATTATACTTGTACCACAGTTTAAAGAAAGTGTATATTCTAAACTCCCAGAGATTACCCAGAAACCATGCACTAGACAATTCAAGTTTAAAGCCATGCATATTTATTAGTAATCAAGCCAATCTCATTTTGATCTATGAGAGTTACTTGGCAGGAGGAAACAGCTTACAGCTACTCAAAAGTAGAACTGAAGTTCAAAACCAGAAGTCCAGGGAAAGGCCTTTAATTATATGTACAGTGTTCTTACTTCCTCTTTCACTATCTTCAAATATAGAAACAATCAGCAAAAAGAAAAAGAATTCTTTGATACAGCAGCACAGAGGAAATATATTCAGAAGAAGGAAGAGGAAGGCAAGTCACTACGAGAATAGAAGAAACAATTTCAAAAGGATTATAAAAAGAAATCCTCGGGTTTATGCTTTGAAACACATTACAATTTTGTAAGACTCAGAAGATTATGATAACATGAGACTAAAATTATTCATAATTAAAAAGTTTTCCCCAAATAAAACATTTTAAAAACTGTTAAAAAGTAACAATACATGGTTTCAAAATCTACATATGCCTTGAAAAATGTGAACTAAACTGAAATGCTTGATGATTAAAGACAGCTGCTCACTTACCAAAATTTATGAGAAAAAGAAAATGTTTATTAAAACTTACTACCTAGTCCTAACACTGTATATAACACTCCATCTTATTAAATCAAATTAATTATGATTGTGTGCTTATGTATATTTCTGTGTGTGTCTATGTATATCCATATATACAAATATAGAGAGAGTGAGCATTAAAACTGACATTAAAAAGCTGAAAGGTCTGTCCTTCTTAAAGGGGGAACACTCAAACACAGGTTTTTGTGTACAACCATAATTCGAACAGCTTTGTAATACATTTATAATTATTCTGTCCTTTTGTACCTCTCCAATCTGTCTCCCAGTCTATTACTCTTGCACTGCGCTGCCTCCTCCCCCTGCCCAGCCTGGGCCAAGCAGATGTGTTGTTTGGAGCAGCAGGAAAACAGCCTCCCTCCCCGGGAGGTGCTGGACACAGCCCAGCCCCAGCAGGCCAGACCTGCAGTGGCCAAGGCAGAGCAGCCCCAGGCAGCAGCCAAAGGGACCCTCTGGCTGGCCCTGCAAAGGCAGCAGGATTCACCCCGGGCACCTGCACCTGCCAGAGCTCCCTGACTGTCCACAGCCACAATGAGCAGCACGCCTCTGACACAAAACACCGGCCCTATTCTCCCCACTGAATTTTGCATCCTGGAGTCAATCCATCTTTCAATGTCAGGATCATGATTTTTTCATTATGTGCAGAGATGTGTCTCTCTCTACCCTTATTCCCAAAATAGCACATCCACTTTTGCTGAAATTTAAAGCGGGAAAAGTCAGCTAAAATAAAGTGTCTTGAAGGAGGGTTTTCAAACCAAGCCACTGAATTTTGGGGAAGCTGTCAGCAAGAAGTAGTGCTAGTAGAACTTTCTAAAGAACCCACACATTTGCAAAAGACAATTGCAAATGTTACCTCTTGTCACCTGTAGTGTTAAAATGCAAATTGGGCTGAAGACTCTGGAGGGGGAGTTCTAGGACAAATTTCATCCAAACTGCACAAGTACTTAAGATACAACAACACACTCCCATCTTTAAAATACATTGGAAGTTGTCCTGTATGGATCCTAGGTAAGGTGGCCCCAGCCCGAGGGGTCAGTAGCCAGCTGGCAAACAGAACCCACGGGTTCACCACAGAGTAGTGCCGTGTCCCAGGCATGTGGCTGGGGACCAGCAAAATAGCACCACTTCTGACACGACTCTCCTACCTCCTTCTGCCTGGAGGTACTTAAAGATTCCGGCTAAGGTTCTGTAGTATAAAATGAGATAGAAATTAATACAAATATAACAACCTTTTTGCTACCTGCACAGCCTCTTGAAAGTATGTTTCACGGAACACCCCTGAAAAAAAGAAAAATACACCTTCAAAATTCGCCCAAGATGGACTTACCAACCCTAATTCTTATTCAGGAAGATGATCCCATTCACACCTTTTCAATTCTTTTTACTTGTGGTTAGCTGCCTGGGGTAGAAAATTCCACATCTGCCAATTAAATAATGACTGCTTTTAAGCGTCGCTATTTAAAGCTGATAAACTTTGTAAAAACACACATGTTTCACAGGCTGCCAGGACTGGAATTTTAGTTTCCACGTTGCTACTTCAATCCATATTTTATTGCGCATATCTTATTTTTTTTTCCTGTGTAGTGTCATTAATCTGCTCCCTGGCTGTGCAGAATAATATCCCACAAGAGCAGGCTGCTTTTTGAATATTTTATTATCTCTCATTGTATTTCCAAAGTAATATATATTTACAAATTCAGCCTCCTACAGGCAGAACTATATTGTTTTCCCTCTATGTTTGAGAACCAAGGCATAGATATCGAATATAAATAGAAAAATCTATCTACGCTCATTTGCGTTGAAAGAAAGAACCAATCACATATCAAGCTGTGCAAGAAAAGAAGGGAAAAAAAAGATTTGCATACTGCAGGAGAAGACAGAGGGGCAGGGAGGTACACAAAGCAGTTATGTTCTTTTTGGAATACATCTTTCAGCTCTGCTGAAGGACAACTCTCTTTTCAGGACACCTCTCTCCTATCTGAACAGATTGTATCCAATGGGAAGTACACTGGAAAGGCTTGGCTGAGTAATTATACTTCACAGTCCTGACTCATTGCATAAAAAAATTCTCTGGGGTTCCCTTTTTTGACACAGAGAAAATTTCCTTACTTTTACCTGCAATATTTTAGCAGGAAGAAGAGTGAAAATACCCTCCCCTGCTCCCCTCTTCACCTCGATACTGGTAGCCAACAGGGGCCCTAACTCACTGAACTCCCAATGGTTCCTCCACTGCAGGGAGCTCCTGTGAGACAGAAATAGATGTTTTCTAGTTTCTGAACAAGGCAAAGCTGAGCTTGAACTTGACTCCTTATAGGAGAACACTCCATAATGTCCACTTGGTCCTCACCACTCGATTTAGAAAGAGTAGAAAATCCTCTTAAAAGGGGGAAGAGAGACATTCTCATAGGCAAGGCATGGTGTTTTGGAAGTGCTTTCACCATCCTGTAACTGATGTCCTGTGTGTCTTTGGCACTGAGGTCTCACTGTTTCTTCACTCTCTTCAAGAAGTACAACTCATCATACTTCATACAGCTATAAAGATAATAAATATGAAAGCAAGGGACTGGGAGCTCTCCGGGAAGATGAGGAGACAGTAGATCCACTAGAGCCAAAGTCAGTGCACATTTATCAGTCAAATTATGCAGAAGCTGAAAAAAGTTGATAGAAAGTGGGAGGGGGTTGCCCATTATAAAAAAACCAACAAAACTCATTGTGTTGTAGGCCCCTAATTCAGTTTTTCCAGGCATGAATATGAATTTTAGCCTTATAATTGAAATCATTATAAATAAGAAATACGAAAATACTATATATGCCATGTACAGCATTTGCAAAGCCTTTTCATTTTTATAGAGCTTTGTTTGCATTCTTAGGTTTAGGCACAACAATCCAACTGCATAAGAGTATCCCAAGACTGTTATCTAAACTATGGAACTAAAGCATGCCTAAAATAGGTCATCTGATATTTAGAGAGACATGTATGTCTCTCTGTATGTGGGACATATTGCAGATATCAGATTTTCTGCTTTTTTGATCCATGCAAGATTTGAAGCTCATTTTAACCAGATATTTTCTACTATATTACAAACATCAACCGCTTGAATGCTGCTTTAAATAACACTCCTTATTCTTCCATGTGAGAATATGGGGATACATTATTAAAAAATACATGGTCAAAACCAGCAAGGCCCAGACCTGATGCACCCTACAGCATTTCATAGCAACTTTGCACATTTTATTCTCTACTCCAAAAGCTATATATTTGGATCTTTTTCATTGTCCAAATTAAATAATATGACAGCTATTCAGCACCCATATTCTTCAATTACATGCAATTCCTATAAACATACCATGGAGAAAGGAATGATCCCCTGAAATAAAACCGACAAGTGATTTCAAGAAACTTCCTTCCCAGAGGGGCAATCCTGTAAGTGTGTCTGTTTGAAATAAACTGTTTGTTGTGAACACTTTATTTATTTCTTGGGGGGGAAAAAGTCTTTATTTGGAGATTTTTGTTCCAGCTGTGCTTTTGCAGTAATGTTTTACCTGTGTAGTTTCTAGCACTGAGATAGTAACTGTGCCCATCTGACAGGAACAACCTTCTCATGCCTTCTCTATTACTGTTTTTAAACAAGATTTCCACCCTGACTTTTCCCCCTATTCTGTTTCCTAGATTCTATCTTTAGAGGGATAACTTCTTTGAAAAAGGGCTGTAACTTACTATAGATAACTGGCACACATTGGCCAGGTTTACATAGAACTAAAAGTCACATACAGAAATAACGACAGATATCTGTCTTACCTTTCTTGGAAAACTACTTATGCTTTCTAACATAATCTGCATCGCAGTTTACACTACTCTATTAAGTCATATCAAAATAATAGTAGTAAATTCTACAGAATCTAATAATTAAAGGTTTTACTGACTTAATTTACAATATGCACCAGTAGTATATTGAAGGAAACTCAAATAATCTGTCCTCATGTAGAATTGAAAATAAAAATCTTTTTAAAAAAATAGCTAAGTAAAGAGAGAAAGAAATATACTTGTTAATTTTGAATAAAGTTACAGGTAGAAAAAATAACTATGTGGTGAATATATTAGGTAAAAGAAATTAGAGAAAAGTAGCGCTTTCTAACTCTGAAATGAAAGAAAATTAAAATAAATAGCATGCAATATTTAAAGTAGCATTAGTGTCTTACAGTATGGCAGGTAAAATTTCCTACACTACAAGGACTTTAGCAGGCACATAGCCTGATTAAATGTATATTTTAAGAATTTCCTTTCTGTCTAACACACTAGAAATAAGCCATCAAAAAGAGAAAATATCCACACACCCACAGAATGGAGCACTGCACAACAGAGAACTGGACACCAAGTGTTTCTGTGCCATCAGGAAGTGGCAACATTTCTTGAGCAAGCTCTAAATTCGTTAATTGTCAAAGGTCAGAAAACCCACTTACAGGTGATCTACAGACTTAAGATCTTATCTCTATTTTAACCTCTTAAAAGAAAGAAAAGCATAAATCTATCAATTTGTGTTAGCCATACAAAAGGGGTGACACGCTTGATAAACAAGGCTACAATGACTTAACAAAATGGCAGTTCTGCCAGCATGGCATTTCCCCATTTTCCAACACTGTGTGCAGTCTGTTGGTTTGCCATTTCTAGCAGTAGGATTGCCAGGAGAAAATTCTAAAGTGGCAGGATCATCCAGGTTCCTCTTACTGTAAAAAGATGTGGGTACTTAAAAACCACAAGTGCAAAGTAGCCGAGAAGGAAGACACCTGCCATGACCTCGCCCTGTCCCGAGGACAGGCTCCAGCAGTTCCAGGTCAGGTTTAGTTTCACAGCCAGCACTGCCACAGCAAGTGCAGCCATACATATGAATGGAAAACAAGAAATATTGTGCCAAACCTCAGCAGATGCATGTAGAATTCTATTCACTCAGGACAGCCAAGACAATGTGGAATTACTAAACCACATAAAAATGAACTGGAATTCCCTTTGAAATGGCTCACAGGACCAAGGCATTAAAAGGAGACAACGCACCTCTTATTTGCTTTCTTGGACAAGGAATCTGAACATAAATAATAAAAATAATGCCAAATGTGTCTGAGAAAGTTTCATGACTGGAGATATTTTCCTCAAAATCTAAGTTTTTGGAATCATCTTAAGATAGACCAAACTTTTGCTTTCTTTTCTACCAAAACTCTAGCCTTTGTGTTTGGAGAACATAGTTTAAGAGTGAAAGCTTTCAGGTGGAAAACAATGCTGCCCCTTAAATTCACTTAAATTTCTTCTTAAATCTACTTCTTTCATAATATATCTAGAAAACTTCATGCTGTGGAGATTAGGAAGTCATTAACCTTTGTGTTAAAATTAGGGAACCAATACATTGGCTCGCCAAAGATCACCCAGCAGCACAGCAGGAGAGCTAGGAACTATTTTTTCTGTTCTCTGTTTTTTCTCTGAATCTCAAAAAATCTTAACCATATGACTGTCAAATCTATAACAATTAAGACAGATATTGCATGCCTGTTGTGTGAGGAGGTCAAGGAATAGTGTTGTTCATAATTGAAAATAATATTGTGATCTTTTGCTTTCCTCACCAAGAAAATGTGAACACAAAAGTCACACAGAACCATCCTTCCAGACACAGGTGCAAACATTAGAAGACCACGTTCTTCTCAGTGACCAAGGAGCAGAGAGGCTCTGGACAGATTTTGGAAAGCAGCAGCATGCAGATTGATAAGGATGTAGAACATATAGGCACTGACACTTTTTGTCTAAGAATTTTTTCCAGCTCTACAGGGTGAATCTCAGGAAAGTCCATAAATCAAATCCAAAAAGTCAAACACCACTGCAGCAGCTCCGAAAGCAAAGGATATTGTTTGGATCAAAGTACCTGAGTGAGCATTCAAATGAAGCTGTTTTGCTAGATTAACTTTGCTTTATTTCTTTCTACTTTCAGATAAAGTAATTACTCAATTTCAATGACAAATTCATCCAAAGGTACATGACTGGAAAAGCAGGATAACTAACTTACGTTCCTCATTTCTCATAAAAATAACAGCTTTGAATAGAAGTACAAGACCTATTGGTCCAAGGAACTTAAAGGCTCTGGGAACTAGAAGCAATCAGGTCAATTCACAGCCTACCAATAGTATATTCTTTTTCCAGAAAATTGGTCTTGAACACAAAAGGTCTTGACAAACTTACCTTTTCTAACACATCCTCAGCACACATGTTAATTCTGTTATTTAATGAATTAAATCCTCCTTTAATTCAAAATAGTATTTGACATAATACTCAATATATGTACACTTTCATTTAGTTCAATAAAGTTCCATTCTCTATATTCTAATGTAATTATATACAGCTTATCTAGAAAAATATGTAATTATATATGCAAAACCACAGTAAATCAATCAATTTTTCTTTATTTTGTGGAACAGATAAACCCATAAATATTAAACATTATAAACAATTGATCAATTTTTTTCTGTTTGCAGAATTAGTGTGCAGTTCTTATATTTTTTTTTAAAGTAATCCACCCAATTTATGAGAAATAAAAAACAAGCACTTTGTAGGCAGTCTAAATCTTAAATTGAGTTCTCTGTACACTAAAACTTATAAGAAGGGTTTAATAAAAAATACTACGCATAACACCAGCTTAGTGACCCTGAATAAGAATTAAACAAGAAATGCTTTGCCAAAATGCAGGAATAAAACCCTATGTATTCATGCTTTGTCCACACAGGCTATTCTTGCTCATGTACTGAAGACACACAGTATTTTAAATAGTCTGTCTATCCAATGCAAAATGAGTATGATTAATGGCTAATTGCTCTTTCTTGTTTGCTATCCTTCACATGCTATGATATCAGAGCTCCACAAGGGCAACTGTAGTGGGCTGGCCAAAAAGCCTGGAGGGGAAAATTAAATCCCCTTCTTAAGCAGCAGACTAGCAGTCTCCTCCAACAAAGGCTTTCCTTCCCTTGGTGGTAATGTGATTCATTTTACTATAAAGAAGAAGGCTGGTATTTCAATGCGTAAAGACAGCCATTACTGTGACATTTAACAAGCCTGAAACCTCTGGCTTTCTTGCTAACCTAGATCTGCCTTAAGGCTATCAGAGACAAAAGAGGCCTTCTCCTCCAGCAAGCATCAAAGACCTAATAAAAAGCCAAGAACGAGTAGGCAGTCAGCTTCTGTGTCAGAAATGCAAAATAAAAATATAATCTATGCAAATTTGAAGCATGCAAAAAAATCATGGAACATTGCTTGTGTGTACAGTTGTACTCATAAAACCTGTAATGCACTTTTTGAATTATTCAGCAAGAGGAGGCTGAAAAGCAGCAAAGAAGCTTATTATGTTTGCTTTGCTTCATAGACTATTAGGTGGACAAAAAGAAAAAGGAATTTAGTTACGCTTGCTTATCTCCTAACCTTATAAACTTGGGATTAACAGATCAAAGGAGGATTTGGTTCAGTAGATAGAAAATGGAGCTCTTTTATAGCTGTTTGGTCTCCCTGTCCCTTATGATCAAATGAGCTTAAGCAATTGATAAAATAAATGGGGGTTTGAATTCATGTGGTTTAGTATATATATTTAATATTTGCTGTATTGCATTGTACATTTGCATGCAAAATTAAGTAACAAGTAAAAGAAGATTAAACATTGCACTTTTTTTTTCTGCATATGCCCTACTAGGGGAACCCAAAGTGCAAACACAAGGTGCTATACTGACATGATTTAAGTTTCTTCATGATTTTCTGAGGTATGCAAGGCAGCCCATGTACTACATGTATAAAGTGTTTCTGATGTTTCATTCCCTCATCTTACCATTGGTCTGAAAATTACCCACATCTGACCTCCACCTGGGGCACTGCACAACGCTGGGATGTGGGGATGGACACACCTGGTCAGTGGCTCAGGCACGCTTTGCTCCACACAGCACTGACATCAGGCAGCTGCCAATAGGTCACTAGAGATGACAAGGCACTTCACTGCCTGTTTTCTTCCCAACACTTCAAATTACAATTGCAATACACCAAAAAGTGACCTTATGATGGCAAAGATGATGCTGCCTTTTATTCATTCACCAACTCTGTTATTTTGCCCTGGGCTGGAGATGGGGTGTATTCCTGGATGACAAAAACAGTTTCAACTTTTAAAGGACTGTATGCACTCGTTATGAATCAAAATTAAATTAAACATGCTTCTGAAAGCCACGGTGAACCCATTTAGCTGTGAATTACTAGAAGTTATGAATCATTTCATCAAAAAAATATCATCCCCTCCACATGTAAAATTGTTTTTCCATGTCAATTAGGCCACACAATTTCCAGCTACACAGAACTGTGTATACAAAAGGAATTAAGTAGCTTGCCTTACTAATTTTTCTGGACTGATTACTCACATTAGAAATGCATGTTTTGACTGCAACTTTACTACAAAGTTGTAACTCTGTTAGTACAAATGGTTGCTTATAGAATAATTTAATGGGAATTGCACGAACTATCCTCTGATATGTTTGGTTAATGTAATATCTCATGGGATTTTCCAATTGCCAATTAAGGATTGTTTGTAATATTAAAATGGCTAAAGAAGAATGCCTTATTTATCCCTCAATACTTCAGCATCAGTTATTATTTTTGGGGTATTTCTATTATACTTATATTATCTACTTTTGTTCAGTATATTGCATAATACTTCTGCAACCAAGCCAGAACCATTTTAAAACTGGCACAGCAAGAACTTCTAAGATTTTTTACTGGATTAAGAAACTTTATGCCAGAAGAAATTTAAAGAGAGATTTATCAAAGTAATTTAAAAACATATCAGAGGAAAGAGGCAAATGAAAGCCTTTTCATGGGAGGAAATGTAAAGTACAAAGAACAGATAAAGTCAAAATTTTGAGTGACCCTTCTATAGGTGGTTCTTCATTACTAAGGGAGACGCTCTCACCATAACTCAGTTAGTGGCTGACTTAGATGGAGATTTAGCCCAGATAATGCTTAAATCAGTCACTGAGGCCACCATGTTCTAACTGGACAAGTGAAATCAGAATGGCGTAACATTTCTGAGTTGAAAGGTGCAACTGGTAATATTTCAGACACTGAGGTTGGAATAAAACCTTGCTAGGTCCTTTGTACGCATGCAAATTAGGCACCCTCCCCTTTTTTCTTGCAGCTTAGTTCAACAGTTGCAAAATGGTAAACTTCTCCAATACAAATCTGCCAGACCTGGAAGACCCAAAATCTGTGGATCTGAAGACAATTATATCAGATTTACTTTTCCTGTGGTGGATTTTGATTGGCCCATATTAAACTTAATGTTTATACAACATAATTTTGCACTGCATGTTTGCTGGTACTATTTACTCAGGATCTCAGAAGAACAGGGGGGGAAAGAAAAAATAGAAGGAAAAGAAAAGGAGAAAAAGAGGGGAAAAGGAGAAAGCTTAGCAATGCATACAGAGAGGCAAGACCTAGTATGCAAGTCTGAGTACCAAAAAGCCAAGAATGTTTTTCCTAGCTAGGGAAGTACCTCAAATAAGAGGATAAAAGGTTACCTCCTAAACCATACAATTTTTCAGAAACCATATATTCCTTATCCATTTAGGGCTAACATTACAAAGAACAAATAAACAATACAAGCTGGCTACAGATTTTGTCATTTCATTCAAATGACAGAATATCATTTGTTTTTGTTGGAAATATAGCAAACGACAGCCAAGCAATACAATATTCTTTGGCTACAGCATAGATCTATGTACAATTTCACTAAAATAAATTAAATAGACACTGGGGGGATAAAACACTATGTTAGTGTATTGTATTACAAAGATAAATGTTAACACTTCCAAACTTGTTTGGCTCAAGAAGGCATACCAAATGTATTGCAAAAATATCTTCAGGATAACTGGTCTCAAGAATTACTCTATAAAACCTTGGTATTTGCAATCTAAGACAAAAACCAGAAATTGTTTCATTTTAGCAACACTCTTTAGTAACACCTTAACGAATCAAAGGACAATAGAAGACTAGATTTCACTTTCTTAATGTTTAAAAGAAATAGAGTAGGTAAGGGTACAGCTAGTTTCTGTAGCACCTCAAATTCAAGAAGCTTTTATTTACCATCACAGAAACTTTTACAAGTTCTTTAATCCAATATATTAAATCAATGTGTTAAAAATTGTTATCTGCATGTTAAAAAACAAGTACTCTATAGGAAACAAATGCTAAAGAAGTTGAAATGTAGACCCATGAATGCCCTACCCCTTATCTGTCTTATCACCATTCCATGCTGTAGCTGAAACATTGCTGAAGCTTTGCTATTCAAAATTACTAGTGAGGAAAAGTTACTGAGAAGTAATTTACTGTACTAAAGTGATACAGGGAGTATCTGTCTCCATCACAGTGCCTGCTGCTTCTCCTTGTCTTTAAACCAAGTCTGTGTAAGACCATTAGTTATCTGGAAGTCTCAGGCAGAAAGCTTTGGGAGGTTTTATTATTATAACCAAACACTGGAGTGCCATGTGGTGTAAAGTCCTGTTACTACTTGTGGTGTAGAGTCTTAAATTGAAAATATACACACTTGGAAAGTGGCAACTTTTGCTGGTTTATAATTACAGTGTAGTTCAGTAGATACAGATTAAGAACTTCTGGTATTAAGTTTTCCTTAGAATCCAAAAAGTCAAATTATGGTTTCTGCAAAGCCATCTCTATTTCCCTCTGATGATGGACTCTCCATCTTATATTGAGTTGGATTCTTTCTAAATGAATTTGTCATGTAAATGTCAATGTAAGACCTCAGCTGTGGGATAGATGCATTCCTGTGTTGTAGGTACTATCATTGCCATTTTGCAGACCACTAAGCTGATTCAAAGGAATTACATGATGAATCCATGGGCAAGCAAAAGTTGTGACTGAAGTAGAAACACCTCTCTATTCTTAAAGGGACTCTGTTGATCTTGTGCAAACAAAACTAATTACAAATATTAGATTAAGTGACATTGTGCTGTATATAAAGTTCCTCCAATACAGAGAATCTTGCACAATTTTACTACATAAATATTTTCTGCAGTACCTCTAACTTATTTGATTGTCAATCCAAACATAGTATTTCTGTACACTGAAACATGCAATATCAACATGCAACAATCTAAACCACCACAAGAACTTTCAAGTATACCTTGGTACTCTTTGAATGATTACACAACAACTAATGCTTCATAATGAACATTACAGAATTTTACTGTAATGAAAGAACTGCAAACCTGTGCTGAGAAAAACAGCAGGCACATATACAGAATAAATTATATCCAGTTTCTTAATATCTGGTTTTCCCTCTAAAGTTATTGCCAAGAACAGACACACTGCACATTTTATATCCTACAGTTAAAGTTCTTAGAAGTATTACTAGTTGCTTTCTTTGGCAATGCAACAAAATATACCTCCAACATTCAGGTAACTGGATATGGTATTAGCTGAAGCAATTTGCTGAACACAGGGTTTCGTACTCAAAATATGTTACAGAACTCCACTATATCACTAATAAATACTACAGCTAGAAGTCATCAGAGAAAGCACAAGAGAGTCTGCACACGTGAGAGTAAGTAAAAGAAAGCCTGGTTTTGTTTTTAAATTTTTCATGCACAGAAAAATCTTCAAGTTCACAAATTTCAATCTGAAAAATTCTAGTTTAATTATGAAAAAAATGTTACTAGACTAAAGACTCTTATAAACACTCCCTCGGTGAACTCCTTCAGGAAAGGTTGTGAATATCATTCCCTAGTGAATAGTTTCACTCACATACAAAGTAAGACAGGAAACAATAACAAGAAGGAAGGAAAATTGAGCAAGACCACTTTATTGCTCGTTACTAGAACGTAGCATAAAAGGATTGCAAGACTAAGGGGATCTTGAGACTTGAGTTATTTGAATGAGTTCCCATAAAATTCCACAGCAAAAAGGACACTTGTGCAGGTGGAGCCTGATTTTTCCCTTCCTTTCTGGAACTCAGTCTTTGCCAGGTCCCCACCAGGTCTTCTCTCACTGATTTTATTCCTCTTAGTATATTCAGTTCCCTCACTGGTAGTGGGAGAAATACTCTGCCTCAGCAGCAGAACAGTCTGGATTTTCCCTCTCTTTGGACACAAAGAGACCTTTCCTTTGAATGTGCACTGGTTTCTGAATTAGTTATTCACCTGAACTACCCCTTGACAATGGAGTCCACCTGATCTGTTTTCTGCCCTCCAAAGAACAGTACCAAGGTAATAAGTAGTACACATACAAGGGCAGCCTAATACTGCAGCTGTCATTTCTTATTGAAGATAAGAAACAAGTCATTAGGAGCATAAAAGTGGGGTTACAGAAGATGCTGGCACTAAAACAGGACACACATCCTTCTGTGACAGCTCAGATGTTGGCAGCAATCTTGCCAGAAAAATCTCTTAGAGCAGCAACGTTCAAAGAATAAACGTCAGACAAACAAATGGATTCCGGGACAATGCTTCAAGTGTAGGACTGTACTGCTGATTCCTAATTTACCTGAAATGACTCTGCCCATGACCAGATTCCTCCTACTGAGTCTGCATTGTTTCATTACAGCAAGGACTAAATTCCTTGAGGGCTACAGAATCACTGCTGAACCAACAAACATTAAAAGAAAGGAAGGAGCTGCAGACCCATGCTCTAGGAATACCATGGCCAAAAGGTATCATCAATACCTTACCAATCTAAAGGTTACCATGAAGTCTAGCTCCTTCCTATTTTGTTCTACTGATTATTTTCAATTTACTTGCAAGATAGAAAAATAAAAAGACACACAAAATAAAAAATTACAGAAAATGCCAGGTCATTTTATCTTTGGAAAGAAGAGTTAGAATTTAAATTGATAAAGTGAAAGTGTGATATCAACAACCTGAAATTCAGCAGAGGTGACATCCACATAAATAAGGAGGAGAACTACTAGATAAAAAATAGCCACAAGGAAACACAGGAGAGAACACACACACATACCCAAGTAGCAACTCATCACTTAACCGCTTTAGCAGTAAGTATGATAAAACTACAGATAATCAGCTGAAATCATTCTGTGTCTGAAGCAATGAAATAAACTGAAGAACAGCCTCAAACACTCACGACTCAGAAGGGACAGTTCTTTGCTCTTAGGCCAGCTTTACCATCTGCTACCTACTAAGGTGAAGAGGCAAACAAATATGGGGAAAAAAATTAATACAAAGAATAAACTCCTGAGCTGAAGGGCACCCCAAAACCAGGTATTTAGGACTCGAGGCAATTCTCTTCACAGAGATGAAGAGCCCTATGGAGGCAAGAGCAAAGGAGAAATAACTCTTCGCCAAGAAAGAAATATTACAGGGTCCTAACTGAGTCAGAAAAAGTTTATACCAGGATTCAGTGCTGATACACAGCTAAATTTGTTTTCTGAGCATCAGACTGGCTGTACATGAAAACTATGCACCCGGGAGTTCCAGTGAAAATATACCACCTATTAAGCATTCACTCTGGATAGCATGCGTATTTTAATATGACCAATTAGGAAAGCATCTAACTGCTGCCATTTACAGGATTTTTCTCTGCTTCTGAAGTTCAGCTGTAGATCTAGGTTAGCAGTCTCAAAATATTCATTTACTTGTGTTATTTATTTACATTTTTTGAAACCTCACTCGTGCAATTAAGATGCTGATAGCATTATTAACAGCAAAAAGAAAGCTTCTCCATTCCTGTTAGCATATTACAGATCTCAGGGGTGCTTTTACAGAAAACAAAGATTCTTTTGCTTAACATTTG
This sequence comes from Edolisoma coerulescens, assembly GCA_013397115.1. Classification (NCBI taxonomy): domain Eukaryota; kingdom Metazoa; phylum Chordata; class Aves; order Passeriformes; family Campephagidae; genus Edolisoma; species Edolisoma coerulescens. The sequence goes on along the minus strand of VWZW01000978.1, from coordinate 1,936,784 downwards.
GCCATGAAAGATGCTTTTCCCAGGCAATTCTGGGACTCCGGAGACAATCTATGTTAAAAAGTATAATGTTCAGTCAAGATTCAAGTAGACATTTTCTCTGTGTGTGTTCAGAAGACAGACTGCAATGTTGACAAATCAATGGAAAAGAGCCTTACAGCAAAATAAAGTTTCATTTTGGAATATTCTGTGCTGGTTTACGTCTTACTTCTGGACAGCAGGTCTCAAAACTATCCTCACTGCTAAACTTGGTCTATGCTAAAATAACAAAGATAAGACCTCAGTGATTTCCAAAGAGAAGAATCAGAAGCTCAGTTTAAGGTATCAATATGTTTTATTCAGGAAAGAAAAAATCTGGAAATTGTAAAAACTTGTTTATGCTGAAAACAGATCCTAATGAACAAGGTTATGTAATGCTGGTCGATTTTATCTTCCAGAAAAACATTTTGATATAGAGCTTAAATTTCAAGTTGCATACCCTCAGCATACATGTTCTGTGAATGTTTTCGCAGAAACAAAACCAAACAAAAATCACCTTGCATGCAAGAATTATTTATGTGCTCTGTACAGCTTTCTAGCCCAAAACTATCTATGCAGTGGTTAGCTATTAATAACAAGTTTAACAGGATACATGACTAATATCATTCATGTACCCCATTCTAACAATCTATATTAAGAGATACGGAGCACTGTTAAATTTTTTAAACTTATATTCTCTTGTCCTCCTCTTTTTACAATATCTGATAACTTTCTATTAACCCAGCTCATATTACTGAAGGAAACAAATCTAAACTATTTACATATAACTATATAAAAATATATAAACGCAGATGGGATATTTGAAGATTTCAGCTTCTTAACCAAAACCATCATCATAAAGTCGCATTTCTCTCACACAGAAATGCATTAAAATATTCTCCCTAGTATTTAATTCAAGAATAAAAAAATAATCTCAATAACAGAAGTTTTAATGAACTGAAAATCATTAAGGAAACATCAAAATCTATGATGTTATGATTTACAAAGAGAAAAAGTAATCAATATGCATGAACTGGCAGGTGTATGAAACTACTTAACAAGTTACATTTACAGAGGAAAAATATGCAAGGAGGAAATAAAAGAGGAATTTTTACTATCACCAGGTATTCTTATTGTGAAAAACCTCCAGTCAGTAACAGTTAAGTACTTTCAAATTTGTGTCAGTTGAGTTGAAAACCATCCCAAAAGTAACTTTTGAAGAAAAGAAAAAAATTTATTATTATTATTATTATTGTCAAAGATGTTGAAAGTTAAATATTTCTTCATGGGGGCTCAGCAAGTGTTTTATTCTTTATGAATTCTTTGTCCTATTTTTTCCACAATTTCTAACCAGTCTGAAAGTAATATAAAATGTGTAAATAGCTATATCTTTTATAATAAGAGCAAATAATGCATCTCAATGTGTATATTTGACACCTGCTTTCTCACGTGTCTTGCTGAAGATGCCAATGTTGTCCACACCCTTTTCAAAGCATACTAAATTTCTAAGCAGGTTTCCATCAGGGGTTAAGTATCCCATCAAACTCTTTCCCATTTACATTAATTCCCAAAGAGTTCCATATGAATTAGGCAGCTAGCTGTCTTGAATCTGGCCTGCTCTCTTGAGTTCCATTCTGTCCTTGGTTTGACACAATCACAACCTTAAATACCTCAACACCTTTGAAAATAGGGTCCTTATTACCTTTATAAATAGAGGTTTTGCCTACTTGTTGCCTTCTTCTATGCCTTCCATGAAAGTGAAATAAGTGATCCAAAGCCCAGGCAACTATTCAGACCAAGATGATTTAATGCAGCATTAAGTTCAGACCTAACATATTACCTCCACTGACTTTCGGTAACTTTCAGAAATAAAACCCATTTTCTCTGTGGCTAAAGGAGGCTTTACCATCTCTTCATCTTCATACTCTCAACCTGCTCCATGCCAGATGGATGCAGGGGTGTGCTGCCTATGAGGATATACTCACAGAGCTGAAAAAAGTGGCTGGGCTGGTCAAAATCCAAACAAGTTGAAGACTGTCTGAGGCAGCTCTTCATTTGATTGGGATTTAAGCACTTAAGTCCTGTAAGTTTCTTTGAAATATCTGTTCACTGATGGCCCAAGTGAAGGAAACTGCATTCTGATTGAATTAGTGGACATGATTACCTTCACTAGGAACCCAGCTTGGTACACTTCTTTCTCAGCTTGTTATTTCATACCAACTCCAATTCAGTAACAAACTGTCACACTAATTAGGACACATTTAGTTATTATATCACCCTCTTGCTGAAATCTTAAAGGCAAGTACTGCAAATCTACCAACTGCAAAAAGAAGATAATTATTATAAAGGATCAAGACAATAATAAGTAAGGCAAACAAGCTTGTTACACAAAACTTCTCTCAGCAAGCAAACGCCTTATCCAATAACAGCTAGGTCCTTTTGCTAACACACTGGTGAAGAAAGGATTTTGGGGGGTTTTGTTGGCCTTTTTTTTTTTCACTTCTTACTTTGAGTAATTCATTCATAATTTAATGAAAATACCTACAAGTAAATAATGGTTCAGAGTGAAGGCAATCTAAATGGAAACGTATCTGAGAGGATGTGAAATGGCTGACTGCATTAAAACAATGCAGAACTCCAATTCTGACAAGGTATCAGCAGAAGTTCACTACACAAATTTGTTTTCCATCATTTCACCCTCATAGATGTTTTATCACATCTATGTAGTAGAGTCATTCAAGCCATAAACTAGAAGAACAAAGTGTAAACCTGTGACTAAAATTCTTTAATATCAAGATATATAAGAATCTAAGCTGAGAAAAAATGAAAGCAAACCATATAAAGAAATATAGTGGTGGGTTTTTTTAAATCCCTGGCTTAGAAAATTGTGGAGACCACCCACAACCTTGTGGCTTATAAAACAAAAATTGCTATTAAAGCCTATTTATAAAAATACTCCCAATCATTGCATCTGGATACATACAGATATGGCCCATGGCCAACGAGTTGATATTCTGAAATCTTCTAAATACCCTGCCAATCAGGGGCCTCCATTGCACATTTTTAGTGGTCCTACTTAAGTTGCTGCAACTGGAAATGGTATTGTTTTCCAGTACATTGGATTAGAAAACAAACTCTATTGCTGATTCTGAAAAACTGTCAAAGACATAAAAAGCCACTCAAAGCAAACAGTAAATTAGTCTGTGATTTATGCTCAACATAGTAAAATGATCAAAGTCAGATACACATTCTGAAATGTGTAGGGAACGAGAAAATGTACCAGGTCCTGCTAATATATGGAATTATCAAAGACCTCCCAAATGACTTAAGTTAATTCAGGCCCCTTGTTCACAATTAGACTGTTATCATGAAGTCTGCCATTCAGTTCCTTACTATTACATCTATGCCAAGAAAGTAGCACACGCTGGAAAAGAGTTAGATTGCTAAACCCTTACATCTTTTCTTTCCCATAAAAAAAATCTTTTTAAAGAAATGTATTTTCTTTCATGTGAACTTGATGCTGTCTAATTTAATTCTTGATGTTTCTTCCATTGTACGGCGAGGCGTCCTTTGAGGGAGGAAAAACAGCTTGTGTTTTGATAACAAACACACAAAAAATAGTTGCATCTCTGCTTTCAAAGAGACAAGCTGTTTTTATTTCCTCTGAAGAAGCTCATTACAATATGATGGACAAAATGTCAGAAATAATTAAGTGCAAAAGGTGATGGTTTTTTTTTCCTTGAGAGATATCAACTATTGGAAATGCTGCTGGTTTTTGCAGGTCTCGCCTCCCCTTCCCCCCCTCCAATTCTTGGTCACTTAACGCGAATTTATTGCAAAACAAATTAAAAGCAAAAGAAAACTAAAAAGAGAAAGAAACATCCAACATGAAGATAGCATTAATGCTTTTACTTAGTGAAAAGGAAGTTAAAAGAGCTTGCTGTTGGAATAGACTGTTGCAAGACTGTTCACATACACACACACACACAGAATCAAACTCTTTGCACTTTACAGGGGGAGCAGAGGTCTCTGAGGCTTGAAAGCCTTTGGACTGTTCTCGTTTCAGATTGAGGGGGTCGTGCTTTCCCGCACCCTGGGGTCAGCATCGTAAACATCAGCCCATCAAGATAAGAAAGTTAGGCAGATGATATTAATTACCTGTCCTTTCAAGTCATCCCTGTCTCACATCTGGTTTCCTCTTTGTAACATTCATCTAGGCCAATAAAAGCAGGGGAGTGGGGGGAGAACAGAAAACCACTTGAGCAGCTCTCTCCTTCCCCCGGCAGCTAATGGCACAGAGCGCTCCTATAGCTGCACACACAGACTCACTTCCCTCAGACACACACTCAGGGATGTTAGGTAATCTTGCAAACCCAAGGCTATCTGGAAACTGTGAGGTTTGCTCTAGCCAGACCAAAATACTGGCAGAAATTTGCTCTGTATCTTTTTCCTTTTCCTACTTTGCACATAAATTGCTGGTAGCAATTGGACTTTTCCAGGTATATCACATATGTGTTTCCCAAAGCCTGGCATTGAGACTCTTAAACAGATCAAATATTGGTGCTTTAGAAATTCAACAGTCTAATAGTTTTCACTGTCTGAACATCTCCCCTTCCTTCATTTTTATTTCACTACATTACCTGTCACTCAGACCACACAGACAGTAACTTCTCCGCCAGCTTCTGACAGGTCTGGACCAGAAGGAAAAAAAAAAGGCAATCGCTTCTCAGATCACCACACACAAAAAACTATCATTGAGCAAAACTGTATAAGCTTATTTTCAGGTGATATCAGAGTTGGTTTTGCTGCTGTTTAAATGAAGCCTTTACCACATTAATTTTGAACAGGAATACTGTTCAGTTCAAAATTTTCTTTTTGTTTCTTCTTACAAGTATCACAGACAATTAGGAATCCCAGGGTAATCCTCAAGGTAATTTCTGCTTTAAATTAATTTTTAATGGAAGACTTTTTCAGATTTTGCAAACTTCTTTGACAATATCAACAATTAGAAAGTATATTCTTAAGTTCAGGCAAAAAAAAAGCTCATTTACTCCACAGCTAGGCTCTCACTAATGCAGGCAACCTACATTAGTTCCAATCCATAATTTGAAGTCAAGAGCAAGATACCTAATTTCCATTCCTTAGCCCATCCTGTCAATACATTTCTATTTGCTTCCAAAGTCTCAGCTGTTATTCTATTTAACTTGTTCCTGTTATTTTTGCAACCACAAAGCTATTTTCATGTATGTTACACTATCAAATCTAAGGGTCCATTCGCTACATTGCATGCACCTGGAAGTCTGATGCTAAAGATTTATGTGTCTGCTCTAAAGGAACAATAAACACACAAGCTTTTATTTACTAAATGAAAGGATATGAGGTTCCTCTGAACTCTTTTCATTTTGTTGCCAAGGACAAACCAGATAAATATTGTGGTGAGATCTGTTTATTGATTAATGTAATTACAGCTATTATCTACAAAGAAAAGTATATGATAGTAATTCTAAGCCAGATGCAGAGTTATGCAAACAATGTTAGTTTCAGCATATCTTCAATTTAATCAATCAATCAATCATTTTGTGCATATCAGTTTTCACGTTGCATGTATTTAATTACATGCTCACACATACCCTTTTTCCACAAGAACACTGCCTCATTTAGTGGACATTACTGTATCAAAACTTGAGTTAGACTGTGGCTGTATGTGTGACAACAAGCTGATTTCTCGTGTAATCGCTGAACTGCTGTGTTTCTTTCTAGTGTTCACTATAAAATTACTTAAAAAAAAAAAACCCTGAATTAATCTTTACAGAACATTCCATGTTACCGGGGAAATAATGGTGTCAGTCACACCTGCACCAGATAATTGATCCCAGCAACAGTACACAACCGATCAGCAGCACTTACTTAACAGTGCAATGCCATTAACCACAGAGAAGCTGGAGCAGATTTAACACTCTCATTCCAATAGGTTGTGGACCCTGAACTGTCCCATTTACAGCGAGCACAGGTACCTCTGCACACACAGCAATCACTACAGCAGACGTGCCCTTTGATACATCTCAAATTTCTGATGCAGCCTTTAGCAAAATACTGCTGCTGCTCTTTTTCCTGCTAGAAATCTTGGGACAATAATATTTATCTCCCTCTAGCATTTAAGAATGTGATGCAGAAATTAATCAGCTTGGAAAATATTTTCAACACGGCAGTATGTAAAAAACAGATTTGGGCTATTATATAGAAGAGCAACTTATCTAGGCTAGTTAAGGGACTGAAATATTCAGGCCACACAATCATGACTGTTCCAAAGATTCTGATTTAACAACGTGATAACTGTGAGCCACAACCAAATCAACCAGCAGTGTGACTGCAATGAATGTCTCCTTATCTCTCCGGACATAATGTGATAATTAAGCTAACAGATCCTTAGGAAGTAACACCATAAAATACTAACTAGTCAAGCAATTCTTAGCTTGTGCCTGAATTCAAAGGCTCAGTAGACAGCAGAAGCTGTATGTGAACACTCAGTTATAGAGCTCATGAGGTAATAAGGTGTTACAGCAATGCTATGTCACTCTGAAACAATACATCCAGTATTGCTCGGCCAGACACAGTGATTGAGCTTCTGGTGCCCAGCCAGATAAGGGCATGCAATAGTTACCCTTCTCTCTTCTGATGGTATGCAAAAATTATTACTTAGAATCCACTTCTCTATCCACAAAAGACTGTCACATAATCTTGACAGCTCTTTCAGAATAGCATCCCAGCTAGTCACAGCCTCAATTTTAAAGGCCTAACTACACACTATGCCTGGTTTTAGCCCAAGAAGTACCACCTGAGTTCACCTGCTTTGAAAATGCTGGAACAGCCCAAGTTTCCGACGCACTGGTGTGCAAGCAAAAACAATGGCTGGAATATTTTCTCCAGTGATAAGTGCATGAGATATCCTGTTACAAGTATTTAAAGGAGAACTCAGATTTACCTATTGATTCAGTAAATGAGTTTAACAATTTTTACAATTATCAGACCTTAAATCCACTAACTGTTTTTAGATAAAATACAGTGAAATCCTATAGGGATGAGCAGTAGATGTACCTCTACCATGGCAATGAGCCTTGATTCATGTATCCTTTTTGCCATTCCCAACCAGCACAGATATCCATTTGACTAGTCTATGTGCAAAGGTAGACAAAACTTTCATCTTTAATTGGATTCAATCCTGGATTTGAATTTAGCAATTTGATTTCAGCATATTTGTTGAGTAAGCACTTTGAAGATTATTATGAGGACTTCTTAGGCTAAATTCACAAATTAACATAAGCAGTTTTAGGTTTTGGCAAATTTTTAAAAAAGCAACTGAGGAATTCAGTTGATATCAAATCCTACTTTCACAAAAAAATGAGAAGGCACAAAAGTTTAAGCAATGGATTAACATTTAAGTGATGTTTCTCTCCAGGACATTGCTGACACACGCTGGACTCCTTGTGTTTATAATGATAGATGCAGGTTAGCCCTTTATCTACAGCAAATCACCCACTGAAAAATGGCTTTGCATCTGTACTATGCCTTTAAATGTCTAGCTAGCAAATGTCAGAACTATTTGATCTGGTTTTATAAAATGAACTTTCAAGACTCTTTGAAAGATAGTTTACACTTTGAAAAAGATTAAAAACTTCTGTTTTGACCTCAAATAATAGACAGAGAACATTCACATACTTCAGGGGAAAGGAGGTGCACTGCAATATGAATGTATAAAACCAAGCAAGCAGTCTAATGCTTTCTGGGTCTTTTCCAGCACAAATTTAAGACAGATACAGGCAACATAAATCAACATGAACACTTTTTGGTTAGCAATACAAGATGCTTGATAATGGATGAGATCTATAACACCAAGAGCCATGCATCCAGACTGACATAGAAGTGAACAAGGAATTTAGAAAGACACATCATTATCAAATTGCTTAAGTGATTGGAGTTCCTAAGCACCACTTACAAGCACACTGATATTTCAGTGTGGCTTCAGAACTTTCGTGCATAAACCTTTTCTGAAAATATTTATCTCATGTTTATCCACTAAATAATGCAGTTCTGTCTCAGTCTACTGCACTAAAATCCCTGGTGGAAGATGATCCTTGGATGAGCTGTATGACAGTAGCCATGAGTGCACATCCATCCATACTGCACAGAAGAGCAGCAGGAATAGGTCCAGCTGTAGGAACTAGCACTAGTAAGAAGCTTGGGTGTGTAAACACTTAATGGAAGAGGTAATCTAGAAATTTCCATTTATCTTTCAGATGAGTAGTTTCTATCTAAGCTGCCAAATATTGTGAAAATTTCAACTTTGCCAAATAATTGTGTCCCCACTGTAAGCACCAGCACAACCCCTCACATTCCAGTACCACCATCAGCTTATCTCAAGAAACAACCTCAAGCTTAATAACAGAAGGTGGAAATAGAGACAGGAGAGCCTGCAGCTGCTTTTCTGTAGTTATTCTACGTTTACCTAAACAAATCACCTGGGCCTACAATTACAAGCAAACCGCTGTAGCTAAGGACTTTAAACCTATACATCCAAAGCCCACATATTTAAGGTTTGTTTTTTAGTTCTTTTTGGAGAAACATGCATTCTATGGATAGTGATGAAATCATGTGACTAGATCACCAGCATAAAACAGAAAATTTAGGGTCCAGGTCCAACATTTAGCCCATACGTGTTGTATAATAATAGGAAAGAACCTCATGTCTACATTTCAATTTTCTTTTCACAAGGACATAATGTATTGCACTGCCAGTATAGCACTGGGCAGCTCATTCTTGAGTCCTGCATCTTTTTTTCACCCAGTTTTGTGGGCTGAGCCCAGCTCAAGAGCCTCTTACAGGGGAGAAGACCACTCACAATTGCAGTCTGCTATTATTACCTCCTATTTTAAGGTGCACTGACATTGTAATGTCAGCCATACAAAACCCAGACACAGAACACCTGTGATGTGGAAAAAATAATGTCTGAGCTGAATTGAAAAAGCAGACACATCTCAGTCCAATTCCAAGAAATCCACTTACCATTCCTAAATATTCTTTGTTAGGAGGGCCATTGAATAAAAAAGGAAAAGGAGCCATTAGGAGTATGTTATACAGTGCAAATGAGATCACTGATAAAAGAGTACAGGAATGCTAATGACTACTAATAATTAATACTTAGCATTTCTAAAGCCTTTTTATCCGTAGACCTAAAAAGCTTTCAAAATACACAACTGGTACTCTCTTCATTTAATAGATGAAGAAGGTGAGGTGTGTCTCCAATTTATTTGTATTGAAAAAGGGTGCACTGCTTGGTGCCTGGGGACCTGCCCAGTACAAGTCCAGTTCTTCCGAGTTCTGTGCCAAAATCTTGTAATAAAATAGCTGCTGCCTCAAACAGCTTACAGGTGAAATAGGCAGGACAGTCGAAGGATGGGGAGAGAGGTTTAACAATACAGCTGGAATTGAGTACACAGCCCTTTTGGTAAGGGTCTGGGGGTTTTGGCTGTGGGGCAAGGAAGGCAGGTGAATTGAAGGAGTGGCTAAAAGACACAAAAGCAGAAAGACACACTGAAGAAAGAAAATGACAGACTGTGGAGAGTTTAAACGAATTATCAGGAGAAAGTGGAATGTTGGCAAGATTAGCAGAGGAGAAAAAAGCCAGTAAATCATAAAGCAGAGGAAGCTCCAAATGGACTCCAAAGCTCCAGAGGACTCCAAAATGGACTATGCTTTGCAGTTATTACATGAACTGAAGCACCTGTGTTTGATGCCTCCTGGTCCCTGAATTGATAAGACTCTTTTGCTGGCTCCTCTCTGCAGATACTCTCCCCAGACAATGGACACCCTAATGACTCTAAAGGTGACTCTAAAATGACTGATCCAGCAACAACGATGGCTACCTCCACACAGCGTACCAGGGTAAAATCTGCTAAACTCTGCATTCAGCCAGGGAAACTAATTTGCTGGAGCAATTAGGAAGTGAATTAGACTGGACATAGAGAAATATTTCCGTGTCTTTGTATATACATTTATGTGCATGACTGCCCCCAAGTATAGGGGTCCTTTGATTCTCCAAACTAGCGGATGTTACAACAACCTGAAAGCTTAAGAGGGCCTACTGAGCTGGAAGGGGACAGTTTGATCAGACAAAGCCTGTGTCTGAAGAGCTGTGGCAACAGACAAATATCAGGAGTAAAAATGCACAAAATATCCAGGACATAAAAGAAAATCCTCAAAGTTATTATTCACATTACAGCAGTTTTTAAGACACCCCATACCACTAGGCACTTTACAAGTACATGTTGTGAAACAGTCCTGCCTCACAAAGCTTGTCATCTAAACAGATATGCAAGACCGGCAAGAAAGAAAAATAGATGCACAGAGCAGGCTGGCAACTTGCTCAAGTCACCCAGCAAGCTGAGGGCCAAGAGATAGAAATAAAACATTTAAAGTGCTGGTATATTAGTCAGACAACTAGAAACAATGAAACTAGAAATATTTAAAAAGCTATTATTTGTTAATGAGACATAAGTTTAGGTCACACAGGCAATCCTAATGTATTTCTGTCCAGATTAAATCTACTTCAACTACAACTGCAGGTAAGAAAATTAAACTACAACTTAAAGTGAGATAAAGTCAAAACACTGCTAAAAATCCAAACTGACTCTGGTGGTCAAATTCTCTGTGTGTGAGACCACATAGAAGGTCTGAATACTACAGAAAGTATCAGTGTTTTCATAGTGACACTGGTTTGCTAAAACAGAGATTGGACAAATAGAACTACATATAACTCTTTAACATAAATCCTAAATCACATAATGAACTACTCATATTCATTTCACCACTTTTTCTGCCTTTTTTTATACAAATACAAAAAAATCCCCACAACATTCCTTCCAGTAATGTCTAAAGAAAAACTGCGTAGTCAGAAAACAACAGACCTTGTTTACAGGCCAGAGTAGGATGGTTTTCTAGAAAAGTCTTTGAGGAATTTACTGATATTGGCCAACTAATGAAAACACATAGAAAATTAGATTCTCATACTGATGGAGTAAAAATAAATACATTTTGTTACCTTTACATTGAACATTGTTGGACTCTGCAGAAATACTGTGTCTGGTACCAGCACCTACAGCACAGATAAGTTACAAACAGCTCAGAGCTATTGACAAAATGGTGGCTCACGGGGAAATAATTGTGGAACTCAAACTACCTGGGCTAACACAGAGGTTAGAGGCTTGTTACATTCTGTGATGACCTGATGGGAAACAAATGTTTGATAGTAGCTACTTCAGCAGACAAACACATTGCAAAAAGAAAGGGTGGGAGGTTAGAACCAGGTAGGTTGAAATTGGAGTTCTTTTATAGGGCGAGCAATGACTTGCTGAAGCCACTATTAAGCCTAAGTAGCTCATTGTTTAAGGTGTATACATATGCAGAAATTAGGGTACAGGTTTACCCATAGGATAAACTTCAGCTCAGAGGAGAAGCCATTCAGTAAAATGCTCTGCTTTACGAATGCACTTTACGTTGGGAACAGGAAAATGTTCAAGCTTTACAAGTTTCCATAACTTCAAAAAATCTTCTGCATTTTGATAGTAAAGCAGAAAAATAAACTATGCCTGGACTCTAACATGGGCCTTTTCAGAGATCAATTATATTCCTACCAGCCACATATTTTTAACACAGTTTAGCATTTCTACTTGTGAGGCCAGATTTTCAAAGCAGTGAGTGGGAGGTACATGCATAAATTCTGTTACTTCTTAAGAGTGTTTCTGCACATACTTTTCATGATCCCCTTTGGAAATTTAGCCTGCAATCTCCACTGGAGAAATGTGTCTCCTGTAGGTGTAGACATGACTGATGTAAAACATCACTTCCTATCTCTTCAATTATGCCAAGTAGTTTTTCATTTTCTTTCCCATGTTTTTTAAACTGAGTATTGTATTCAGGCCTGTATAGCAGTTCTGCTTGTCAGTGTCTACATTCCATGCTCTGTTTTTCAAGACTATGTGCATAGAAGGGGGCTGAGGACAGGAAATAAGATAATTTTTCAAATCTTTTACTCATACCAAAGTTATTGTGTGATGATGTCTGCTTACCAACCAAAAAAAAAAATCAATTTCATATAATGTTTCATTACTCTCAAAATACATGGTTCTTCAATCAAAAGGAGGCATTGGGAATTAAAAATGAAAGCGGCTTCCTTCTCTTTCTACATAACGCACACATAAAGAAATGGACAAAAATAGATTGAAAACTTGGTGAAACAAAAATAGCAAGCCTAGCAAAGCCACATAACTGGATTAATTCAATCGCTCTGACATTACAGGAATAGGCTCTCTGTTTTCAGTGCATTGCAATGAGAAGTTGTGGCAGGAATCATTCCTCATGTTATAATGGCTAGTTAAAGCAGAAGCTTAACAGCTTTTGTGATTGCATTTCAGATTTTTGTGTTGGGAATCCAGCAAAAGTAAAGTTCCAGTTGTGGAGTTGCTTCAGCCTTTTTTTTCTCTCTTGTGGCAAATGCAATTTTAGCTGTCATAGTGAGAGTCAGCTGCCTCAAGAGACATCCTTGAAAAAGTCACAGATCATCCCACCATACCAGTATATAAATGTTCCAAAAGACAAATGGAATGTAATGATGTATTATTTAATAACAGTTGTGGTATCTTTTCTTAGACAAATAGCTGTACAAACTGAATATTCAAAACACACCGAAGTTAGAGATGGCTGAAAAAATTGTAGTAAATATTTTTATTTTGTTGCAAACTGATGGTTTTACAAAACTCTCCTGTTGTGGAAATAACTTTATTTTAACAAAAAAATTTTTTAAAGGGAGATTTCCCATTTTTATGATGGAATTTCTGACAAAAATCTGTATCCTATGATTCTTTATACAGGCTCATGTCAAGACTTTTTCCAGTCAGCTCCACCATTTAGGGAAGAATCTGTCGCCTTCATTGGTGGCAGAAGAATTGAAGATCTATCAACATTCAAAGGATATTTATGGACAGATTCCTATCTGGTTCTCATAAAATTCAGAATTCAATCCATAATCTAGACTGTTCGAGACAAAACAGAATCACAGCACAAGCAGCTACATGCTTGCTCTGTGAATGAGAAGCAGAGTTCTGTGCATGACATGCAGAATATTAGAAAATATGTTTGTAAGAACAAAGGCTAACAAATCAATATAGCTATGGCCTTATATTTGAAAACTAATAAGAGCAGAGATGTATTATGTTTGCATATATCATTCAATCAAAAAATCCAAGCTGCAGCAATAAATAGACGACAGCACTACTAGTTTGTAGTGTTGTCACTACTAAATAGACAACATCCAACACTACTGGGGGGGGGGGGGGGGGGCAGTTCCTAAAACTAGTAAAGTCTCAAAACAATTTTGTTAAGAAATTATCATTTCACTCAGTGTAAAGGCCTGGTTCACGAACAATAAGCAAACTGGGATATTTGTTAAGGTGAAATCTGTTGCATCTTTTATCACTGGTCTCTTTCAAATGAAGTAAATCTCACCACACACCCTATAATGATCCCATAGTAAAAGCGCATATAAGCACTGAATAGATGAATAATATGTGAAGATATTTTACAACTTGTTCATTTTATTGCTTAATCATTAGAAGTAAACAATACACTTTAGGCAATAAATATAGTGCCATGTGGATGGGGAGAGATAAAAGACTGCCAGGAACATTGCCAAGGTTGGTGTTTCTCTACAGAGGATATAGTGTCTACAGTGTTGCCAAAATAAAACAGGGACAAGTGAGGACAGAAAACCATCTGGGTAGATGGCAGCAGAAAAAAAAACCCAAAAATTATTCCATAGTGAACTAGAATAAAAGAGAGAAAAGAATGAATCCAATAATCACAATCTCAAAAATCATCTACCATTACTTTTTATATCTGTGATTTGTGAAAATTATTATTCAATACCTAAAACTTCCTTAAAAGGATACATTTTTTTCTACATGGAACCACTCCTATAATAGTTTTGCAAAAGACCCTTTCTAAATATTTCTTCATTGAGCAGTACTTCGACACTTTTGACAATGGCAACTGTAGGCCTACACTCAGATTAAGCGCAGGATTTCTATTAGGCTTGAGGGGTCAGTATAGCTTTTGTATGCTTTGCAGCTATATGTATATTTCTGCATATTTATATGAAATCTCTTTGGTAAAATAACTTAAAGTCACTCAACTAAACAACCAGAAATAGCTAGCCCAATCAAATATTGGCCAGGATCCAAAAAAGAAAGACTGGTCCAGATTCTGCACGATTATTAGCCATCAACTAGACAAGGTTGCAAGTACAAATGGGTGTATTGCACATATGCTCCTCATAGCCCTTCAGGGCATTCACCAGCTGTCCTACAGCAGGGAAAGACCTCCCTCCCATCCACAATTACAGTCACTGCTGTTGGGTGGCTCTCGACACTGAGTAGCCACAGACTCAACAGATTTGCACTATCACATCACATTTGGTTTGCCAATAAAAACATGACACAAGTTGAAAGATGGGTGTTTATAACAGGATTTTTGCAGTCCACAAAGAGGTGCTCAAAAATGTAACAAGGAATTTAAACAGTTAAGTACCTAGATGTTCCCATTTTCATCAATAAAACACTTGACCATTAGAGGAAACACATGCAGTGTTGTATCCTGCAGTTCATATCTTGGGGCATGTTTCTGTCAGCATATGAAAGTGCTTCTGTAATTTTTTTTTTTCATTTCTTTCATATTGATTCCAAAGTTGTATTATAAAGAAAGAAACTACTCCCTTTCACCTCCATCTGCCCCAGTCCCTCACAAAACAACAATATAGGCTAGAGGTTCTGGGATAAAGCAAAATCTCAAATACCACTTCATGGTCCAGAAAATATCTTTAACTATTTCTGAATAACTCAATCTGGATGAGGGAATTAGACTTCACCATGCCTTTGTGCATATTACCATTCCGTATGCTCATCAGTTTCAAGATACACAGACCTTACGATATGGGTTACTGAAGAAAAGGAAGTCTCGTTGCAGCTCATAGGTAAAACCAAGGGCTGCTATGTCACATATGTTTGTACAACTCACTTAGAGGAAAAAAAACCTCATCAGGAATTCAGACCTCTCCAAGGCACTGAATGTTTCCTTGAAAGTGCTGAGCACTGTCAGCGTATAAACCAAGGCACATAGCACCTTCCATCATCTGTGTAAGTTTTTCTGCAATGCCAACTCAATTTGCAAATGTGTATTACCACAAGAAACTACTGTTAGGATGCCTTTGCCAGCAGAACGAGACATGCATGTCCCCTTCAGCTGCTTAGAAAAGTCAAGTTAGTTTCAACCACTGAGGAGAAGAATTAAGCTAAGTTTGCCGACTTTACACCAGACCAGATGATGACCACACACATTCTGTTCCACCTGCAGGAATTCTAGGGCAGAAACCTCCAGCAGAGAGGCAGCTGGAGGGAAAGCATGGGGAAGGTTGGGGGGAGGGAAAAATGACAGGAACGTCTCCCAGCTCTCCAGCTAGAAAAGAGCATCTGTCTATGCCTTAGGTTTTGTTGTTTTTGAAAAAAAAAATCTTTCAGTCATTGCACAGGGCATAATGCATCTGAGCTTATTTCTGCTTATGAAAATGAGTAAGTGAGAAAATTACTGTAAATCATTCTTAATATAGCTTACAAAAGATAAACATAATTAAACACTTATTAGTATTCCTTATTCACATTGATTTAGTGTTGAACTTGGAAAATCCTGCTTTACATAAAGTAGATAGAGGTCAGATTAATTAAACTCCCTGTTGTGGTCAATTGCTCTGTCATAAATATTTGTTGAAAAGTTTTTTGGGTGGTTTTTTTTTCCTTTGTTTTTATTTAGCTCTACAAATAAAAAGTCTTGCTTATAACTCTCTATGAAATATCAAAATATCTTTGTCTTAAGAATCTGCTGGAGTTGAGCTTCTGGGTTCTGAGCATTTCCAGCATTATCAGGTTAGAACAGAACAAACAGACTAAAGTCTGACATCAGCACTCTTCCCAGCAGGATACACTACTTTTTTCATTAGAATCTTTGAGCTTGAGATCAGACACAGGGAAAGATTAAAACAAATATGAATTTAATCAAGGGATTCTACTTTCCTGGTGTGGGAACAGGAACATGCTGACATAAATAGAGGACGAAGCACTAGGGCGTCTGAAACAAATCAAAGACGGCTTGCTTACCACTAACTGCTCAGATGATCCATATCATAACAACAAAAAGAAAAACAATTATTTATTCTTTTTGATGTTGCTGCTCAGAAGTAACTTCCTTTTTGAAGAGAGCAGGGTCAAAGCCAAGTTATTGTTTTTGCTTGAAACTTTGTCAGTAAGGGACTAAAAGATATTAGGTATGACTTACTTTGGGGATTTTTGTGGGGAAACTTAGAGATGCTCATTTCTTGTGGGTTATAACTTGGGGAAAAAAATTAATTGTAAAATGAACTGAAATTTCATGTTGTTATGGAAAATCAGACCATTAAACAAACAAAAAAAAAGCAGATAATGCACTGAAGCCCCCTAAAATAGATGGTAGACAGCCAGCTCTCAGCCTGAGCTAATGGCCAAAATCAAGCCTAGATACTACACAATGCAAAGAAGATCCTGCAGTTAGAGATAAGTATGATCAGCACTTGAACATGAATGGGTGCACAGAAAACTCTGAGATTTTCTCTAATGCGGTACAGATTTAACAAATGGTAATCAAAATCTCTTTTGATCTAATAGTTATTGCAACTAATAAAACCAATTAGAAGGACAAAGTCAAAAGCGACAGGCAAAATAAAATATCTGCAAAAAGACAGACTTGGTGATTTGAAAGACTGTTTTCTACTATTTAAGATTCATTACAACTCTTCCTCAACCTTAGAAAAGACACAAAGACAAATCACACCCAGACGAGTATGCAAGTTAAATTCATATTCTGAAACAAACTGAGGAGTTTAAATTTGCATAACATACAAACTTTAATGTTCATAACATGCTTTTTAAGTGTACAAACTTACTGGCCCCATTTTACAGATGAGGAAAGCAATGTTAATGTTCCAAGTGGAAATACAATGCACAGAGTGCTCGGATCTCAATGGAGAGATCTTATCATCTCATCTTATAGATGCAAAATTACGTGGCACTGATATTAAAGAGAAACAAACCCAATACCTGAACTCCAAGTAAGTGGAACTGCAAGTTTTTAGCACCTCACATGCCATCTAATTCATCTCATTTTATTTGCATCCCATGTCAGATGTTTGGACTTCAACATAACTTCTCATAACTACAATACTCCAGCCCTCCTCCCACTCCCACATTTTAGAAGGGGACAGAGCAGGTGCAGAACTGTTATATGTTTACTTCGTTGTAAAGGGAGATTTAAGTGACAATATTAGATTTAAATTTTGTTGTATTTACTAAACCACAACTTCAATGGTAAGGGGTTTTTGCACCAAAATGGAAACTCAGCTTACAGCCTGACTTAATGCAGAACCAAACCATGAACTCCACTGAGTATGCTACCCTCAAATTCAGTCAAGTTCAAAAACAGGTCACAGATTTTCTGTGTGGGCAATAGTGGAGTTGAGGCCAAAAATCTGACAAGAGCTATCATTATTGATGCAGTCAGTGAAGATGACACACTTTGAAGGTGAAAATGTTTTTCTTTCTGCATAAGAATTCAAAGAAAATCTAAGTTCATTTCACAGGAAAAGCTGGAATCCATGTGCCACAATACCTAGTGGCAAACTCAAACTACCATGTTCCTTGGCAAGTACACCCTTAAACAAAACACATCCTTGGGAGGGCAGGACCTCATGTGTCTCCTCTTCCTAATAAGTGCACTAATCCTTATACAGCATTTCCCAACTAATTAATTCATGAACCTATAAATATTAAACATGGCAATTTTACCACTCCAGAGCAAAACATCAAAAACGGTATCTTAGAAAACATTAAAGATTTTTGTTTCAGATAAAAAGATTTGACAAACAAAGGAAGCACATAGCTGACAAGAATACTGTAGCGTCTTGGAGACAGCCCTGGTGAAACAAAGGAGGTGCTTCTGAGGCAAATTTCTAGGCAAAGTTCCCCTTAGTTTGGCTTCCATGACAAGAAAGAGAGGCAAGACCACAAAATACATGGAGAGAGAGAAAAGTGAAAACAAAATCTGAAGAAATTGTCTAAAATCATAAAAGATAGGGTCAATTAATACCTCATAGATCAAGGGAATGGGGTGTCTACAGGATTTAAGAGGAAAAAGAGCCATCTCTGAATAGCAATAAAACATACATGTAACAGTAACTGGAAACCTTTTATCAGTCATAGGAAAGATGGCTGACTTTCAGTCAGCGTCCCTGTTTGTATACCCTAAGTGTATCCTGTGTGCAACATAAGCCTTCTCTTCCTGTCTAAAAGTTAGAAAGGCAGATATACCTACATCTGCTGTTCCAGTAAAGAATCACCTCTGTGTTTCCTGCACTTGACTCCTCTCCTTTCTCCAGAAGGAGGGATACTGTACTGGTGATGCAGGTGTGAGCCACAACACAGAGCAGCTAAATCAGAAAACACCTGATAGGGAAAATGCCAGGGGTAAAAAAAAAAAAAAAAAAAGAAAAAGGAACAATTTTCAACCCCAAGAAGCTGCACAACAGCAAAGCAGAAAAGCAGACCAAAACAATTTTTAAACAGCAGGGTTAAAAGAGACAGTGAGGAAGGGGCAAGACATGCTGATATAGCTGATTTAATTCAAAGTACAGATATAGAGATAAGTCAAATGCATATTTTTAAGATGGCATTTTCTAACAATCAGTCTCATTTTCAACATCTAAAACACAGACTACATGAACACATCGGCAGTGATTTTTGGAAAAGGGGGCCAACAACTAGGAATCTGCCATACAATCCAGATCATTGCATGAAATCTAGCACTACTGACAAAGGAACAATCCCTCAGTTGTCCCACAGATGTGATTTAGAAGACTTATACATATTATTCAGTCAAATTGTTAAAACCTTTAACATATCTAATGCCACTGAGAACGTTACGGAATGCATCAGAGTCCGGAAATGTTTTTGAATTAACATTTACATCATATGAGGGGAAATGTGCATCCTTGCTTAACTAACTGACAGATCAACAGCTGGACTGGGCAGATTTCATTTCACCTCCACAAATAATGAGAGTGAATGAAAACAGAAACCAGACAACAAGTAAATCACACGACCTGGTCAGCTCTTAGTGAAGCCAGTCATATAATGAGTATTTGCAATGTTAACAGTGCCTGACTCAAGATGCTGGGAAAACTATAATGGACATGTTTGACAAAAGCAGCAGTTCTTCGGGTGTTACCCATAATGAGAATTAATTTCAACGACCTCAGTAGTCACATATGACATACGTTTGTGTACTTTGGAGCAGAGTGCACCAAAATACTTTTAAGGCAAGACTGCCTGGAGTTGGTACACCCACATGGTACAACACAGCACTGTGTGGAGACGCCTACTCCAATTCCAAGAGATGTTGAGCTGTTGACATAGGATTATGATTGAACCAACACACCTCTCTGCTCAGTAAGGCCAATTTGCTCAGACTCTGGGATTTCTGCATTGTGTTCTACTGTACACCACAGACATTTCAGTAGTTTGTCCGAGCTTCACTTCATGACTGAGTATCACAACTTGGAGCTCAGATTACACAGCCTCAAAATGCTGCAGTCAGTGGTGATTCACAGAAGTCAAATTCTGACATCTGTTCTGCAGCAGGAGTGCTCCTGAGCACAAACCAGCACTTCTGCAACAGCAAGACCAGTTGTTCTCATTTAGAGAACACAGGACCAAAAATCATCCTGGTAAAAAACTTTTATGATGTCATTTTTACCTCCAGCCTCTCTTGAGATTTAGGATCTTTCCTATGTTCCTCATTTCAATCCCAACACTGGAGCATACTAAATGCCATCACTCCAGAGAAGTAAGGATATGTGGGTCCACAGCTTCTGATTTGAACCCTGAGCTAGAAGAGTGCTCCTTGTAACAACGCTCAATAGGAAGCGCATCTCTATTATATGTGACCTGCAACAGCCAAAGACAAAGGAAAGGGTGAGAGAAATAAAAACTCCTGGGATCCCTGTCTCTGCTTTTCAAAAATGTATGGTTAGTTACCCTACTGCAGGACAACCCTTGAACAAGGAACACAGCCCATGCTAGAGACCCCAAAGCTGGTCTTAAATGATGTGCTGTAACTGTATGGTACTATCACATAAATATATATTAGCTTGGATGCCCAAGACAATAGAGCTGCCTTGGCAAAATCCTGCAGCCCGAATGCGAGACTCTACTAATGCACC
>VWZW01000978.1:1888862-1911362 GCA_013397115.1 Edolisoma coerulescens | reverse complement strand
TGTTACAAGAAAGCAGATTGCTCTTAATGGCACCTTGTAGCAAAACACCTGTGATTGCTTAGACAACACTAAGCATCTCAGGCTCAAAATCCTGCCAAATTTCTACCCAACTGGGGTACTCAGTTTAAGACAAAATGAGATCTAAGCTATACAGGGTAAGTACACATCAGTACGACACAGAGCCACCAAAGCACTGATGTGTGTGATAACAAGGGAAGAGCCACAGTCCATGTAGTCTCTGAGAGCAGTCAATAGCAGCTGCCTAGGGAACCGTGTAAGGACAGAGTAATCACAGAACATTCTGAGTTTAAAGGGACCCACAAAGATCATCAAGTCCGACTCTTAAGTGAACAATCCACATGGGATCAAACGCACAACCTTGGCATTATTAGCACCATGCTCTGACCAGCTGAGCTCATCTCAGTCATACAGTGATTCTTCAGTCTACTAAACTCCCAGCCTCCAGCAGTCTGGTTCAGGAACCTTATGAACCAGGTATGCTCATCCTTCTGCTTATTTTTGATACTTTGTTGTGATTCACATGGCTAAAATACAGTTTATTCTTACCTATTTTGTGAGCACAAACTTAGCTCTTGTCAGCTTTAAGCCACAAATACGTCACCCACGATCATATGGTCACATCAAAGCATGTGTCTCTCATCTGACAGGCCTGAAATAACATTTTCACAAGAACTTCACTGATTTGAGTCAAATGGCAGGCATGCACAGTAAAGATGACAGCAGAATTAGATGGGCTTTTACTAGACTTAATCTAATTGGCCCAATTAAAAACATTGCTAAAGTTACCTGCCTCTGACTATATTGAGGACTACAAAATGAGATATAATCCATTTAATGGACACTTACTTTGGCTGCTGCTCCTTGCTGGAACCCTATATATGACATCCTCACCTCTGCTGCTACTGAAGATTAAAGCTAACTTGAGTACACATATATGGGCTACAAAGGCACCACAATTTTAAAGTGCTGATATGGCTCAATCTCACTTTCCTAAGCAATATAGGCACTCACAGGCGGGAATGTTTCACTGGGACTGGGACAAGCAAGCATTTTACCAAATTTCTGTTCATATAACCAGTCGGCATTTTTCGTTTTTTTTAGACACTACATGTTTTACAGAGCCTTTTCTACTTCTTTGTTGAAATAAGCAGAAACAGTGGTTGTATGTACTTGGAAGTTTGGAAACCAGCTAAATAGTCCTTCTGTTAATGCCACCCTTGTTGGAGTCACTGTTAAGTCAAAGTATATGGAAGTTCAGAATGCAGAAATGTATTTAACATGTTAATACACCAGAATTTTTCAACTCTCAATTAATAAGGCTGATACTGAAAATCTTTATACAACGCATGTTATTCTAACTTGTACTGCATACAATATATGTCACAAACAATAATGCAATTAAGTCTTACTTCTTTGTAGTGGCACTTGGGGACTATTTGGATTAAATATAAATTTCCTAATCACCACTTCAGTGAAAAGATTTAGCCACTGTTTTGACATGGTACAGCATATCACAAAGTATCTTGATCCTCACTTACTAGATTTACACAGCAATGTCTTGGGTAAGCAATCACAATACATAGACATCTGTTATCTTTCTTATTCAGACAGCTCCAGAGGGAAATATTATTATACAGTGAGATTTTCAAAGGTAGAAAGGGAGTGAAGTATTCAGTTAATACTGATTTTCAGTCAGATGTCTAACTGCCTTTGTAGCTTCAGAAATTCCCTCATACATATTTAGGTAGTCCTGTGAGGAGCAGGGAGTTGGACTTGATGATCCTTTTGGGTCACTTCAAATTGAGATGGTTTATGATTCTGTGATTCCATTCTCACCTGAGACCCTGACCCATTCTGACCAGCATCAAGAAAGGTAACAGATACGTCAGGCGGTTCATCAGTGTAATGACAGGGTCAGCACAGAGGTAAAACAAGAAATAAGCAGATGATTTGGGATTTATCTTCAAAAGGAAAGAAATACAAGCTAACAAGACAAAGATTTTAAAGTAACCTGAATTGTAACTCAGACACTGCTTTTTACCCACTTCTTTAAACAAAAAGCATTGTCTCACACAATGAGATGAAAAGTAATATACCTAAATCTTCCAAAGGCCATATTATTTCCAGGTATTTTTTCCACAGTAGTGAATTGACCAATACTTACCTCTGACAGTGAGAAAACTGTAACTTGGAACAAAAGACAGTAACATCATTTCATTTAAGTAAATATCATTATTTTTAGTACCACTGTAGCAACTACACATTCGGATTTCAATGATCAAGGAGCTTTAATTTTCTGTACCTTTTTGTAACTGTCCCCAAAACCTTACACCCTTCAGACACATTCTTAATACCATCTCTGAAATCATGCCCAACGTTGCTTTAAACTGCTTAGTTTGGAAGCAGATAATCTACCAGCACAAAGCACAGTACAAGTAAACACTGAAAATATTTACCTAAATCCTCAGCAAGTGCTACAGCTTCTCCTAAGTTCTGTAATGGAATTAATGTCCCAGGCCAAGCAATTTGGACATATCCACAATACACTAAAGTCCCTCCATATAAATCATTATAAAAATCAATGACAACTGTATTACACTAATTTATGCCTAACAATACTTTTGTAGTTATTACAAAAGAGCTTTCACCAGAATTTTAAAAATTTGAATGAAGAAAATTTTTAGATGTTTACGGGGCATAAATATCTCCTAGTCAAAGGCAGCTTGGAAGAAATCATAAAGGTTACATGAGATTTACTTTGTCTCTTTTTTAAATGAAAACTTCGTTGATGAAGGTGGAAGGTGCAGACATAAAGCACTTCAATTGCTGTAAGATTTTTGATGAATAACTGTTCTTAATACCAATTAATAATTAGAACAACACACGCAAATATAAGTGAATTAAAAACTGAGTCATTATTAAGATGAGATGAATCTGTGGTCAGTGGTTTTTCATGTTTTCCACACTGACAAAGAAGAAAATACATAAATACCGATAAAGTTTGCAGGCAGCAATACATGGAGAACTGAATCATAACAAGAACCAGTCATTTATAATAAAAGAACAGATATAAAGAAAGCCAAACCACAGATCTTGAGCACCTCCTTTTTGAAAGGATTAAATACTGACACACTTGTCTCTCTTCCTCCAGAGGATATCTAAGTGTCCTTCTTTTGAAGCAAGAAAATGGAAACTCAGTCGAAAAGAAAAACATTTCATAAAAGAGAAATACATGTGTTTACACTCCCAAAAGGATTGTGGAATTCTGTCTTTTTGACAGTTTCTTAAAAACAGAGACACAAACATGCTTCTAGAAGTAAAATTAGTAAAGTAGAAGGTAGAATACGCTTTCCTTAAATAACAGCAAAACAATTGAACCAACTTATTTTTCACATCTTCAATGCAGAACAAAGAAGTGTGGCAGTTTGCTGGGAGGTCACAGAACACCTGATATACTCATCTGTAGAGGATACTGTTGGGCACAGTGACTACTACTATATACAGATCTAGAGGGTTCCCTGTTGTCAGGCAGATTGCTGCTGAGAATTTTAGGATGCTTAGAGTAGTTAATTAAAGAGAAGCACTGGGAGCATTGCGAGGCTATAAATTCCTCCCTCATAGCTTATGGGGCTCAGTGCTGGAACTTTCCATATGGCTGTTTTTAACTGGCATAAACTTGTTTTGACCTTAACCAGCATTTTAGACTAACATTACACAGGGCAAAGAAAGAAAAGGCAGGGAGAAATTATTAGTCAAAGAGGCTTGCATATATATGCAATTATATATATACACATATATAATGGGAAAATCAGCACTCCTGATTTATCCACTGGTATGTTAAAAAATTCAAAGCAAAGACAACATGGCATTTTATAATCTAACATTTCTACAAGAACTTAAATTAATACACATTTTGCAATCAAACCAGCATGCACTTGAAGAGCAGGTTTGTTGTATCTGTAGGTATCAAATATCATAAAACATAAATTAACGAGTCTGTAGACTATTAAATGACAGTTGAGATGCCAGCTTTCCTTTTTTTATCATGGAAGATATTCCCAGGATCTGTGACATCTGTGGTGGCTAATCCCCCATAGAGAAACTGACATTAAAAGGAATTCACACTGTGGTAAAGCCATACACCATTACAATGTTAGCTATGGGTTTCCAAAGCTCTCCTGGATTCTATGCTGCAGAGCAGAACAGGAGTGAAAACTGACAAGGTTGGTTTCCACATTTGCATTGCAAACAATAGCTTTATAAACTGGGACTTTGAACTACCCCACTGTGGTGAAGATTTCCAACATCTTTCACAGGAAAAAAGAAAGATTGCTACACACCACTGTTCTCATCTGGTGTCCTGAATGTCTTGCATCTTTCTAGAAATATTTCTTTTCAACTGCTACTCGCTTCATTTTCAGCGTTAAATGTGATTTTTTAAAAGTTTGATAAAAAGTGGGAAGATAACACTATGAAATGTCACTGTAATCTCTCCAAACAAATTGTGCAATTGACAAATGTATAGTTATTCACAACGGCTTCTCAGAGAAAAAAAATCGCTAAGAACAAGGAATGATCAAGTCAGCTTTCTGTACCATCTCATCTCAGGTAGTTAAGCACGGTCTTGCTTCCAGTCCAAAGCCATGCTCCACTGGTCTTCTATTCCTAACTTCATTCCTGTTCTTGCTTTCTCTCATAAAACCCACCAATTGAACCACTTCTTTCATTTCATTTCATTTCTCATAATGACAATGTCATTATCTTTTGTTTTCTATCTTGTGCTTTTGGATTGCAAATTTTTTATCTCTGCATCACCTCATTCTGACCTCATCAGAACCTTGCTGTACTAGAAGCCTTCCTGTACAAACTAGCTCAAAGGTTGACTCTTCCTTTTGGATAGAAGGTTAATGTTGTTCAATGATCCCATCATCATTTTCTCCAAAGGGAAGAAACCCAGAAACCAGCAGATCACTTCATAAAAGACCACTGTTTAAACTGAAACTTCATTTGTCATTGGGGTAGCAATTGTAAACCAACAACCAAACAGGGCACGCATCAGGAAGAAAATAGGCAAGTACCCCAGAAGAAACTGTGTCACTGAAAACAGAGCTGCTACGGCACCCAGCTGCATTTGCATCCAGCATTTGCCTCTGCTAGAAAGATTTGAAATAGGAAGCTATTTCTGCTCCATTACTTTTAGAAAGAAAACTTCTAAAAGGGACATGACCTTTAAGGATTTCATACAAGGAACTGTAGAGCTCAAGCTCATTTACAACCCAGGACTAAGTCTTTATAGTGGTATGGCAGTAAATCCACACATAAAAACATCAAAAATACTTCATTTCTACAGCATTAATCATACTTTCCACTAGCCTTGAAACACAGCATTCTTTCATCCAAAACAGCATCCCCAAAGTAATACTACATATTTTAACTTTGCTGCTATGATGAGAATAGCAATCACTGACTATGCACATACTTTCCACTTATTTTGTAAAAATTACCCACTATTTTTAAAGCTAGTATTTTTACTGGCTTATATGATAGCAAATACACAAAGGAGACTATATTCACTTCTCATGTACTTTAAATTACCCTTTATGTTTATCTGAATTGCAACACTCTCCCATCATTAAATATTCATATATCACTAGACCTTCATTCTTTTCTTCTTTACATGAAATAATTTTTCAATGACTGCTTCGCCGTGCAGTATATAATATCTAGAATTAAAGCATCAATAATTAGCACTGGGGAGAGAGAAAAAAATTCACAAAAAGTCCAAAATAATTAAATAATTAAAATAATGGTTCAAATTGCCTCAGAGGAATCACACCCAAAAAAAGGCTAACATGAGATATTCTAAAAGAATATAAACAACGTAAATAAAATGCTGACACAATTTTGTTCTCCCAGAAACATCTAAGAAAGGAGATACCAAGTCATTGGCTGGCAAACACTGTAACAGCATCAGAATTACAGCTCAATCCCAGTCTACCTCAGCAAGGTTCTGTCCCACCACTCTGAACTCTTTAATCTGTATAAGCACAAAGTGAACATATTAATTGCTCCTCAGAAATACTGGATCTGTTGAGCTCAGGGAACTGGTGGTCCCTGAAAGCCCCTGTCTCACTGCACATAAACTCAACAGCAACCCCATGCAGCGCTACATTTTCTATTTACTCTGGATTTCATTTATTTTGAACCCAGGTACATGGCAGATGACACAAGCACAAATCTACGGACAAATGAAGCCATCTAAGTGTCAAAAGCTTTAGATTTCTAATGGGAGCTGATGTAAATCACATTTTGAGTCACTGAAAATACAATTAGGTAAAGGTACAGGAAAATAGTCTGAGTAATAGCATCACAAAATACAAAAAGTTGTAGCACCACTCTGGTTTGCATTTAGATGGCAGGATACTTTGGATAAGGACCATCTTTCTGTGGGTAATTATAACACACAGCACAATGAGCCCTTGACTTATAGAGTGACAAAGCAGCTACCAGAGCACACATCAGACAGACAACCTTTTAATTGTTACATTCTAATGTTAACTGAAGCAAAACAATAGGGATATCAAAATCCATTAAAAAATATCTGAGAGTTGTCACATGAAGACGAGATCCAACATGCTGCTAATTTAGTCCAATAATCATAAAGAATAAGAAATTGCGAATTCTAGATAGTGTGTGAATATAGATCTACAAAGTATATTCTCCCAACTACTGAGAAAATCTGCATCTGACTGTGAACTAAGACAATGAAATACGGAACTTCAGTTCCACTTAGAAGCAGTAGTTCCTGTATTATTAAATTTGAAATGTTTGCATTTATATCCAAATCTCAG
Organism: Edolisoma coerulescens; assembly: GCA_013397115.1. Classification (NCBI taxonomy): domain Eukaryota; kingdom Metazoa; phylum Chordata; class Aves; order Passeriformes; family Campephagidae; genus Edolisoma; species Edolisoma coerulescens. The sequence goes on along the minus strand of VWZW01000978.1, from coordinate 1,904,490 downwards.
CATTTCTGGAGAATCAATGCTGACCTAAATGCTGAATATTATGCTCAAATAAAATGAGTCCAAAAGGAGATGGCACAATCCTGACATTCTCTGTACACAAAAGCCTCCTAGTCATCTTCCCAAGGTCCTTAGGTGCATGAACAGGCATTTGAGCTCTTCAATGGCCTCATGGATAAATTGTTACACAGAAGGCCAGGCAGCTCTCTAGGAGGGGGGATTGACATAGCGGTGGTTTTCTAAACTGTCTGCAGGCTCGCAGGTACCAGAGACAGGTGACATTATGAGACCAGCTCAGTGGCCTTTTTTTATGGCAGCAGCCGAGGAAGGCAGCCACCATTCCCAACAGCCTTAAAGTTCTAGGAGTCGGGCCAGGTGGACTGAGGTTTTCCTTCACATTTGAATACTAAAATCAGCCTGAAGATTTTTGGCAGTCACATCCAACTATATAAAGGCAACTTGAAGCAGCCAGAGGCAAAAAAAAAAGTAGGATGCTGGAAAGTCAAGGGCACAGGAAGAAAGGCATGGTAATACATCCCTGCGAAAAAGTAGGAGAGCAAGTGCACTCTGAAACAAAGGACCAGGAACTACAAGCCAAGAAATTATTTGCTGTCGTTTGATCCCAGCCATGTTTAGATAAGCAGTACTATAGGTATTGTCTGTGAATAAGGAACTGCTTTTATGTGTCTTCCCACATGAGAATTTCTTCTCTTAGCAGAAACAATCTGTAAAACTCTGAACAAGTAATAAAGCTCTTTGGCTATTAATAGCCTACATTTATAAAGTACCAGTTGTCATCAAGAATACTCAGTGTACCAGTCACTCCCAGAGTAACAGACCCATTGTTAAATATCCAGCAAGTTGTATGAATAATAAAGGACAGTGAAACATAAATCTACATTTGCCTAAAAGTATATAGAGAAGAAGGAATATGACCAAATTTGCTATGAACACCAAAAATTTCTACATCTCTGTTTTTGAATATGTTCTTCCTAAGTACCCATGTAAATTGCCAACAACATCTACATGTTCTAATGCATTTAGATAATTTATTTTAAAAGAGTAATGTGATTTGCCATAGCACCTGCAGTAGATGTAACACAGAATTCACACTGAGAGGTCACTAGTATTTTCCTTCAGGAAAACTCTTTTATCCCAAAGATGTAATTTGTTCATTCTAATAAGTCAGATATTTTAGGGTCTACTTACTAGCAGTGGAATTTACCAGAGCTTCCCTTTCCTGCAAACACTGCCCAATCTGGTCTCTTGTGCCTTTACATTACTTTGAGCTCTAAAGCAAAGGCCTCATCACAAAAATCCTTGTTTCGTGGACATCCTTATAGCCTCTGCATCATGAAACATTTGGAGCACCTGGAACTGTTCTTCTAAACTGCAGTGTTATCCTGAATTTAAATAAATTGTGTGATTCTTTTGTATTCTTAGTATTTTGTATTCTCCTGGCCAAACAAACAAGATCCATCACTTCCAGTTACGTTGACCAGCAGAATTCTACATAACCGGTCCCCACCAACAAATATCCTTCCACCCAAAAGGGTAATCAGTAGGACTAACCTGAGAAGGAAAGCTGATGTTATTCAAAAGTATTAGCTAGAATCTGTGCTAAAATGAAAAGGAACACAACAACCCAGAGGTCCAATAGAGATGCCAACATTTTTTCTCTTTTGTGTGTCCTCGAGAGAACGACCCAAAACTGAACCAGCAAACCAACATAATAGCATGAACTGAAGTTTCTTTCATCTAAAATGACACAAAATGCCCTCCTGGAAAAAAAAAAATAGTGGGGGGAAGAACTTGTCTTCCCACACTACTGCTAAATCTCTGGGTTAAAAATCCATGCAAATCTAATGCAATGAAGAAATGTGATGAAAATGAAATTAATGTACTTTTGTACATTTGAGGATTTGGAAGAATCCCCCTTTCTTTTGAACATATAAAATGAAAAGATCCACAACACCCAGAAGGCTGTGAATAATTATTTTTACTAACAGGACTGCCAGAAATTTTTAAACACTTACTAAGCACAAGATTTCAAGATTAAAAAAAAATTAACTTTTAAGTTTTTTTCCCCAGATTCCTTTCCTCAACAGACTTCACATAAAGAACTTATTTCAATTTTCCCCTCTATTAAAAATAAATGACATTAATAAAGCCAAAGAGGAAGCATTTCTATTCATCTAAATTCTGCAAGGAAGCATATTTATGCAGATGGATTTGGAAGAGAACAGTACAAATCATTCAGAAGTGTGGCTGCAGTGCCTCAGGTTTGGCCTTCCTTGTGAAGTAAACAATAAACTCGATTCTGCTGTTAACTTACTGATTGCACAGGTGCCACTCTAGCAGCATATTCTCACAGCTGATACAAAATACATGTTCATCTTATTTCTTGTGAACTTTCAGCAGCTGAAGCTCTGTATCACTCAGTGGCAAATGAAGGCTACAGCACAGAACTCAGAATTATTTATAATGAAAGCCAACAGAGAGCTCAAATTCTTCTGTTGTTTGCACTGAAGTAATCCTAAAGTAACTTGATTTCTAGAACAAAATGAGTTTTGATTGAATGTTGTCTAAAATACTCCAGGAGCTGTGCTAACAATTAACTGTAAAAGAGAGAAATTGTCTTTTTCCCCTTGTGGGCTAAGCTATACCCTTCCAAGGAGGAAGCATTTAACTGTTTATGAGCTATAGCATTCCTGAGGAGAAACAATCTATCCTATCAGTTTTGCTCTTCTCACTTGCTCATCAGCAAGTACTTCTATCAACTCGTGATCTCTAGAACATCTTGTTGTGGGCTGCGAAATCCCCAACCACCAATACTGACAAGGATTCAAGTATTTTTAACCTTTGTAAAACCTGATCTCAGCTCTCTCACATGGTAGCCAAGATGGTGTAACAAAAACAGAAGCTCAACCTGGCTGAAAAGTGCCTGGAATCTCATATTCACAGAATAAGCTTTCTTGGTATAAGGAAAATAACAGAAAGCCTATGGTCAATGTTGTTTTTAATACAAAGAGGTTTGTAATCTATTAACAGAGTCTTTCCAACTCTAACTGAACAGGTTTAATCAGCTGTCTGTTGGCTAAAAGAGGTCATCACATTTACACCCTTACTCCCTAATTTAGTCAAATTAAGCTATGTGCTTTCTTCTTTGGTTATAAATGTAAAAGTTCCAGGTATCTAGCTGGCTTACACAGCAAGACAGGCAGAACTCTGTCAGTGAATAGCTGCCACAGAATTACAGAAAAAAAATGTTGTCAATATGCAAGAATAGCCCATACAACTCCTTCCCTAAAAAATGAAATGTACTTGAAGCATATTCAAGGCAATTATTCACCTCTGTAAATCAGGTGAAAGTACTGGGACTATCATCTGGATTTCAATTCCAAATTTACTCTAGAAAAACAACTACTCTGTTTTTTTTAATCAGTTTGTATAAAGAAGCATCCTTGATAGAATGATAAAGCTCTGACAGTCTGCAATAGCCTGGGGAGACTGTTCAATACGTCATTGTGCTAAGGAAGTGCTGTACTTCTGTGAAATGCTTTAATACAGTGATATTGACAGGACCAAGAGAGCCTAAGGTAAATAAATATTGTCTCCCTTTTGAGAAAGCTGCTTGCTTCATGGTATCTTCATCATTAATAAATGCTCAGACTTGCTTTATGAGTTACACTTTTTTCACAAAATAAGGATTATTTTAATCACTTCAGTGAAATACACCATGACACCTCCAGGCAGGTAAAAAAGTGTTCAGACACTGTTGAGTCAGGCATCAACAAGCAGCTGTAGAACATCTGCATGTTAGTTTTAAAGACCAGAGCCTTACATAATCTTTATATATCCAAAGAACAGAATAAACCAAGAAATGGTGACTTATCTACCTAGCAGTTTTTTCTGTATTATTATCTGTATTTTTCTGTACTTGCCTACATGGGAAACTCTAGTAAAAGCAGAAAATAATTTCATATCAAGTAGAATAAAGCTGTTCTACTTCACATTCTTCAGTTTTTAGCAGATATTATCATTTCACAGAACAGGCTGTTACTTTTTGTTTATATTTAGTGTTATACATCTTTCAAGATCATGTACTGAGCAACAATCTGAAATAAATTAATACACTCAGCAAGAGATGAAAGAAAACAAAAATAATGAAGAGGCAACATGGTGTAATAACTTGTTATAAAATAAAGAGTTTGTGAGCTCAGAGGGAGGAAAAAAATCAGTGTAGCTACAGGTTTAGGTGAGATTTGGGGTCAGACTCTACCTGTCCTTTAATTGTTTTTTCTCAACAGCCCTGCAGTGCCAGCATATAACGTGTGCTTAAGGCAAGCCATGTGTAATTGGAGATGTTCTATCCTACCCTGGCTCCCTGTCTGTAGTGGGTTTCTGTGCCTTAGCTCTGACCTTAACTCCTCATTCCACCACTCCCTCGCAAAGCTGATTAAATATGGAGCATCTTAATGGAGTACTGCACAAATACTAACTTCATCCTTATTGTACAGTATATGAAAATACAAATTAAAATAGCTAAACCATATGTAGGAAATACCATTAAATATTCTAGTATATGAAAACCATTAAGAATTTCATGCAAGAAATCTCAAAAATTGCACAACAAAATTGCACATACTCCTTTCTCCTCCTACCCCACCAAAGTAAGAGCAAATACCACAGCCAACATTGCATATCCAATTATGCATTTGAATTCTGAACCCTGACTCTTAAAGTCAGGCTTAACTGCTATCTTGAGCTGGGAGAAGAGTTTCTAAATTAACTGTTATTAGTTTTGTCTGTACTCCTTCATTGTTTATCCCCAAGGCACCATGGCAGTTTGTAGTTGACCACCAGGGGACAAGGCATAAAGCTGTTAAAATAGAAGATTTTGTAAATCTTAGGTAGAGTGGCTCCTACTGTTACTGTGGTGATACAGCAAACCAAAAATGTGACTGCAAAACCGACCAACAAAAAGCTCTGCAGTGACTGTAAGTCAAGAGTGCCCACATCATTTCTGTCTCCATCGCTGCTGTGTTAGATGCACCAACACAGGACCAAAATACCATTTTGGTACAGATCTTTACAGATACTTAACATGCCTCCACCTTGTCTCATCTATGTGTACTCACACCAAGCACAAAGCTACTGATTTCTGTTCCTTTTTGGCCATGAGGGTGGCTTAGCAATATACCTCTGGAAAATCTTTTCGTTTTCACCATATTACCTACTGCTGTACCAGCACTATTCCCTTCCCATGTTTTACATCCCAAATTATGTCAGAATAATAATGAATCAAATCAAAACACAGAATGACAGTGTTTTCCTGATGTGAACATGCTCTGAGAGTGAAATTAGACTTGCTAAAATGCACATGCATAAAACTCTCATCTTTTATATACATCATCTAGTGTTCTTTAAAAATATGTAAGTACATATTATGAACAAAGAGTAGTTCAGCACAAAATGAAACCGTGCTGGACCTGCTACAAGTTCATTGTCCAACAAAAATTAGCTCTTACATGTTGTGGGAACACCTCTTGAGTCATAATTTAAGGCTTATGGATTTTTTTCTATTTTGTCATATCCTTCCTCATCAAGCTTTTCTTGATGGTTTTTCCACAATTGTTAAGAGAACTCCAAATTTTCCAATTATCTGTGAGTTTTGTCCCCATTCGCTCCATGTACCAGGATACCAGGCTTAGCCATCGCCCTTCTTCCTAAGCAATTTCTTCTTAAAACCTTCCTATTTTCATCCATGTCTTCCCTGACTAAAGTAAGTTCGTGAAACAAAATCATTTTAAGCATATTACTTGTCAGTTTTCAGTAACTGGTATGTAAACATGTATTTATCTTCTTATGGGCACTCAAATGAGTGGTAAATTGAGTCAGGTAGAACTGAGATCCTAGCACTTCCTAAAAGCCACAATTAGACTGATAAGAATTGAGTGATCTTGGAACCTACTGGTGAAAACTCTCATTTAAATTACAGTCTTGTTAACTTTTCTTCCTTCATGCTAGTAAATCCAAACATATAAATGGGAGGAAGAAAATGAAGTAATACAAATTATACATAGCTATGTTAAAATGGTATTCATTAGTACTTCAGTTAAATATCCCCAAACAATCATTCGGAGTGTTTTTGATGTTAACATCTTTAATAATTTTGCACATCCAGAATAGATCCTATGATATTTTGACTTCTGTATGTTGTTAAAAACAGCAACAAGACAAAAAAAAAAAAAAAAGTGTTTCACTAAATATTATCATAAAATATTGATTTTAATTTAAACAAAAAATAAGCAACCTGACTAGCAATCAAAACATTAAGACTAAGAAAAACACTGTAAACTTTATCTTATTTTATCCTGCAATTCTTCTCAATAATGTTTGTTTATAGCAATAAAAATAAGCATTACAATGTGCTAGATAAGAACATTTTAGAATGATTAAATAAACCTAGTGCTATTTTATCTTTAAAAAGAGATCAGACTTGCAAAGAAATACTCATTAGTAATTTGAAAACCATGTTATGCTACACTTGCATTTAATAAGGTAACGATTTACATTTATGCAGTACCTTTTATCCCAAAGCAATTTACAATTTACAGCCAGAGATTATCACTTCATCTCCAGTGGAACTCAGCAACTGTGAAGTGTTGCTCTGTACTATAAAGCACAAATTCTGGTAGGTAACAATAAATATAAGGTTTCAGTCGAATAACTGTGACCCTTATATTTATGCATCCAATTAAATCAAACAAAAATATTAAATTATTTTTCTGAAGTTGCATTGCCCTCTTTACCTACCATCCACTTGCAAAATGAGAAACAGGTTCTACAAGAAGCAGAGAAACATTTGGCCATTACAGATTATCTAAAATGCAGCAACATTGCTGGTCCAGCAAGGATTCTGAAAGTGCCACCTAAGGTATGGGTAGAACTTCTTCCTGAGGTGCTCCCTATGAACAACAGTATATAGGATTAGCTTGGGATCAGAAATCACATTTAGAAATACCTCTGATGTTCAGACATGTCAATATAGACAATGTTTAAGAGAAAAAAAGATAGATATACAAAGCATTCAAAACGTAACAAGTTTGACTTTATCCACTAGAATAATCATACTACCTTGAAACAAGTTGTATACTTCCATTTTCTGTGAATTTACTCTCTGGAATGCACACTTTCACCTTTTAACCTGCATTAACAAAGATGAAAACTTGCTCCTTTAAAAAACAAAGAAACAAAACAAAAAGCATTGAAGGCAAGAAGTTATATGACTAAAAATACATTGGTTTTAGGGTAAAAACACTGGCTAGCTTGCTCTAAGGTTAAAAAAAATCAGTTTTGCTTTTCCAAGAAAATTTGGCATGAATGTAACTATGACTGAAATTCAGGCTTTCCTGAACAGAAAAATAAGGATGGGAATGAAACAGACAGAAAGTATAAAACACTGATAAACCTGAAAACACCTTCTTGTCCAATCAGCCTGTGGAACCACCTGACACGAGATATGGTGAAAACCAAAACATGAGCTTAAAATTTCAGACACCAGTGGATCATTTCATCCTCAGCATGCAAGCAAAGTCCTTAGAGAAATAAATGTTCAACACTGGGATGTAATGTCCAGACCTGACCACACCACCACCCATTTAAGTTGCCTAATGCAACTCTGTGTAAACTTCCATTACATGTTAAGCAATTTTTAGAATTCGTAGTCTCCTTTGGAGGCATGATGACCACAGAAGGGAAAGAAGAGTTAAACCTACATATAAAGTCCATTTCAGTTCCAGGATCAGATTCTGATTCTTGCCCTGGGCCTCCAGAGAGCTGTTGTTCAGTTGACCTTCTACCAGAGCAAGGAGAAGGAAGACACTGCAACAAGAGGCAGCTCTCTAAGGACCTGCTGGTGACAGAACCAGACAGATCACTGACCTGATTGATTTCATTTCACAGGATACACAAAAGTCCTACAAGAAGTGGCCATATTGTCATTTCTATGTTTTAAATTAATAGAAAGAACAAGTAAAGCACTAATTGATCATCTACTGTGAAAAGATCTGGAGAAATACTTAAAGCAGCAATGTGAATACCCTGTCAGAATAAATTATAAAACATGCATTTCCATGTATATCTCAGAGTGAATACTTCATGCAGTTTGACAAGGCCATTTTGATTTGATCACATCCAGTTCTTCTCGGACACTCATGCATAAACACTTGCTACAACAACATTAATGAGCAATGACATAAGGAATTTTGGTCTAACAAAACGGACTCCATCCGAACAGTTATATGGTTAAATCCTTAAACTCCTTCCCCATCTCCCTTAAGCAAACGAGGTTTTTTTTTTCTTTAAAGGTGAAAAGATTGATCATATAGTTGTCATTTAGTACACTTTTTCCAGCAAACCCTCTCAACAGAAGTGCAGTATAATAAACAGAAGCATAATAAGGCTGCAGTGGAGCCATGTTCCTCCCCACAGATTGCATCCACCTCCCCTCTTGTTCCACATCAGGCTAGTTACTCGCAAAGACTTTGAAAGAACTAAAATTGGTTCACAGTTCTTGTAAATCAACCTAGCCAGACAAATCTTTCACAGTTTTCATTTAATTTCATTTTCTCTGGAACTGTCACTTTCTGACCTCAGCCAATCTTTTCTAAAGACTATATTCTACCAAGTGGGTTTAGAATGAGGGGAAAAAAAAAAAGCAGAAGCTGCTTAAACCAAAAGCTCTTAGTGATTTCTGAGCAAGTCATGGTTTGCGTCAGGTCCTAAACATCTGGATATTGAAATAATATTATTTTGGTTACATATAATCAGTATTCTAAAGGGTCAAGTGACCTTACAGTACACTCTGTTTATGCTGCTCTTCTCCAAGCTTTCACTCAAACAAAAAAAAACTCAGAACAAAATTGCAGAGCACATCACAGGAGCTATAGAAGCGTGTTACAAATTGTGAGTTCCCATCCACGTTACATCTTTGGTCATCAGTACCACTTGGAAGTTTCAGGAGACAATATGCATAACATAAGAAAATCAATTATCTGCCACCTGGCTTGTGGTAAGAAAGTTAAAAATATTCCAGGTCGAATTTATGCAAAATTCTGTGCAGTGCTGAAGAGGCTCCAGGAGAACATGATCCAAAATGTCATTATCCATAAGAAAAGCATTATAGCAACAGATAACCATCACTGGTGTTGTCTGTCTCTCAAAGCACCAGAGTACACCCTGTACCAATTTCAAGAGTAAGCTCTTCCTTACAGCCAACATGTGAAGGTCTCACTTCTACTACACATTCTGGATTGCCAGGGAAATGAAGCAAAACCTAAGCCAAGGTCCCAGGTACCTTGGTACACATTGGGACACTACCCTGGTTGCTTGTTCTTAACATTAGCAACTACTACTACTTAACATGAGAACTGCTACTTCTTTTAGTACCTAAATACGGTACAATCATCAAGGAGAAAGCTACATCAGATCTTCAATTTAATCTGAACATCCCATGCTGAAGTTGGTCTTAATTTTTATTTCTTTCTAGGTTGTAGACTAAAAAGCCAATCCAAACTCAAGCCAAATACCAGTCAAAACATCTTTATTTTTTCCTTCCTCGATCTGAAAATAAAACTTAACTGTTAGTTTGATGTTTCTGTCAAACAGGAATGGAAGCTTCCTCTTTTTTCCCTCATTTTTTCTTTCCCTCCGAAAAGAAAATTCTGATTATGCTTCAGAACAATAGTTTGACTAACACTGACATTCCTCAGTGGACCCCACTTAGCACAGAAATTGTTTACTTCTGCTAGAATTTGCAGAGCAGCCTTATACTGATTCTTTTATCTTCATTTTTCTCCCTTGACATGAACACCAGTGCATACAATATAAAATTTAGTCTCCGCACACACTGTTCTGCAGACCCTGTGGCATCCTGCTGAGCTCAAACACCTTCCTTAAAGAAGTTTAAACTAAAGGTGACAGAAGGCTGGACCTTTAATTCTTCTTGTTGCATGGAGAAATAGAAATAGGCCCCACCAACCCACCCTTGCACACATTACCCTCCCCTTTGGTGCTCTATGCACAAGTGCCCATGTGTTTCACCTGCATCTGCAGGAGAGTGCAGGGCTCTTGGTGCCCATTCCCTCTGCTTTCTGGTCACAGCCTGTGCAGCTCAAGCCACCCCTGAAGCACTGCAATGCCACGGCTCCTCCCAAGCTCCTCTGTCAGTGTATAAGATACAAACACCTGGGGAGAAGCTGCTGCACCTGTTGGGAATGTGAAGGACACCAGACTCCAGCAGATAAAAACCAAAGCTGTTACATGGTGGGGGGACACTGTAGATCCCATGTGGCCCTCTCAATTTTTAAATTATACATTTCCCACAGAGAATTGTATCAGGATTTCTGAACCAACTAACAGACCATTAATAGCTTGAATGCAAACGCCTTCAAAAAGAGCTGAGCTAAACCCAGAATTTATCCTACAAAATCTGCTTGACTACTTGCATGAAATTAAAGGTCTTTAAAAAGTAACCATTCATGTAATGTTTTGTATTGTGCTTAATCAGATAATAAGCAAACAAAAATGGTCTATTATGTAAATTTCCTTCACTTGAACATGACAAGTTGCTTTTCCTTTGCATATTACACCACCAAGTGGCCTAATGCTCTTATTTTTTCTGTTCAATGTGTTTCCTCTAGAGATACCACTACACAAAGCAAAATTTAATTAAAAAGATTAATTGCTACCTAAACAAAAAAAATTACCGGAAGTATCATCTAAGAGATTCAGCTAGACACTTGTATTAAACTTTCTCCTATTACAGCTTAGGAGTGCAAATTTAATATAAGTACAAATTTCATCACCTTTTTTCATCCTACAGCAACTTAAAACTTACTAGAAAAAGGTTTCTCTCCATGTTATTTGGGTAATACATGTTTAATGGAACATCGTGATGTGCCTGCTATGAGTGCAGGCATTTCAGATGCTTTATTCAACTTAAAACATGACAAAAGTAATTAAAATACATACTGTGAGAAAAAAAAAAGTTTAGGGCTTTATTAAAGTCTGGCCATGTGAATCAAGGAAGTTCAAAATTGGTGGGTAATATCTTAATTGAACAAGCAAACCTTGCCTGTATTTGAAATGAGCAGGACTACACACACGAGTGAGGGTGATGGGATCAGGCTTAGAATCAGTAGTAAATATAATTTGGTTACAGCTCAAAAAATTATTAGGTTGGACCCATCCGTTCAAACTACAGCTCAAACTTTTCATCCTCAATTTCAATACCCACTCTTATGCTGCCAGCAGATAGTGTAGTTTTATCTGGAAATCCACTCCATATTTTGACAAAATATATATATATAAAATATACTGACCTCTGCCAGTAACATCTCTCCTCCCCAAAGAAATTACCTGCTGCAGTTGCTAAGACAGGCTTCAGTTTCAACTTGCTTGCTGTTCAGGTTTCTCCCTTATTTTGCTCCAAATCCTCCACTTGACTAGGGAAAAGCTGGGATGATGGATAAATCCATTTGTCCATCAATATCCTCTCATGAGGATGCAGCTGAATCCTGTTTAATTTTTCCAACCTGTGCAGCAATAGCAGCCAAGAACCAAGGTCATAAATGTTTAAATTTCATGCAATTTCATGCATGTCTAGCAAAAATTTTGCTATTTTAGTCCAGAGGTGTGCAACAAGGTATTTCTTCAGGTGCACAAAATCACTTCAAAAGAGAGTTATTAAAAGAGGTGCCTGCAGGATCTGGGCAAGGTCACAGGAAAGATATTTACAAAACACAGACTTGTAGAAATACACACACACAGATCTTAGAGCGTGATCCATCTGAGTGCTCTATGGACAATAAGATAATCATCCTTATGGCTGAATTACAACCTTACTATAAAGTTTATTACAGTCATAGGGATCTTGGGGAAGAAACAGATAATTGCCTATTTTCATGAGTAAATGAATTAGACACTTCAGTGCTAAATTGAAAAAAAGAAAATGCATCATAATAATGAGACTGTCTATTCCAATTAAGGGAAAAAATTCCATCTCTTACAGTGGATTTTGTCAGGACACGCACATAGAAAATGACAATGTCTCTTTAATACTCACAGAACCAAGAAAAGAGTAATATTGATCACATCTTTCAGCTAATGAGTAACTGATTTAAAAGTCATATTAATAACACAACAACCAATAAAATATTGAGTACGTTCTTTACTTCAGCCATATGTATTCAGGTATTTTTAGAAAGGTGTGTTATCGTACAATACTGGTTTAAGATGAATGTCTGTCACAAAAACTGTTTATCCCAGTGTTTCCATGTGTCACAGACTACAAACCAAACCTGCTTATGAAAAACTCCCAGTGACTTTAGCATGCCAGGCTTCTGCACTCACAGAAACCTTCTTCCTAAGACTTTGCCACTCTCCTCCTGTGCCTTGCAGCAGCCCCTGCACCTTCCTGCTGTTACCAGGATCTACCTCTTCCTCCTGAACCAGTGATTAAAGCAAGAAGGTTTCACTATGTTTCTATATCTCTGTTAACACATTAAATTATAATGGCTATGCTATATACTCACTGAGCAAAACCAAACTCACAAATGATCCTGCTTATTGCATCCTTCTTTTTTCATTTTTTGGGGAAAAAAACCCTCCAAAAAAACCCATGACCAATTTAAATAATTATGGTATTTGATGTCTAGGTAAACGAATATACACTAATAGGATCTTATGCTTTCCATAGGTCTCAATAAAAGTTCTTTAGGAGATGGAAAAAGGTACATGTGAAAACACTTGGACATCTTGGAAGTGCTGGAGGCTAGACTGGATGGAACTCTGAGCAACCTGTTCTAGTGAAGAGTGTCCCTGTCCATGGCAGAGGGGTGGGAACTAGGCAGCCTTTAAGGTCCCTTCCAACCCAAACCATTCATGACTCAGTGATCTATTTTCAAACATTTTCTCTGTTAGTGGCTAACCTTGATAACAACACACATTATTGTCTCTCACTCTTAAATGCTAATTGCTTTAGAAACCTGACACAGATTAGGAACATGACTCTCAGAATTGAATTTATTAACCCTGCACATTCAACCAACAGGAATAAGACCTTGCCTTTCTAATATCAAATGGTGATAACACTGTTCATAGGCTTACAAATCATATTTTAGACATTATGCCCAACTAGGGTATGAGGGGTTTGGAGGGGGAAGAAATACTGATCTTCTAATGGAAAAGCAGAGCTAGAGACAAGGATGGCAAAGCCCGTGCGTATTCTAGGGATGTGTGTGAGGACTAACTGTTCAGAAGTATCCTTCTCTGACCCGGAGGATGCTATTGAAGGACACATCTAGCAGCTCTCAGTATTGGCCAGATCTCACATTACTTGCTTGTGCATAACTGTCTCAGATTTTATTAAATTCAGGACAAGATTAGTCAGGAAATTTCAGAATAACAATTGAACAAATGGTCTTGCCATATGACATTTAAAAGAAAAGCCTTAGAAAGTCTGCCAATCTTCTTGTGGGAACAGAGGATATAGCAACATTTTTTTCATTCTATAAAACATGTCCTTTAAATATTTACTAGCCTTGTATTTTCTACATGTGGCCACATCCCAAGCAAAAGCCCTCTACCTCTCACTAAAGTATGCTTAAGAACGTTCACTGCATATGTAATAAGAGTATTAAAGGATCCAGATGTGAATTAGAAAAACAACTGCGTCCATTATAGCTGAATTTCAAACTACTGGAGTAAGATCAAGCAGGAAAGCTGTGGTTTATTCCAGAACACCACCCACACAATTCTCTGAGTAGGATACCAAATGACAGTAATGTAACCAGCAAAATGCAAAACAAAGCTGTCACATCTGATTACACTCCCAGCGACTGAATGGACAACAGACAAGAGATTTTCTCGATCTTCACAAGCTCTCAAAATAAACCTTGTATTGCTGTACAGCCACACATATTATAAATTTCTAATTAACAACTTTTTTTTTCTTTTTGGCTATAAAACATCACATATGATTCAACAAACTTGAGGAATACTTACAGGACTATTGTGTGGGAATAAATTAGAGCTTCTCTTTTGAAATAGAAGCAGTTTATTTTTGCACTCCAAACTTCAGAGAAGTGAAATTTCAAGATGCATTATAGAAGAGATCTTGGCAGAAAACAATACCTACACAGTGTTGTTGAAACAGCAATGACTGCAGCTTAAGCAATAGCAACAAATACACTATTAACTTTGAAAGACTATACAATCAGCATTGCATTTAATTATGAAAAACAGTTGCTTTCTTTGGGAGCACTCCCAGGCAAGGCAAATGGGCAACGTCCAAGATTTTTAGGAGGTCAGAATTTCTACGTTACTTTTGACCTGTAATGGACAATATATATGTTTTCCTTAGAGTTATAACATGATTATAATTTGTTTTAAAAACTGGTGAGCAAGTTTAGTCACTCATTCAGCAAGGCTGAGCCTGTCCCCGCCTGTGCAGGACACAACCATCACTGCTCTTTGCCAGGGCACAGGAGAAACTTGTCTCTGGGATGGGTACAGACTGCACACCTCTGCCAACCCTTCCTCGGGTAGGCACATCCCCTGCTCTTCTCACTGTTATAAATCCGGGCACAGGTTCTCAAACTCCAGGAACAGCAAGCCACGGCTAGCAGCCTTTGTCCCGGACTGAGGGTCTGTGCTTGGCTGGAGCTCTGCCTGACGTGCCCGGCCAGCAGCAGCAGCCAGGTCACGGCCACACCGCAGCCGAGGAGCCGGCAACTCTCGCAGGGCCCTTGGCATCCAGTAGGGTACAGAGTAAACTCTGCTGTCAGAAGGACAGGCTGCCCCAGCACCCCTTCTGCTGCTGTCACCTTTGGCCCCTGGCACCCACAGTGGTGGCAGGGGCCATCCTGCGGCACCGGGTTCTGCGAACACGGCAGCACTCAGGCTGAGTACTCGGGCGGTGGGGTCACCGTCCCTGGGGGCGTTCAAGGAAAGACTGGACGCGGCACGCAGTGCCACGGTGGTGGTCAGTCACGGGTGTGACTCGATGACCGCAGAGGTCTTTTCCAGCCTCAGTGATTCTGTGACTCCGTGAACCCTGCTGAAGCCTCTGAAACGCTGCACTGCCCCGGGGTCCCAAGGGTGGGATGAGAGGGACGGGGATGCAGGCACAGCCCGCCTCAGGCCGGGAGCAAGGGGCACCGCCAGGGGAGCAGCAAGGAGCTGCTGCTGGCTGCCTGAGGGGAGAGGGCGCAGGAGGCTGGGGGCAGGCGCAGGACAGGCGAGATTCAGATTAGATATTAGAAAAAAAAAAAAAAATCTCTCTTCGTGTTGTCAGGCATTGGAACAGGCTGCCGAGGGAGGTGGTGGAGTCACCATCCCTAGAGGTGTTTAAGAGGTGCATGGATCTGGCGCTAGGTGATGTGGTTTAGGGGTTACAGTGGTAGTGCAGGCTTGACAGCGGGACTCGATGATTTTAAAGGTCTCTTCCAACCCTGAACATTCTACGATTCGGTAGGATGCCGTGAGGGTTCTGGAGAGGCGACCCTGCCCGAGGAGCGGAGGGGCTGCTCACAAGGGAAAACGCCGCGAGCTCGCCGCTTCCAGG